>OY796677.1:34381170-34981170 GCA_963680715.1 Tetragnatha montana
ATAGTAATAATAGTTAAAACACTGAACAGGGTGTTTTACTAGTCCACCCAAACAAACTCTGCACAGAAGGATTCCTTGCGTGGAGTAGATAAAATTTGCCCAAAGAACTATACCTCTACGATAACTTTCATTTTTCAAAAAAATTTGATATATTCGATAAAAAACGTAATTATTCCATTCCACGATTGGGCAAATGAACGCGCAGTGGATACTTTTAACAGCTTAGAGTCCAAACATATCCAAATAACCAAGTTCACATTTTCCATAAGCTTTTTGGCGCATCAAACCGGATGTGACCTCATACTTTTTTTTTTCGTCCCGATTTTCTCAAAAACTATATGTCATAGAGAGAGAAGTAGAGCTCTTTGGGCAATTTTTATCTACTCCATGCAAAAAAAGCTGGGAAAAGTTTGGGCGGTCTGATTGAATACTCTGAAGAATTTAATAATTGACAACATCAGAAGGTTATATTCTGTTTTGTAACTGAGACTGCTGCAAGGTTAGCGTTAGATTAACAGAGAAGCGAAATATTTTGTATTTTAAAGTTTTGAATTGGATTTTTTTTTCAAAACCATTATTTTTTTTATATTTAAGTGTTCAACTAAGGAAATTTAATCTTAACAATTTTTGTTTAGTTATAATTTTACTTACATGCACGTTTCTCCTACTTCAAGAAATAAAGAAGTACTATCCCCCTTAAAAGGATCCAATTTATTTTTGCAACGTATTTGCAAAAGTCAACAGAAACGGCATATACATGAAAGCAAGAGCTGAAACAAGAGAGGTTTTTCATGAAAATTTAAAAATTTATAAACACTAACTTCTTCATTACAGTTTAAATTTTATAAATTAAAACAAAACTCATAAACAGGTCATAGGGATCATCCTTTTCCTCATTTTCACTTATATAATCCTTTTTTATGGTTTATCCTGTTTTTGATATTTATCATATATAACCATTAAAATGTGAACTTTTACTGTTACGGATGTCCAGAAAGGTACCAAGCTATCCAAATAGTGTTTGGTGTGTGTGTGTGTTTCAATGTATCGCTTGACCCACTCTATCCGATCTTTTCTCTGTACTGTGAATCAATCTCTGTCCTCTCTTCACGCTCATTTTCACTCTCTTCTTCTCCGGTGTCTCTTTCTAGCTTTCCAACGGGTTCTTTCAACAACCCTAAACGAAAAGATAGACAAGACGTTGCTCCCTCTGGTGGCAGTCTGTAAGTATGCCTCAAAAGCCACCGACGATGCCCCTGATCTAGATGATACTACCAGTTTACGGGTATAATAAATGAGCACTTATATATTTCAGAATAGGTTCAATCTTAACAATTGTTTCATGGTCAATTTAAGTTTTGAAAATTCATTAACTTGCTCATTTTTCGTATAAATGTAGGTTCAATACGAACAATATTTTATTGTTGAACTGAAATTTTGAAAGAATTCATATAAGTTAATTTTACAAAAATAAACATAAAACAAAACTGTAAAATATTCAGTCTTTAATATCATTTTAATTTCATTTTTAAAAAGCACAAGTTAAGCTTCATTACTAGACTTTTCTTCTACATGTCTGAGCAAAATTCCTAGGTTTGAAGTTACTTAATGGCAATCAGTCCAAATATTAATTACGTATATATGCATTATTAAAATAAATTCTTAATCCATATGGTGCTCATTTATTATGCTTTTTGCCATCTTATCTGAGAAAAAAATAACAATCAGATTTTATTTGGTTTAAATTATCTTCTACCCGTAACTAGTAAAGATGTTGTCGGTAAATTAAATAAAAAAGTTCAGAAACCTGTCATATTCCTGTATGATATTTCGTTTCGCTTTATATAATGATATCCCATAATAAATTCTACTTATCAGACAAATTTAAAACAATATCTGATAAAAAACAACTAGGCAAAAGATACTTAGGAAATGGGAAATATATATAATTTCACAAGAAAAATGTATCGCCTGAGTAGACATAGATTTTTTTTTTGTTTTAAGTATTTGAATTTGATAATCAAATTTCAAAACCAATTTTATAAACACCATGTCTAAATGTCATGACTAATTTATGTACATGAATTAAATTCCCTTCCTGAGTTTTATCCTTTTGATTAAATTTAAAGATTACTGATTAAGCGATAAGTTTTTAGTTACATAATAATAATTAATGGGGGAAATTTTAACAAAACAAATTTAAGTATAATAACCTAACTATCTATTATATTTTTTGTTCTTACAAGATACGTCTGTGAGAAAATTAAACTGAAAACCCCTAAAAAAATATCTGACTTTTGTTAGTATACAAAATAGTCCCCGAACAATCGATTGTTTATCACGATAGTTTCTAAAATAATTGAGAGATTTCTAGTTAGGAAACTATTGATTTTTCAAGAGCACTAACAATACGTTATTCCTGAAAAAGTATTAATCAAAATGTGATCTTCTTAAAAATCACTGACATATTTTAAAAATTCCTGATAAAAATTTGGATTCGATTTTAGTGGTTTCCATAATTATCTATTTTTATCCCTGATTAGAAGAAATCATATAATCAACGCAACAATCGTAAACATTGTTTACTTCGTATAGTATAACCTCAATCTCAGATAAGATGTCATTTTCTCAGTGGTACATTAACCCACCCCACCCCTTCTAGAACCCTTTCATATTTTTGCATGGTGACTATGGGCTCCGTGTGAAGCTTTTTAGACCGGTTTGACATTGTAGTTGCATAAAAATAGCTCGGTGTTTAGTTATAGAGAGCTAGAGAAGTAGTATTATTGTACTAACTACGGTGAGTTCTGCTCCACAATTAACTTGTGCAATGTAAATGTATTTGTTAGAGAAGAGTTTACAAAATTAATTATAATATTTTTTCCTCAATTTCGAGAAATATATCTGTTAGTAATGTTGACACTTGTACTAATTTCAAAAAGCCTGTCTTGTAAAGCTTAAGTTTTTTCTTTGTACACTTCATTATTTTTCTGGATCTAAATTTCAGAATTTGATAAATAAAGTATTCCAATTTATATTTTTTACTTAAATTTGTAACAGAAAATATTTCAGAATACGTTTTCAAACCAAGAAATTAATATTCTACAGTTTCCATGATTCTTTACAACGTTGACTCCTTCCCCTTCTTATGTAATTCCTTTTTTCCTTTTACATCCATCTTTAATAAATTTTCATCGCAATTTTCCTTTACATCGTCCAAAACCTTTTCGCAATTTCCATTTTTTAACTTTATCTACTAATTATTTTCTTTGTTATGTTCATAGATAGCTTTCACTTTTATAACTTCTGGATTGAATACGCATGCTTTCAATGTATTTTAAATTTATTTTATGTGTAGTAGTATTAATAAATTCTCTTTTCAACTTAAGTACTCTACTTGAAAGCAATTATATTTGTTTCTTCACAGAGGTTATTTTTTCTCTCCATTTATGAAAGGGAGTATTCTTTTTTTTTTTGTATGAATAAAATACTAATGATCAGAAAAAAATTACTTTGTTCTTCTGATAAAAAGAGTTCTAAAAAAGACTTTAAAATGATTATATTAACTCTAAAGAGTGAGATAAAAATAAAACAGCATTGCTTTGCATGAAATAATACGAAGTAAATCGAAATTTTATTAAAAATTCTAATCATTTTGAATTAAAATCAATGAAAAGAATGCATAACAATCAAATTACTTGAACTATTAGTAGTAACTCTAGTACATTTTTAATTACCTTTTCAAAAAAATCTTAGACTTAAGTAAATTAATCATCTTTTTAACATACAAACTCTCTTATTTGGTTCTGATGTTTATGTTCAGTTAAAATTTCACTAATTAAAAACACACAAGGTGATTAATAATGACGAGATTAAGCAAACAATTTCTTTATTGCATAACTTAAATCTCAAAAAATAATCGTTAGCTTTATAGGAATGGTAATATAAATTATGCAGCACAGAAGAAGATATTTTAAATCTCTTAACTGCAACCGGAAAGTGTTAATTATTTTCATAGTATTTTCTTAATCATAGTATTTTTTTAATCTTTGAATGTTAAAATTATCACTTAAAAATAAAACTCATCAAAACTTATTGTCTTGGGAAAAGCATTTACTTCTTTTTTTTTTGTCTTAACATGTAATTATTGATATCTACTTTTATGTTTAATGGAACTATTTCAGTTCCATGAATTCAGCAATTAACTTTAATTTGATCCTAACTTTTAAAATTTCATTACATATTTAACTAAGTAACTAAACTAAGTATTTAACTGTAATTTTTTTATTCCATTTTTCTACCATTTTTAGTTTTCAAAACAAGTAAAGATGTTACAGTGTTTATTGATGAAATTTAAAAGAAAGAACTCATGACGAAAAACAATTTTACGCTAAAAAAAACTTTTACTATCAACCTATTTCTTAATGGTGCATTTAACAGTTGAATTTTTGCATAAATGCATGAGTAAAATCTTACGGGATTAGATTATGATTCAAAATATTTTGAATGGATAGACATTTAGTTTTTATGAAAAATAATGAATATGATATTAATATAAAATGTATACTAATTTGAAAATGCAAAAAGTAAAGGCTAGTAATCTTAATTTTCCTCTATTTATAATTTAAATAAATGTTTTATAAATGCTTCTTTTGGTAGGAATTAATTGCTTATGATTCTTCGTACCGTTACTTTTTGAAATTTAATATTTTTAAAAATAACTAATTTAATATAAAGCATATATTTACTCAAACAAAATTTACTCATTCTAAATAACTTCATTTCTGACTTAACTTTTAATTCAAAAAAAATAGTTAAATTTAAGACATAGTTAAGTCTCTAAGGTAAGTTCCATGTCAAAATTTTATCAGCAATTAATGTACTTTCGGTTATTATGCTTTATTGGATGAATGAATTAATATAAAAATATTTCTAATGATTACCAATTTTTTCTACATTTATAAACTTAAAAAATAACTAATTTTATTAAGATTAACAAAGTAATAATTAACAAAAAGCTTTCCTGATTCAAATTTAAATGCCACGCAAAAAAATAAGAAATTAGCTTTCAACGAGATATGAATTTTTTCTAAGTAATATAAGAGGTAACTCTCAATACTGAGTGCTAAATTTCTTTACCAAAAACATCTGCAATATTTAATATGTTCTTCAAAGTATTTTCGTTTCTTTTTGCTTCCCTGAATTTTAGTTTCAAGCATAACACATCTTTCGTGAGCCGTTTCTCCACCATTCGACGTCATCGTCCTCCATTCACGCATTCACCAATGACAAGGAGCCGTTGTAGTGACGTCAACACATCTTCTGATAATCTGAGTGGCCGAATCCGACCGAGTGTTTCTGAAGATTCCGTATCCAAGGATTTTTCGGAAACATCGAAAAGAAATTCGGACGGTAATGCTGCTGTTCTATAGAAATTCCTCTGAAATCCTATATTTTCTTTCAAAGAGCTAATAACAAATAAGTCCGTATATTTGTTTTCACTGAGCAATGCGTTGTAATAATAACAACCCAATGGTATAAAAAATTCTAAATACTTAACTATCCCGAAGAAGTTTACCACTTAAAATTCTTTACATTGAAAGAAAAAAAAGAAAAGAAAAATATTTAAATATTTTTTATTCAGTCATATTTTCAAAATACAAATATAAACTTGATTATTTAAACAAAAAGTGGAAAGAATAAGTCATTTTTAAATAATTTCACACACCAAATTTGTTTTTTTAATAACATTAAAGAAGTAAAAAATACAAAATAAAACAATTTTTTTTGTTTACAAATTGAATACTAATACCCAGTATCTGTACCCTAGAAAATCTTAACACTTTTTAAGTTCTGCAATATACGTACGTTCTTATTAATTGTAAATAAATTATAATTAATAACATATATTAATATATTAATATATTAATAACATACATTAAGAAATATAATCTAAAACGCAATTACTAATATTTAAATTATTGACTTTTGTAACCAACACAATTAGTGTTTGACTTTGGACACAATAGTGTACTAGGATAATGTTCGTTCAATAAATTTAAGTTTTTATTATTATTTCAAATTTTCAGGTAAAGAAACCTAGTTCCTTTTTATTAATATTAAATCCTGTAATCTTCTGCTTTAAATCTTAAGTAAACTTTTTTTAAATTATTTGAGTGACTCAGAGCCAAAAATGACGCACAAAATGTTACTTATGCATGCGGTTAGTAAATTATTAACTACTTCTTCTGGTGTATGAAGAAAATTGTAAGTTAGCATTGACTACACAATCTAGAAGTTGACAGTGTTTTTTCTTGACTCAGTGGATCCTCGCAAAACCTGGTGTGAGATTATCATCCGTAAGGTTCGAAAGGTACCCTTGTACATTGGTAAGATTCTAAGTTTTGATCCAGCCCATCACCAAATTTTCTTCTGATTCTCATCAAGCACCTCACAATTATTTTCTTTGCTTCAGCTGATCAACTACGTCTAGATAGTGTAACTATTCCAAATCAGTATTTGGAACATTAAGCCTTAGTACAAGACACAAGTCAAAATAAGCTACACATTTTTAAGAACCATTTTCAACTACTGGTTAGCACTAGTGTGGCAAACTTAAATGGTAAGACGGTAGAACCTAATATCAAATAGCTGAAGATGAAAGAAATTGTTTAGAATGGCAACAGAAGAAAATATTTACTCCTCACTCATGATGTACCCTTTAAAAATGTATGACTCATGATATACCCTGAACCTCAAACCAAATAGTTGGTCTAACATTCCTATGAATTTGTCATTGAAGTCTAAATATAAAGCTTGAATCCGAAATATTGTTGAGTTTAATTGTATTTTAGAATATCTCTGTTATTTTACGATTCTAGCCGTCTTAGTATCACTTAGGTTTGCCAAACTGGCGCATTATTACCATTTTATAAAAATCAAGAAAAATGTCATATTAACAAATTGCGTCATGATACCAGTGAGTTTTCACCACATCGTTTTAATGAATACGTTTATCAGACATTTAGAAGATCTTATCTATTTTTCTATCTGGAATCTTAAAAATGAGAGACAGTCTTTGTGAAACTTCTCTTTTTGAAATATAATATTCTTTTTTATGTTTTTATCCTAACTATTTTATTTGCGAAAACAACGATAATATATTTTAAATGTTTCAATTAGCATTTACATATTATTTATATGATAAGCTGTTATCGGTTTTTAAATCGGTACAGGACCACTTGAGCATGAAGGATTAAATAATAAAATCCATGAAAATTTTTTCATGAACTATTAACTGATGCACTATTATATTTTCACGAGACAATTTGCAAGAACTTCGTGGACTTTTTTGTTTTAGTATTTTTGTAGATGTAGGTTACAAACTTTTTTTTGTCTGTTAATCAAAACCTCTGTCACTTACAGCTTAAAATTCTGAACCTTAGTATCACCTTTATTGAACTACATGCTTATCATGACACTAATATTAGAAGAAATAGATCATTTAGGTTTCCACATATATTTCTATTTTTTTTAAACCATTAGAATTCCCAATTCATCAAATACGCATAAAATATACAAAAAAAAACTAGTTCTGCACAGTTTTCACTTATAGAACTTTACAATACCAACTAGAATGTCACACTGCACGTCGAATAGTGTAGTGTAGTTGAGATTTTTACTCAATATGCACAATCTTAGATCTACTTCAATGCATGAGCATACTAATTATAATGTAGATAATAATAGTGAAGAATGAACTTGTAGTAAAATTAGTAATCACTTTGAAATCTTTAACCACTGCTTGATATTCAAGTCTTCTATTTAGCTTTGGTATAGCTCTTTTTCTTAAAAATAGCTTTTATGCTGCACATTAGATAAAGTTTTATCCAATTTCTAAATTTACCAATTAAAAATAATAGAGTATTTGTAATTTTTATTTCCTTTCACAGATTGAAAAACCTTGTAGGTATATACCTTTTTCAAATACCTTCTCTTTTTTATTCAAATAAATAAAGAATCAAAGTTATTTAGTGATGTTACAGAAATAAGTTTTCTATTTCTGATTTATACGTAGGATACCTGACAGTGTAAGGGCTTCTCATATATCACAATTTCTTCGCCTTTCTCCTTTATTCGAGTATATTACTGATAAATACTATTTTACAATTTAAATTCTGTAAATATTCATAGATAACATCATACTTTGTTCCTTTGAATTTTTTTTACAAAGGTTTTGGTAAGATAAAAAGACGCGAAAACACTTATTTAAATCTCTTATACTGGTTACATCATGTTGTTTAGGTATATGTGAGAGAATTCTTGACAAGAACATTTTTTCTAACAACATATTTGCTCCGAATCACAGTTGCATAAAATATGCCAACAACTATAAACCATTCTCATCTCTTGAACAGAAATTTCAACAAAGGCTAGCACAAACACTGCAGTACTCAGTCAGCATAACACCATCAAAACATCCAAGAAACATTTTCGCCATCCTTCCTCCAAGAAATTCTTTTGGGCTGCATAAAAATTTTATCAATATCTCTCTGCAGTGCATAATCCCATTCTATGCTTTCATGACGTCATACCCCACGTCATATACTCAGTAACAAAGCCTTACATCTTAAGTGATGTCAAATGGTGATTACATCACTTGTGAAGCATAATGTTAATGTTGTATCGTGCTGCTTTATTGTGTTAGAAAATAGCCTCCCCTAAGCCAGGGATCTGGCTTTTTTTTGCAGACGTGAGGCTGTTTGTGACGCTATAAAAGTTCATTCCGTGTAATGTTTGTATAGCTTTTCTCGACCTTATCCTCAAAAATGAGCTGTCTGTAACAGAAGCACGTTTGGGTTCACTTATAAAATGTACATGGGAGGGGAAATTATTTTCACACAAGTCAGTTAGTCTTTTTATTTACTGAATATTAAAGTGAGATCTAATGCTCCCAAAGTTCCTTTTAGGTACTTAAATGTGTTGGTTTGAATTGTATACCTAACAAGGATATATTTAAAGAATATTTTTACTGTTTTGATGAAACACCAATTTACCATTCGGGGTTGGATAACCTGATATGATATATTAACATTCAAATAACTTTTTATCTAATTATATTAACTTAAGGTTGAAGTACTGTATGTCTATTTTATTCAGAGGGAAACTTATATCTAATGGAAATATTTGCCTAAGAACGAGTTCAGCAAAAAAAAAAAAAAAAAAAAAAAAACACTCATTAAAATTGCTCTTTTGAAAAATTACTTCAATTTTATGAATTCGGAAATTTCTAATTGGTTGTTACGGAATACTAACAAGTTAAACATAACAAAACACAGATAATACAAAAATATAAATGAAATGTAGAAACGTAATTAATGCAACGTAAATAAACTTATAACATTTAACAAAGTCACCTTTTTTTTTTTAATTCTGAGACAAAATAATTAACGTCTCACTATCTTAATACGCCCTGTCATAATACTCGTACATTAACCTTTTTCTTATTTTAAATTAAATCAAATTACTTTTCTAAACACTTACACTCTGCCTCCTACGGCACCAACATCAAATCACTTTTCAATTATTTTCTAAAAGGTTTCTACAATTAAAAACAAGATAGGTAAAAGAATAATTTTAAACTTGCATTGATTAGCATTCTTAATTAAAGTAATTGTGTATAATTTTCGTCATTTTAGTGAATCCTCGCATTGTACTGGTAAACATTTTTTTTTCTTTTACAAAAGAATGAAATATTACATATATAGATAGAAGGTGGAAAATGGTATAAAAGCAAGGATGCAGTGTATTTTTATATATCAATTTAAACTGTAAGAATTATCTTCTTTTGTAACGTATGCCTATAATTACTAAACTTAACTAGACTCTGAATAAAAAAAAGTACAAAAAGAAAGAGAATTTTAATGGTTTTAGAGAAAAGCAACGTTTACAAATTCGTAATTTCTAGAAGTTTGTAGCTGGAGTTATAAATTTCGACTTTAATAAATTAAGCATTTTTAAAAGATTTAAGTAGTTTAAGTAATTTGAAAGCTAAAACGGCATGCTTTATTTATGGAATTGTTATTGATGTGAAAGACAAAAAAAATATCATCTAAAAAAAATCAATGTTTGCAGTTTGCATGTAAGTTCTTCGAAGTTAACTTTCCCGCATTTCTCATATGACTTAAAACTAATGAAACAAAATATGTTTTGAAATTCTGAAAGATATATAATACATATACTCGTTTTCAAAATTTGAGTTTAAAATAATAAAAATTGGGGGAATTGTAAACACTTTTACCGCAATTAAATTCTACTTACGAAGAAGCTAAGTAAACATGGCCATGTTGCCAATACTTTTTATAAATACGTATTTTTTTTCTTAACTAACTTCATCCTAATTTTTTTTCTACTTTTCCAGAGGAAGAAACGGAAGAGCCTCGTTTGACGACACTCACCAAACAACATAAAAATGCCATCAGAGCCTTAAGAAAGGTAAAAAAGATCTCGGAAAGAGTTAAAATGCATATTTTACTGAGTAATTAAAAAGGAAAATACAGGTAACTTCGGTACTTTAGGATAAGCCGGGTGCAGGTTTTATGCTCAATTGCCAAAAGTGATCAAATATCAAAGTAAAACACTATTAACGTAAAATCAAATAAAGTAAATATAATCAAAATTAAGTAAATTTTTTAGGATTTAATTCTTATCTGAAGAAATTTTCTATAGTTTTTTAAGTAAATAAATTATATCAATAACTTACGAACTCAAAATTTTAAAAATACGAGTTTGAGTCTCTTAGGTTTTATTTTTTACTGTTATTATTTCCAAATTAAGAGTTTTAAATTTTTATTTAGAGAAGAACTCTTAAAAAATGTTTTCCCTTCGGCAAAGTAGATGGCGTTACGAAATAGTAGTATCAATTCTTTTCTACTATGCTTTTGTTTTCGAATAGGACAAATATTTATAACTTATTAATTTATCTTTCCAGTTCTTTATAAAAAAAACTGTTAAATAAAACTTGTATTTTTAAAGCCAAAAAAAATGTGTCTCTTGGGCTTTTACTTTAGATCAAAAGTAAGAGTGAGATTTTCAAAACATTACTTCAAATCCACTGTAAAAATTAAGCTTTTAAAGTTTCCGAAAACAATTAAATAAATCTTATTTAAATTTGATGCATGATTTTTTAAAAATTCTGTTCATAGTCCTAACACCACACTACTTTAAGTCTAAATGTAAAAAAGTTTTATGTATATTAGCGACTTTGCAATTGAAAAAAATAAAATACAACTCGAAATTTGCTACACGTTATTTTAGAGGTTTGTCTCTAAATGAATATTTAAATGACAGAATTAAATTATGATAAATCTTTTAATATTTGTACCAAACTTTATAGGGTACTTTTCTGCACTTTATATTGCTGGTGAATAATTTTAATCTATATATATTTTCGTATGCACTCAAAAAAAAATTAATTTTTCAGATCAAATACTTTGTCGCACGAAAAAAGTTCAAAGAAGCTCTAAAGCCTTATGACGTGAAAGATGTCATAGAACAGTACTCTCAAGGCCATGTTGATTTACTTGGTCGAGTTAAAAGCCTTCAATGCAGGTAGTATTAAAAAGTTTTCTTTTACAGACAAAATTCCAACCTGAAATATGCCTTTAAGTTTATTAAAATACGAAATAAGTATATACTCTCCAAAAAGGATAAAAAGTCATTATTTGCGGGAAAAAATTAAGAGAAAGTAAAGTAGTAATTCATCTACACATATTTATTACATTTAAGCTTTTTACATAATTTAAATATTTTTTACAAAGTAAAACTACCACTGTTAATAAGAGATCCACCAATCTAAAAATATATCCCTGTGTAAAAATTATGATCTTCTTCTTCTTCTTATCTCTCTGATCTGGATCAGATCAGATCCATGAGGATGTTCGCCTTAAAAATAAAAAATCATGATAAGTGCAACTATGTTAAATGGAATCAAATTGACAGTGCAGATTAAAAAATATTACATTTTAAGAGGTAAATATTACTTTTTCTGAATAATTCATCAAAAGATTTCTTAAAAAAATATTAAAAATTAAAAAATAGACTGCAAATATATTAAAACTTTTCATTGCCTCTCTTATTCATAACCATATAAACATACTATAATTCACAATAAGATAAAATAGTCACATAAACACTATCTCCAGTTTGTACTTTACGCTTGTTTTCACCGCAATACTAAACATTTCTGTAGAACTTGTTTTTCCTTTGAGTGCGTTTTAATACAGCAAAGCAAACTTTACACAGTGTGATTGAATGAAAGATGGCGAATCCTAACATAAAAAGTACTACAACAGTGGCGTATAAAGAAATATATTTCGGGAGGGGGCTAAATATCCTCTAAAAATTTAATCATTCTAGGCCCAAATCTAGATTTTTGCACCAGGGGAGAGCAGCCAAAAATAATCCTAAGCCCCTTTCTCAAGCATCTATTTAATGGATTCAATGTTCCTGAATGAAGTTAATAGTAAAGCGAATGTAAATAATAGGATAAAATGGAGGTCTGTCTGGAGGTTCTCCCCCAGAAAAATTTGGAAATTTGACCCTAAAAAACAGGGTTTTAATCGTTTTTCTTCATCGTCGTCTGAATTTCGGGGGGCAGGACACCTCGCCCCCCCTTTTATACGCCCCTTTACTACACCATAGTTATCTCCCGGGTGTTTCATTAAGTCCACCCAAACTATAGAAAAATTCATTGCGTGGAGTTGATCAAAAATGCCTTAAAACTAACTAGTATATAGTACCTCTACGACGACTTTTCACCCCGAAAAATGGGACATCATGTCCGATAAAAAGCTTGATAATTTCATTCTAAGGAATACTCATGCATGCGCAGTGGACATTTTTAGCGTAAACAGGATATGACGTCATACCTTCTTCCTCAATTTTCTCGAAAATTATGGGTAAAAAGGTATGTAGTTCTTGGGCACTTTGTATGTAGTATACCTACTGTACGTAAAGAACCTGGCGGACTTGTTGAAACACCTTATTTATATTTTGTACTTTTAATTTATTCATATTAGAAATATCTGAAAAAAAATTTCATCACTTTATTTAAATCACGAAATTAATTATTTAAATTACAACACAACAGGATGCTATGAGAATAGAAGTAAGAAATGTGTTGTATATTTATGCGTTTAATGTTGGAATTCTTAATAATTTTTTTTCTAACCTTAAGTGGTTATTTTTTCTTTCAGGCTGGATCAAATACTAGGAAAACCTGGTTCAAAATCTAAAGACGTTTACGAGTCAAAAGTGAGCTTAGCCTGTCGTATTGTTAAGGTGGAGAGAACAGTAAGTTATATGCTGTGAAACTTTTGAATGCTTTTTTAAAAAGGGAGTGTATCCCTTATTCAATAAGTTACTGTAATTAACGAAATATGATCCGTGGGAGCAGCAAAAAGTATTAAAAAAACTAAACGTGTGCAGCATTTTAATTCTTCATAGATCATTATTGAAGTAGTTTTTGTAGGAATTCCTGACTATATGAATAGTATAAAACCTTTTACATATTAAAATTATAATGACATTAACTATTAATTATAACTTTAACCTAATTGATTCTACGAGGGTTGTTTTCTTTTTCAACTTCCGTTTTCCTCCAGAAAAAAAAGTAGTAGGAATTTCGAAATAATTTTGGTACTGGTAGTTAGGTACATCCTTCAGGATCAATTTGCATCTTTACTGCATAAAAATCGGACATTATTTCTGTAAGTTATCGAATTTACAAGCGCGCTCCTCGAACTTTTTTCCCGCCAACCCATAGAAAATTTCGCTTTCTTCTTCGCGCGACCGCTCCGTTCGCCCAGCATTTAACATTAAACAATGGGTGAGCAGGTGAAAATTGCAGGAGGGGAAAGCAAAATTCTCTATGGCCTGGCGGGAAATAAGTTCGAGGAGCGTGCTTATAAATTCGATAACTAACAGAAAAAATGTCTGACTTTTATGCGGTAAAGATGCAAATTGATCCTGAAGGATGTATACCTAACTACCAGTACCAAAATTATTTCGTAATTCTTACTACTTTTTTTTCTGGAGGAAAACGGAAGTTGAAAAAAAAAACAACCCTCGTATGTCCGATACAACGCAATATTTTTAAAGCAAAGTTTGTACTATTCCCTTTTTAAAATTATAATCAGAAAAATGTCTTTTTGAATTTCTTATCATCTAAATTTTTATGTGAAGAAAATATTTTTAAGGTCAGCAGTACTTCACTGTTAGGGCATAAGACTCCTTTAAATTTTACAATCTAAAAAATAAGTGATATTTTTATAGCAGAAGGATCACAAGCTCTAAGGAATAAATTACTCTTCTCAATTTCATTAACAAGCAACAGTGAATTTTGACTGATCTCTAATAAAAATTAGCATATTAGCACTCCTTGAGGTTGAGGTTGCAGGTGCTATTTTTAGCAGCTACTGATAAGGGACATGATCGCGTTTTCCTTTCTTGTCCTTCGATATCTGCTACTGCTAAATTTAGGCAATTATCATTGGTCAGCGCGTAGCAGTATAGATGCGATTTTTTGACCAATGGAGAGCCTACAAATGCTGTTAATTTTTAGCAGGATTTGTAGGCTCCTTAATTACTCAGCTACATTAATTTTTTTCCTGTATCAGCTATGCTTTAACTGCTACTCGTTTTTTGCCTATCTCTACATGCTATAGATGAGGGGTAGCTAGTATAATTCAGGCGCGGATCCAAGGGAGGGCACTCTGAACAGTGCCCCCCTTGAACCCAAAAAAAAAGTATTCAAAATGAGTGAAAACCCAACTTTTACCGGTCAAATTTCAAAATAAAATTCTGTGGGAGGACACCCATACCCCTCAGCGGTACCAAAAGAGGATCTTGAGTAATACTTTTTAGAAAATCCCAACATTTTGACATTTTTTTTCGAAAGGTAAAGGTGATGGTGATGCTGGATCCACACCTGGTATAATCTTCTATACCTAATAAACGCCTTCCCTTACATTTACATGATAGACGCGTTGTTTCGCGCAGGTGGAAGAGATCGACAGCAAACTGGAGCAGCTGATCGAGATGTACCTGGCGGACCGAGGGGGCAGCTTCCCCGCGAACCCGGTGGGCACCCCCCAATCGCTGCCCTCGCCCCTCTGCTGCACCCCGCCCCCTGTGCTGGCCGCCGTGCCCAAGCCCAAGCGCTCCATCCTGCAGCACAAGGAGCACTCCTCCCCCGACTCACCCGCCTCCAGGGGGATACACAGGTAACCACTGAAATAGCTAATCAACTTTATTTGCTGTATTTAAGCAGACTGGGAAAGTTTATCACCTTTTGTTGTTGTTGTCGTGTATGACATAGGGCCACCGTAAACTTTTCCGCTGGATGTAATAAAACAATTTGCGGCCAGACCACCAGCAGTTTATCTCCCCTATCTCCCTCAATCTCTTTGTATCTCCCCTCGCACTGAGAGGAATCGAAAATTGACCACACCAAAACACCGGCGCCATAAACTCAGGTTTCTTCCTGGAGATAAGTGTTTTATTACATCCAGTGGAAAAAGTCTACGGTGCACCTTAGTGCACAAATTACAAATACAAAAAAAAATACAGAATACAAATACTCAAATACAGAAATACAAATCTCAATAAAACACACGAGCTCACAATATACCAATAAAGCATAAAGATAACTCAATGAAGACATATAAAAAGCACACAATTAAACACACAAAGAGCTCACAATAAAACATAAAAATAGCTTAATGAAACCATATAAAAACACAATTAAACACATAAAAAACACAATTTAACATACAAATAGCACGGACACAGAATAAATCGCATAAAAGAAAGCCCTCTTAAAAGTTAAAAGGGAACTTATATTGTACCAAAGGCGTGAATCACTGCCTTGGCAATGTCCCCTGCCTTCTCTGAGTACAAAGTGTCCATGTTGCAATTAATGTCAATTTTGAGTAGGGCACGAGCAGCTGCGCGCGCGTGCCCGGGCAGTGCTTGCACTCTACATGAATGAGTCGTCGTTTTTTATGAAGGATTTCTTTATTTTAAAAAACGAGAATTTGATTTTTAATGAGTAATTTTAATCAATTTAATTTTAATGGACTGTGAAGGGTAACTAGGTAGAATATATCTTCTTTTATTATAACCCGTCAGGTTGTATGGGTAAAATACAACCAACGAGGAAACGTTCCGAAAGCTAAACTCACAGAAATGGACGAAACTTTTACAGGGGTTAGAAGATGATTCAAAATACTTACTGATGTAGTATGTACTATCTAGTCACCTTTTGTAGATAGAATAGGCAAGTTATTTTGTTAGCATGTTGGTTATGACTATTTGGTGAGTAAATAGGATTTATAAGAGACCCATAAAAAATAAAACTTCCAAATTTTCTTGTTAATTTACTAAAATCTCCCATTTCAAACATATTTGAAAATTAAAGTATGCATAAAATTGAAATTAGCTATCAGACTACTTTTTGAAAGTACCACCTTGTAATAAATAAGTTATAAGGGAGAAATGGAAAGTTTATTAATTAACACCAGTTATAATTGTAAATATTTATTAACCATTTGCAAAAAGCAGAGTAAAATTAAATTAACAAAGCATAAAATCAACTAAATAAACTGGTCAAATTAAGTAAAGTAGTATTTCAATGTTGTTTATATTTTCCTTTGTCCCTATAAATCTGCGTAAGAAATTCCAGCCAAGTTCCAAGAGTCAAGGAAAGGAAGCAATTGAATCGGTCATTTTAAAAACAGCATAGGTCATGTGTAAACAAATGTGTCTTATGCCGTTTTTGAAATGACCGGTTTAATTAGAAGACTGCATCCAGAAAGAAGAGTTTCATTATGTATACTTGTGAAAAGTGATTTTGTGGAAGCTTGAGTTTCCTCTTTTGGAAGTGCCGAATGATGGATTTTGAAGCCAAAGAAAAAAAATCGAGTGTATTTTGTCTTCTTCTTCTTCTTACTAACTTACTTATCTCTCTGATCTGGATCAGATCAGATCCATGAGGTTGTTCGCCTTAAAAATATCGAGGACAAAAGAGGGTCTTCTTTTAAGGTCCTGTCGCACCAAGTGTATTTTGTATTACTAGTTTTTAAAAATATTCTTACTTTTTTTTTAAATTTTAACTTTAATTCCACTATCAAATTTGTACTGTTCTTTTTTTAATATAATCATTAAATATACATTTTTTCTTTGCCATTACTATTAATTATTACCAATTGTTGTAGTTTTTATTGCTAATTGTTTTCATTATGTTTGTTTTCACTGCAGTACAAAAGTTTTCCTGTAAAACTAGTTTTTCCTTTACAAGCTATAGTATACAGATAAAATAACTTTACATAAAGTTGTTAATTGAAAATTGTGCCTGTAAAACTAGTTTTTCCTATGCAAATCATTGTATACAGATAAAACAACTTCACACGAGGGTTTTGTTTATAATTTTAAAAAGTGTTTTTATCTCATTTTATCCAGTGAATGTACAACTCCATTAATACTCCACAGATATTCATTAAATTGCCTTAATTACTCAGCTTCAAATTGAAGCTGAGTAACTTTTGAATTTTATTTGTCTTAATCTATCTATTTTTCACTTTTTTTTGCTGTTAACTAAGAATGAATAAAATTTAATTGTCGATTAAAGTGGGTGTTTTTTTCAGCTGAAATATCATAAGTTTAAAAAAGGGAATAAGTCCATCAACTCTTTTCAATTGTGCAATAGATTTTGTTCAGGGTCCTGAATTTCCAAAAAAAATTGCTGGTTATACAATGAAAATGCTTTTACTGATACAGCTTTATTTTTTTTTTGTACGATTTGATTGTATAGTCGGCTCTGCTTATTGTGATCACGGATAATGTTGTCAATCTAATAATGTTATTAAAATTGACCTGTCCCGATCGCTCCAATTTAACTAAACGCAAAAGGTATCCTTTTATGTGATCAATATACCGCTTAATTTTATCAAAATCTGGTGAAATACCCGAAAAAGCTTCTTTTTTCCCTATTGAAGGCCAATTTTAATCCATAATATACAAAATGAGTCATTAATTTATAAGTGTTATATGTTCCACTATCATATTTTTCTTTAAGAATGTAAAAGTTGCAAAATACATACTAGGTCAGTGTTCCCAACGTGGGGTGCAATATGATTTTCTAAGGGGGCAATTTGAAAATTTTCAACCAAATTGCCCCCGGTTGGGGCACGGATCACCAGGTTTTATTTACTTTCCAAGAAGAATTTTTGAAAAAAAATAGACATGGGGGCATGGAATAATTTGAAAGGCTTTGGTAGAGCATGTACCGAAAAAGGTTGGGAAACACTGTATACTAGGTAATCGTTTTAAATAATTCAATGGACTCAACCCGCCTGACGTCACACAGAACCAACACGTGACCTACTGAGCTTGCAATTGGTTACCACAGATACTACACTAGTAGAGTTTGTAGTAGTCGTAGTGAGATATGATTTGATAGTGATAGTTTTTTTACCACCATCACGTGACTTTTATAGTCTCGAATCAGATAGGCGGTTAGAGTCTATAGCAAATGGGGTTGTACCTGCTATAAATCTACTTCCACGTCAGGAGATGATAAAGAAAGCAGCCTAGTTATAATAAACTAACATCTTTATTCAATTTAACAAGTGTAAAATACTAAAAAACAACACTAAAAACAATACTAAAAACAATCGGCTGCTGGTTCTACATCCATCTGCCGCCGATGAAACAGATGTACCCTTTAGTTTAAAGGCCAGTTACAGGGTTTTAAGCATTTGTTTGCCTTTTCAGCAAATCGGTGATGATACCAACATAAACCTTCGGAATCAGTCTTATTGACAGTAGAGCGACTTAAAGACCTTTTCCGAGACTCACTTCGCCTACGCGAATCTCTTGCTGACAAGGTTAACTTTTGAACCATGTTTTTGAGTTCCGCTAACTCCGATCTAATATAATTTAATTCAGAACTTTCCGGTTTAGGATCTATTTGTGACACGGTCAAGTCACAACCAGAGACCTCATGGACCTTGTCTGCGATCTGTGCCAGTTCATTTAATGAAGCTTTACAAACAGACAGTACTTGCTGAAGATTATTTGGCAAACGCTGTAACCACAAACTTTGCAACACGTCATCATCCATTTTAGCAGGAGCCAAATGACGCATCTCATTAAGCAGATGGGAAGGGCGTTTATCGCCAAGCTGTAGATCCTTAAGTAACAGATTTAATCTGGCTGAATTCGACTGGGCAAAATACTGTAGGATTCTACTCTTTAGCAACTTGTAAGCGTCTCTAGTAGGGGGGGTTTTAACGATGTCCCGAACACAGGACAGTACATTAGAACTCAAGGCGGCTACCACAGCATGAAATTTAGTATCGGACTTTTTAATGCCAGACATAACAAATTGAGACTCAACCTGGTAAAACCAGAGTTCTGGATCATTTTCCCAAAAGATAGGTGCTTTAAATGCGACCTTTGCGAGCTGTACATCCTGACCATCAACAGGAGCGATGTCGTTCCCAGTAGCGATCATACCTCCAGTCTCAACAACAGAATTCCCATCCTGCTCAGTGGTAACAGCCGGGTTGATCTCCCCCCCAGTTTTAGACATTTCAACAAATAACAGAAATGAAGACCAATTATCAAAAGCACAGAGCAGAAAGGGAATTTGCAGACACTGGACCAGGGCTCTGATCAGAAAAACAGACAAGTCCGAACCTACTCAAGCCAGGAATTAGCACCGATCACCCGCAAAACAAGAAACTCCAAAAGGAAGTAGATTCCGATCGCACATCTTGACATCTAACTCCAAGGTGCCAAAATCTTGAAACTTCGAGTCACCAGTTATAGCAAATGGGGTTGTACCTGCTATAAATCTACTTCCACGTCAGGAGATGATAAAGAAAGCAGCCTAGTTATAATAAACTAACATCTTTATTCAATTTAACAAGTGTAAAATACTAAAAAACCTAAACCTCAGAAACATAACATCGTGCAGCTTGCACCTCTTGACTACTAGCCGGCATAAAGAAAAATGAGATAGTTCCTTGAGCCATGACGTAAAAATATATCTACGCAGCAGCCAGCTGCTTTGCCATGATGCCACCGGTGTGGTGTGCAATTCCGGTGTTGCCACAAGTCCATTAGGACTACATAGTTGTGATTTTAAGGCAAATACTCAAGTTAACTAACAGTAAAAAAGGACAACGTAGATTTATATGCACATAGTTAAAAATTTAATTAAAACCTACGACCGTTTCGGGGATACTACATGGATTCCCTTCGTCAAATCGTATCGTATGTTTTTAATAAATTATTAACTATGTGCATATAAATCTACGTTGTCCTTTCTTACTAGTATTAGTATTTTGCACAGTGTGGATTGAACTTTGATGACTCAAGTTAACTGCTTGAAACTTTCTAGTATGAAATCGCTTATTATTATCATTCTGATATTGGTATCAGTGTACTCTTTGACAAAAGAGATCACATTAAGCGGAGTCTACTGCACTATAACTTTCTCATTCTCACACACACTCATTCCGTCCTTTAGGGTACACTCGGACGTCAGCCAACGCGTCAAGAAGAAGGTGACCCTCCGTCACTCCCTGGACGGCGAACCCGCCTCCCGGTCCTTCGCCCTGGAAGAGAGCAGCCAGGAGGAGGGCAGCCTGAGCTCCTTCCGAGAAGCCATCGCCGGAGCCTGCGCCCTCAGCCAACCCACCACCCCCGCCGTAGAGCTTTCCGGCTCCTTCACCCTGGACGTGCCTGACGACGAAGAGGAAGAGGAGAAGGTGGAAGAGAAGGAGGAGTTGGTGGTGACGGTTGTGGACGGAGAGAGTTCGCAGGACACGGCGTATGAGAGTAGCCCTGGGAGCGGCGTGTAGGTGTTGTTTTATGAGTTAAAGCCGTTTTATTAGACCAAACTCACCACTCAAATGGTTAGTGTTTCTATCAGCTGGTATAAAAGCAAACTGTGTGATGTTGTATATGTGGGAAAGAATGGCTTTTGATGCCTTCTTACTCCAAACCGGATAAAGGGTTCCACAATGGTTATAGATAGTTTAGTTGATAATGATAATTTGTTTTGGGGGGAGGACGAAGTTGCAGAATTAAGGATTCAATGTAATCGAGGATATTGAGCAGTCGATGTAGCTGAATGTGGTTATCTAAGGGGTTTTGCAAAGGCACTGTCTATTTGGCCGGCAGATATACAACTAAACTCTACTCTTTTTTACCCGGCACTTGCCTGGCAACGGTACTGATTGGAGCGGCGGGACTACCGCGAGACCTACGGCGCATGCGCCAAATGCCGGTTTTGCCGTCCAAATAGACACTTCGTTTTGTAAAAGCCATATATTATAACTCCGAAAGGTTCGATGAGTAGGAAAAAGTGATAACCCTAACATTGGTTTTATGAAGGAAGGGGGTTTAAAGCTAAAGAAAACCTGAACCTTCTCTTATTGATTATATTAGATCTTCAGGAATTCGAGCATCAAGAACGCCAAGTAGGGGGACTGCTAAAGATAAGTTAAGCTTTATCTGTAACTGTCATTAAACGGCATGCTTTGGAGAATTTATGAGAGACAATTTAGTTGAAGTTCAGAAATTTTAAAGGAAGGTTCTATTAAGAAATTATTATAAGTATGAAATTGAATAGGTTGTGTTGAAGTAGTTAAGGGGAAGAACAGAAAAAGAGCTAAATTCTCTCAATTCGTGTAATTATAAGGGGAAAAAGAAGGGGTGTGAGAGAATGGTAAGTATTGGTTCAAGTATAGGTTGTTGTGGGGGCAAATTAAGGCTTGAATTATTAAAAACAATTTCTAAGCATCCCATGTTTCATTTTTTAACCTAGTTAATCTTCTTATCCTGATATGTAAACATAATTCAGAACAAAGTTCAAAGAAAAGCGAGCTGTAATTGAATCAAATAAAACATACTGGCGATGTTGAGAGTATGAATGCAGTGATTGTGTATATGGCTACTGTTTTAAAAATATAGCTACAAAGCTACAAGTTGTGGTGAAAACTTTCTTTTTTTCTGTGATAAAGTAAAGCTTGTTCCCAGGGCACAGTAACTCTACGCCATGAAATATCAATGGTTCTTTCTTCCAATAGACTTTGAAAGACATAAATTGTTCAAAGCTTTCAATGTAGCGTACTGAATAACAGTCATGTGACATTGTGACTAGAGTCAAGTTGAGAAGTTTATAAAAGTTCTCCAGATTCCAAGGGAAGTCAACTTTTATGAGGGAAGTTTGTGAGTCCATCTTTTTAAGTGATTCAAAACTTAGAAAATGGTTGAATTTTTGTTCTACTTGTGTGCTAATTGAATTTTCAAAAATCTCATTGCATAATATGTAGTAAGATATTTACTTGAATATTCTCCAAACTGCCTTAGACTAATTTTTATTCAGTCATGATTTATCAGCTTTTTAATCAGGTTATTCCTAGCATGTTAAATTTTTAAAATTGAACTATACTCTTTTAAATCAATTTTTGTAACAAATTGACATATTTAAAGTGACCCTTTCTATTGTGAATTTATTTTCCTCTATTTAAGGTAAGGTAAGAGAATTGCAATATATAGTGTATTAATTCAATACTTATGAAGTTATTTTTTTAACAATTTTGTTAAATTTCTAGGCTTAAATATAAGCTAAATATAGTATAAATTGATTATTTTAATTTACTGAAATTAGTCTTTTAAATGAGACTATGTACTTTAAAATTGTGAGAACACTATCCTTTAAATTCTATTAATTAAATATAGTTCTTCAAAATGCCTCTAATTATTTTAAATATAATAAGTATTAAAACTGTTGTTAATTCCCAATACCCAATCAAATATCTAAACTTTAAATATTATCACCCCTGTATACTTGTATTTTGTATACCTGTATACTTTCCAAGTACTAAAAGTACACTATGCATTACAATTCTCTAAGAAAAATATTCTAGGCCATCAGAAATAGTAGTTCATAAATGCGTCACACTAACTCTTTTTCACGAAATACGTGAATTTCCTTCTTAAGTAAAAAATCTTAAAAGATAATTTCTCCTTTTTTTTTTTCGAATAATGGGATTCCTGTTACATTGTTGTGTTTATTACTAATGACAACACAAGACGGCGCCACCAGTTGTTTTTCAAGTGGTGCTACACAAGAACTCAGAAAGGGTCTCCAAAGTTTTTAGCCTCGAGAACCACATTTCACCATTATAAAGTTCAACGAGCAACAAAAAGACTAAACTTTTGATAACCAATAGCCACGACATAACAAGCTCATCATGAATAGTTAGTCAATTCATATGTTAAAAGTTAATTTTGACTTTTAAATTAAATGAAGTGTATTTTTACACGACTTATTTAAAATAAGCAAAACCTTTTATATAAATTTCACGTCACATTTTCTTTTGCATCCGCTAAAGTTCCCCTAAACTATTTTAACTGTAGGGAGTTGACTGTTACCTCTAAATAAACAAATTAAATGGCAAGCCAATAATTATTGGGGGCAACATATTTCATATCGCGAACCATACTTTTTGGAGACCCTTGCCCTTACTTATGAAATTAACAACTTCTTCTTATCTTTACGTCGGAATCTGTTTATGTATATCGGTCATTAGTTGAAAAAGGAACTGTTTTCTTGTAATTGTAATAGAAATATTCCTGGACGTAGACTACGAATATTTAGCAACAGATTTTATAGTTGTTGACTATTTATTTTGAAGTGTGGTGGTGGTGTATTTCGTGAATGGGCCGCTGTTCAAAAATGATACGTTATGTCATTTTTTTTTTTTTTTAATATGGATATCTTGCTATATCTGTGTATTCATTATGGGCAATGCGATAAATCTGTATCACTAATTATTCCCAAGCATTATAAATAGTTCACGAAATAAACCCAGGGAAATGATACATGTAGTCTATGATTTTATCCCTCTATGGGTATTATTAAACATTCCTACTTCCAAATATTGAAAATTTGAAAATGTACTTTTCATCTTTCTAAATGAAGGGTATAAAAAATGTGTACATTAGATTTGGGATCACTGTTCTTCGAAATCATGCACCAACAATATGCACTATTGCAATATTGTCACATTCGTAATTGATAATGCCCAGGGGATACTGACTAATATGATAAAAACATAAGGAATGATTTGTGCATCACTTTCCCTGAAGAGATAACGAATTTTTAATATGCTCGGATTCATCTAATTGCCCACAAAATACTAATATATGTTATTATGTACACAAATTGACACAAAGTTTAATTTTTCCAGTCATCTTTCCCTTTGTGACTGTGTATTTTCAACATCTAGTCAATAACAGAATTTTGACTCATCCAAAAGACGAGTGTACATAACTGTATAGTCTATTTTATAGAGCTCTAATAGTGAATTCTTTCTTTTGTACGTCTTTCTCAACTATTAATGGACAATTTTTTTATTTCATTCCTTAAAACCATCAAACTGCGCTCTCGTGTACCTTAATGGCTGAACAGCAGGTGTAACCCACCATCTTTACACCTAAAATGAAAGATTAATAAACTAAAAATTAAAGATTTGTGTCTTGAAGTTAGTAAAACTGTTTTTGATTATCACCCAGATGAAGTTTCTTTTTATATAAATTCATGCAGTATCCTGTCTGTTATGATTTCATTTCTTAAAATAAGAAAGCCTCATGAAAGTTAATGAGATTTCTAGCATTTCTTGAGTTTTCTAATAATTTCTATCTATTCTAGATAATAGATATCGTACATTTCTTATAATTACTTCTGTACCCGGTTTTAAATTCTACACACCCTTTTTTTCCTCCATTTTCCTTTAGTGGGATTTTATATTTAATGATAATTATCTTATAACCTGCTAAAAAAAAATCTCTTACCAGCTTTAGTTTAAGTATTTTTCGATGATTAGTTAAAGATAAAGCATGGAACCTCATTTTAATTATGTTTGACACAAAATACTTCGTTTTTGATACAGGTTACCTAGACCTAGTAATATACATTTCACAGCTTGAGAGATAATTTTCTCATGTACTAAATATGTTCTTTGAATTAATACTTGCAACAATTGCGTAATTAAATGTAAAACAATAATCTGAAATATATGAAAGGATTGAAATATAAACTTGCGTCATAAAATTTAACCTGTTAAGGAGCAAAAAAGTTTGGTGATGAATTTGGACATGAAATGAAAAAAATTTGTTTGAAATAAGTAAGAGTTTAAAATAAATAAGAGTTTTTTGAAATTGTTTGATGAAATTGCCTTCAAGCTAAAATACATGATGTTTTGTTATTTGAGCTTAAGAAACAGTTTTAGAAAAATGTTAGTGCTATAGTGTTGAAAACCAGCAGCAACATAACTTACTTTTAGTTAGAGAAGTTTAAGTCATTATTATAGAAAATTTTGTGTAAACATAAATTCAATTTCATTGGAGCATTCCTGTTTTTCCAAGCAGTTGAAGTTTTAGAAAATTTTATTTACAACGTCTAAAAAGGTATCAGTAGCTTCATCCGTTGGAGAAATGAAACTGGAGAAATTTTTAATGAAACTTAGTTGAACTTGTTCTGTTTTGCTTTTCTAATAATTTTATGTTTAAAACTTTTAGAATCCCTTTTGTATTATAATTTGTTTTGAAGGGGTTCTAAACCTTTACAAACTATTGATATTTTTTTAACATTCAAATTGCAATCTAGACTATATATTGCATGATACAAATAATACACTCCTTTTATACCGTAACTGCAAACCATATATATATATATACTGATATTTTAAAGTACAAATTAGAAATAATCTATTGAGTATTTTTGATCATATTGCATAAACAAATGTACAGAACTTAAAGATACACCTATTTTACATTTCCTCACATAATATATAGATTATGAATCATGAAATCTGTAATTTTCGATTCTGAACAATTTGCAAAATTAGAGTTAGAAATTTAAACTTTTAAATACTACGCAGAATTGTATCAATAGTTTAAATTTAAAGTAGAAGTATGAAGTGAGAACTGTTAAATTTCATAAAAAAATTTTAATGTAAAATATTAGTTTAATGAATGAATTTTGTCATGTTTTGTCAAAACTAAGGTTACCCTTAATTTTTATATTGACCCATTTTAGGTAAACTAAAACACGATACCAATTAATTTTATTGCCTTAAATTATTAGTAAAAGCTCTTAAAAATGCAAAAATGTCAAAGGAACTGTATTCACCTGTATTACAATATATTTATTTCTAATATGAATTACTCCCACTTTCACCCAGAAGGACTTCGGATATTTTGCAAAAACCTTATTGGCAATATTTTAAAATAGTTTTATTAAAATTGCAAGAAATAAAAGCTACGATGAATATGTATCTCCAAACGAATAAAAATTTTGGAAAATCTTATCCTAATCTACAATGAATAAGTATGTTTGGTTTTAATACAGTGTTATAAATGCGATAAAAAAAGTATGGCAATTTTTATTAAACTGACCCTTTTAAAAATATTTAACTATGAATAATTTTTTTTAATTTGTAAGATTACTTTAAAATGTCAAAAGATATTTTAGCTAAATGCTTAATGCTTTGTTAAAACTTTTTGGGATTCCCCTATGTCGTATAGCCAAGTTACATTATTGATTCCTAGATGGCAGCACAATAGGGAAACTAAGGAAAAGGCCCGAAAAAGGTTTCTAATCCAGTTTTTCTAAAATAAGGAATAATAACTAATTAAAAGAAGGGTTAAATTATTTTAACACGACCTTTAACATTTTTATATTTGAATGTAACCAAATCTTTTAGAGACATTCCTTTGATATTGTTCTTCAAAATTTTTATTCTATTAAACAATAAGTGAAATAATAGAAAATCAAATTTAATTCTTTTGTACAATATATTCTCATTGCTTAGGTTACATTTTATCCATTGAATGAAAATTGCTTAATTTTAAATTTGACTGTTCAATTGATCTTCATTTTGAATAACAGTTAAGGTTATGTTTATTAAAGATTTTACAAAGGAAAATATAATTATAATTTTTTGTAATGAGTTATATCAAAAAACTTGTTATTTTTCTCAAGCTAAAACTATATTTATAAGCGTCCATCCCAATTTAATTAAAAACGTAATTAGGGGAGATTATAACTTCTTAAATGAATGCGATCTTTAACTTTTTGTCATAAATTTTAATCATTACTTATGTTTATTTTTATTTGCATGTTCCCATTAAATTTAAATCCAACCCATCATTTCAATTTGATTAAAATCAAGAAGTTTTAGACTTACTTATACCGAATATTTTAGTTCAATGTTGTAAGTACAGACATGAATTGGGCAAAATTTTGTCAGTGAACTTATGTAATTGCGTGTTTCCGGTTATTTTAAGTTTAAAATGTTTTTAAGGTGTGTTTAACTAATATAAGTAAAATGTGTGCAATTCCCAGCTGAATAATTCTTTACATTTTTATTATTATTTCTAATTAATAGCTCGATCTCTTACTGCAATAGGAGTAAGACAATTCAGTTTTTAAGTTGAGTGGTTTAAAATGCATAATAGAAGTTTTCATTTGGCATTATACTCATTGTAATTAGAAAATGCGCATCAAAGTCACGGGATTTTTCCCACTCTCCGCACCTTCCCTCTCACTTTTACCACGATTTCAGCAAATTTGAACTTCTTCCACGCCAAGCTAGTACGTTTCAGAAAGAAATACAACATTTATAAAGACAAAATTTAATCGCCAAAGTCAAATTGGTGAGAGGGGAAATTTTGCGCCCCACCTTTACTGATATAGAAAAATACAAGAGTGTTGTTTATACTTGCCGCATCGTTACCAATGTGACGAGTTTTAAGACGTGACCTTGATACGCCGATTCTAAATATAAGGAGTATAGTTGTAATCAATTTTAATTCAAGGTGTATGCCTTAAGTGTCAGGTTTGTACTTATCGTTTACATGAATGTGCGTTCTTGTGATTTAGTTTTGGAGCGTGCGTTTAAAATGAAATTCCTTTGTAAAATCCTGAGTGCATTTTGAGACTTTGAGTTGACAACGAAAGTGTTGCTCATTGCGTTCCATTTCCACCGAGTTCCACTGAGAGAATTTATTTTGTATATTTTGTCTGCGTTTTTGGCATATTACTATTTACAAATATATCTATATATACAAGCATATATCTGAATTATATGCTGTTTTGTATGTAATACTTGTAGAACTACTTTGTATGCATATAAGCTAAGATGAAAATAAATGATTATAAATCCAGAATGGTTTTCATCTGTTTAATTTTCCTTAAATATGTCAACAGGAAGGATTAAGAAGAGAAGTGCCCTAAAAGGAACAACCATAGAAGAGAAATAGAAGTGGAATGAGCATGCCCGAAGTGTCTATTTGGCAGTTGTATCATTGTTGCAGTTGTACGGCAGTTGGCCCATGCGCCATAGGTCTCGCGGTTACGTAGCAGTCCCGGCGCTTAGTGTGATCTCCAATCAGAACCTTTTCCGTGGAAATAAGAGTAGTTTAGTTGTATATTGTACGTCCAAATAGACAGTGCCTTCCCATAGCAGCGTTTCTGGCTATGAGTTGGCGCTTAATCGCTTGCTTAGAAATTTCAAAACTGTTACAGGCATGTGCTAAAGCTTGGCAACAAAACGTGACGTCAAGAATGCCCACATTAGCAACACTGCACGGCATAAGGGTTTGGTAGTGAAAACAATTTCCAGTAAGACCTCCATCACGTGGCAGGCGGTCTTCTGGAAAGTTATCTTACCCACTCTTTAGGGTTACCATTGCACACTCCACCCCTATTTCTCCTCTATGGGAACAATAATTTTAATCCGTAGAAAAAAAAAGGATATCTATAGGATACTTCCCTTTAAAATTTTGGGATGTGTTACCTACAAAAATACAGTCTGGTTTTAATATTGGTTGAAACGTTTCTGAGCAATTACTCCAAATAGATTCATTCTCTTTCAATAGTAAAAGGTACCATGGTGTAGTGACAGTTTTAAAGATTTCTCCAGGAATAAATAAAATATGGGTCATCACTGAACTCAAACCCTAGTCCTTTATTCCTACATAATGTTATTAGTTAACCCAGTAAGACAAGGACCATAAAAAACATAAAAATCGTTTGATTTCGGAATTTATTATATGACACTAACAGAAATTTTCAGATAACATCTAATCCACACTATCTTATTTTCTATAAGATAAACCCTATTAAGATTAACCCTGCTATTAAGATAAAACCCTGTCAAACTGAGGAATCGAACCGTACTTCTGAGGTCCTGACAGACGAGTGACAATCAATGAAGTAAAATATTCTGAATTTAAGGTACTACTCCTGTGGTAACTATATGGAGGTTTTTTTATGGAAATTCTCGATATCTTTTGTTTAATTTTAAAGAATTGTAAATTTTTTCTCTTTTATTTTTAAGCAAGCA
The DNA here is from genome assembly GCA_963680715.1 of Tetragnatha montana. Lineage (NCBI taxonomy): Eukaryota > Metazoa > Arthropoda > Arachnida > Araneae > Tetragnathidae > Tetragnatha > Tetragnatha montana. Next base: position 34,410,660 of record OY796677.1, read on the forward strand.
TAATAGTTTGTTAGCTAATTTGCAGGAGGAATTGTTTTCTGAAAATCATAAGAAAAACTTAGTTTTCCTAGTTTTACATATTTCAGTGGCAACGGTTGATTTAAGTTGGTTTGTTGAATCATGATTCTGTTATTTGAAGTGTCCCATTACTTGAGGTAAGATCTCATTTTTAAGGTAAAACGATTGAGAATTTTTTTACTACGGAATTACTTTTGTAATTTGTTTCTACCATTCTGATGTTTTAATGACATTTATAGTTTAGCACTATGACTAATATCTACTTTTTCAAAATTTTTATAGAGAAATATTGTATTAAAAATACTTCTGAGTGCTTAACTTGGGATATGAAAATTCAAATCGGGTAAAATTGGGTTCATTACTTTTCAAACAAGGGGTTTAGCATTTTACCTTTGTAAAATAAGCAAAACATTAAGATTTGCTGTTAAAGTTTCCAAAACAAAATGAGTGAATTTTGAGTATAAAATAAAACTTTAAAAATAGTTTTAAAAACCTTTAAACTTACTGGTGTAATGTCTGGTTACTGGTAGAATGGAATATTTTCTCTAGGGTTTTTTTTTTCAAACTGTGCCGATCAAAAGAAATCTAAGTTAAATTCCTTAGTACGTAATCATAAGTAAATTAGATATTAACTGGTTTAAATTTAAATGATAAACTTGGAATTGACTTGATACTTTACGACCTAAAACACTAAAAAGAATATCCCCCCTCAGTGGCGAATCCAGTAGGGGGGGCTGTGGGGCTGCAGCCCCCCCCAGAACCAAGACATCCCAGTTTTGGTATAGTTAAAAATTGCAATAACGTTTCTTTTTTTAAATTTTGGTAGTAAATATGATTACTCCCTGACTTACTTTTCCGTGATATTTTTTTAGCAGAATCATTATTCTTCAGGGTCTGTAACCCTAGTCATTAGGTAGGTTTTGAATTTTTTGAAAAAATTTTCGTAGGTAGGTATTTGGAATTTTTTTTCAAAACAATTATATAGAAGGTTTTTCGCCGGTTTTATGTTTTTGAAGGCGCTGATTACGAATATCATATTTGCTCCCATTTGGAAGATCGTCTTCATATTCAAAAATCACAAAATTTTTCGATTTTTTGCTTATATTTCAAAAACTACAAGTTTAATCTCAATTCACATCATAATCTCAATTCACATAATTTCAAGAAAACAAAATTTCACTACTTAAATTTGATTTTCTGAAGAGTGGTTCTGCCGCTAGAGTGTGCTGAAAAACGGCGATTTTTTGGTCTTTACGCAAAAAAAAGTGAAAAACGTGCGCTTCTAGCGTCTACAAAATGAAAAATATTCACGTTATCAACACAAATTTTATCTAATGTGAAAGAGAATTTAATTGTCTATTCATAATGTACCCTACATTATTATTTTTTGTGAAGGGGGAGAATAAAACTTTCGCGTCTTACATCCAAAACGAACTCTTCCCAGATGTTAATCAATCGGAAATTCAATCATTTTTTTAAATTCATAAATTAAATTATGGAAGTGCGTTAATGACTGAATTTATATGTTTTTTACATTGCTGAATCCGAATTTTAAGTTTAAAAACCCGTAAAAAGGCAAAAATTTTATTTTGCATTTTTTGATGTGAAGGTGACCTCTTAAATAAAAATAAACTCGAAATTTCCATAATTTAATTTATAAATTTAAAAATTTATTAAATTTCCGAATATTTTATTATGGTGTTGATAAAAATATTAATGAAGTGCTACATCGGTTCTTAAACTGTGGTCCGCGGACCCCCGGGGGTCCGCAGCGTCTTCCTAGGGGGTCCGCGAGTAACCCTGGGGAACACTCAAGACTCAAGTTACCTTTGATTTGAGTGCTTCCCAAAGATTTTAATGAGGTAAAACACCACTTGAGTATGTACATCAATCCCCCTGAGAGTTTTGACTTTGATTTAAATTTTTTTCCTTGAAAATTATGTGGTTTACAAGGAGCTGCTTTCTTTAGGTGTAACAAAAAATGTCAAAAATTAATTGAAATAGTAGCTTTTTGAAGCAAATTTTCAAAATTTTTCGGGGGAAGACCCCCGACCCCCCCCCCCCCATTACTACTTCAAGTAGATGTAAAATTTTAATGTGGAACATTAAGGGGTACCTCAGGAATAACGTTGAGTCAACCCCCCCTGAACTCAAATCTGGTTACTGCTCTGGGTGTTTAAATCTTGGGGGGACGTGAGGTCTGACTGTTACATAAAGGGGGGGGGCGGAGATCGAAAGTTTAAGAACCGCTGAAGCGCTAGATAAATTAAGCCAAAAGAGCCGAGATTTACAAATTTTATTGTAATGTTTTCAAATTTAAAATTTAAATAATGATCATGTAAGTAAAAATAAAAAATATTATTTTCAGTTAAAAAATGTGTACCTTATTTGGATAGGTCTTTAAGATCACAGTTTTTTGCAGTGTATTTTAGTACCATATAAAAAGTCTTACATAATAGGAGTTAAGACATTTGAAACTCAGCCCCTCCCAGACAAAAATCCTGGATTCGCCACTGTCCCCCCTATATGAGAAATGAAATATCTATTTAAAACAAAGGTTATCAGGAATTAAATAGATACAGAATCTTAAACTGTCGCATTTAGTCGCTTTTTATTAGACATTAAAGTACTGAGATTACTGAAAATTTTATACCCGCATTTAATGTAAATCACTAAACATATATGAAATGTGTGAGGGTTTTTTTCAGATATAAAAAGGCTGAGAGAACTAATATTTATCTAAAACGTAATTTATCTGAGACGTTTATTAAGACGATTCTATTAAGATTGGCACAGCTTCGATAAGAGTCCTCCAGCCACCATGTTTACCCATGAGCTCAAATGATGACAACACTTAAGCATACTGCTGTGGGAGTTGTGGATCAACATGGCGGCTGGAGGACTCTTATTGAAGCTGTGCCAATATGGCATTTGTTAACATGATCTTGAATTGAATGTGAAATACGTGAGAAAGAAAATTATTTTCTCCCAGTGAAAGTTGTTAACCTTATTTTTCATAGACTGACTAAACATATCAAAATATTTCGACTATAGCTTGCTCCACGAAATAATAACCAAATCAAAATAAAATTGTTCGATTTGGCTGATGTTGTACATGTTAGTATTGGCATGTAATTTAATCCTCCGTCGGGTGCAATATTGAGACTGACGAGTTCGGGTCCAATGTATCAGATATAATTTTAAAAGAAATGCAAATTTCTACCTATTAATTTTAATTCATTTTAAAAGCAATATGTGATCACCCCCTGAACATATTTAAACGAAAATAAATAAAATTTGAAATTTCTCTTAAAAAGCGTTTTATTTAGGAAAAAATTTACAGATTTACAGAAAGTTACCAACATAGCACTAAATTGACTTAAATTGGTAGGATAATGAATGGAATATTTTAGGTAAAAATTATTAAAGTGTATTGCTAAACCGGTGTTATCCCCCAACCCACTCTTTTGAAAAATAAGAAAATAGCCCCTTCCCCTCTTACATTTAGCATCTTACATCGACGACCATTACATTAGACGACCCCTTATCTAGAAAATGCTAGTAACCTTTCAGGTTGGTTCAAAAGGCCTAAAAAAAGATTAAATTTGTTATTTACCATGTAACTACCATGAATTATGAAATTAGCTTTAAAGACAATGACCGTAAAAATATCAGAAACCTAAAAAGGTAAATTTACATACATCCTCCTGAGGTAAGCAATCTCCAATATTTTTTCATAAACTCATTAGCTATAGATTTTTTAATTACTAAATACAACTCACTTATTTTATACGACATTTGTATACTTCATTACTCGTTTTTCCCATTTCGTGTAATAATAACTAAATACTTAAAGTAGCATAATGCCTGTTTTGATGATTTAACAATTTTTCATTTTACAATTATTTTAGGTTCTTGCGTATTATCCAGTTGACCTTGCCTCTGAATCAGAAAAGTTATCAAAGCCCATTGACTGTTAAATACCTGTTCCGCTGAATGGTCGAAGGATAATAATGAGGCACAAGTGGGTCCCCTCCGTGAATTCACTCGCACTCAGAGGTGCGATATTTAAATTGATAGCCACCCAGTGAATGGTAGTATTGTTTTATATTAAATTTTAATAGTTATAATTATAATTTATACATTTATAGTTATATAATATTTATAGTTATAATTTAATAGTTATAGTTATAATTTAATAGTTATAATTATAATTTAAATAATATATTAAGCAGAGAAATATAAGGATCAATAATAGTGAACAATATTCAAATTTTATTGTAAAAGAAGTAAATGTTTAATTTTTGTATAAAATCTTAAAAAAACTCCCTTTTAATTATGTTTTTTATTAATTAGCATTGCCTTTAGTTGTATTTCTAACATAATGGGTATTTTATCCTTTCCTTTATAAACAATCTAAATGTAGCATGTGGATGGACTTCCTATAACGTTTTTCAAAAAATGTCATTTTTAAGAAAAAATAATGTAGTTATACCATTATAGACTACAAGCCCGTGTCGAAAAATGATGGGTCATTTGAACCACCAGAAGACCTATATAGAATGATATAAGGGCATAAAATAATAAGATTCAGCACTATGCCGTCACTTGTAAGCTGTCCAACTGAGTGCAGGTGAGAATTCAAAAGCACAGGTAGAGTGAGTAAATTTTGGTCATGTATTTTTGTACGGCATTCTTACCATCAATAGATCCATGAAAAATAACGAGAAAACGCGCAGTGCCGTACAAAAGTAGTGCGCCACAAAGTCGGAAATTTTTGGTGATTTTCTGGTGATTTTTAGGGTAAATTTGGTCATTTGATTGTGTACGGCATCGGTTCCATACAGTTTCAATACCTCTTCTAATCCATAATTCCGCAACGCCGTACAAAAAATCATGCGACAAGGGGGGAAAATCGAGGGTTGCAATCCCCTCCCTTTCAGTGGTCTGGGGGGTGATTTGACACAACATAAAATTAATTAATTTATTTTGAAAGTATTTTATGCATAGATAACAATTTCTCACATGCCGTACAATTTTGTTGGTCCAAAGGTCAGTAGGAGTATAGGACCAGGAGTATACAAAACTGTTGATACTGACATTGACAGTTTTCAATTTTTGAATATATTATACACACTGTTTCACTTCAGGTAGACGGCATAATGATTAATGCATATTATCAATTGTTCTCTTCAAGAATATGTGAATGCCGTATAGTATCAGATGACCTTAAAGTACCCCTGAAATGGTTGTGCCATTTTCATCAACCTGAAAATATGGTTTGCATTAAAATGTACGGCATCATTTTTTTCTGAATTATTTACCTGAAAACTATTTAAAACCACGATAATATGTAGAAATTGCAAAATTTCATTAATCTATGATTATTGAAACTTTAGAAATAATTTGAAAAATTTCACTTTGTGTATTTCTGTATAATTTTTTTTAGAACAGTTTCTTTTGAACGGCAATATTATATAACAATTGTATTTAACTATATCATGTTGAAAAAAAAGTTGCCGTACAGGATCAAATGACCTTCCAGCTTTATAAATCAAGAATATGATGAAATGGAGATAATTATTGATATACATTCAAAAATGGACATTAATTTTTTGACGGCATTAATTTTAATAGTACATTTGAGTGCTAGATAATGTTTTGGAACCGATGCCGTACTTTTTCAAATCACCCCCCAGACCACTGAAAGGGAGGGGGTTGCAACCCTCGATTTTTCTCCCTTGTCGCTTGATTTTTTGTAAGGCGTTGCGGAATTATGGATTAGAAGAGGTATTGAAACGATATGGAACCGATGCCGTACACAATCAAATGACCAAATTTACCCTAAAAATCGCCAGAAAATCAACAAAAATTTCCGACTTTGTGGCGCACTACTTTTGTACGGCACTGCGCGTTTTCTCATTATTTTTCATGGATCTATTGATGGTAAGAATGCCGTACAAAAATACATGACCAAAATTTACTCACTCTACCTGTGCTTTTGAATTCTCACCTGCACTCAGTTGGACAGCTTACAAGTGACGGCATAGTGCTGAATCTTATTATTTTATGCCCTTATATCATTCTATATAGGTCTTCTGGTGGTTCAAATGACCCATCATTTTTCGACACGGGCCTGTAGTCTATTAGTCATTTTAACTTGCAAAAGGTCTAAAGTCTCAAAAAATAAGTTTTCTAGAAAAATAAATTTATTTTCACGAAATTCTCTCTCTAAAAAAGAGCGTTTTCTGTAGAAAGGCCCAAGTACCTTATTTTAATTTAGTTATGCTACACACGGGCATAAACCCTAAATATTGGCTCCGACAAGAGCATTTTGCTCGCTTAGCTTTTAACTTGTTCGTCTTGGTCTTGCTTGGCATAAAGTGCTAATCTGTCCCTTTTGCTATAAAATCCTAACCAACCTAAATATTGGCTTGGTATATAGGTCCTAATAGGGATCCAAGAAAAACTAATAAATTGCAACTCTTTGGATGCCTATACTATCTTTGCCTAACTCTCTGGATTTGGATCAAAAACTAGACTTGTTTGACTTTTAACAAAAATTATGTAATAATTAACCATATTCAGTGTTCCGAAAAAGGTTTGCTTGGAAATGAAAAGCTCTCTTTAAATCAACCTTATTAACCTTTAAATCAACCACAACGTAATTTATATTCCTTAATTTTATCTACTGGTTACTACACAAAATTATTTCTAAATATTTTCAGAGTAATGGTACGTATTCAGTTTTGTTCAAGGGCAGCATCAATTCCTAAGGTTTTTTTTAAAAGATCCTGTTGGAAAATTGAAATCTTAGAATATGATAGTTTTAAAATATAAGGTAAGGATGCCAGAAAAGATCTTGTTATCCATTACCCATTGGATGTAGGTAATAGTCCGACAGCCATGAGAAAACTTTGACAGAAAAACAAAACTTCGAAAATAATTTCAAATCTAAATGATAGACACCCAGATTTGGCACAAAACGTTTTTTTTTACGTTAATGAATTACATCAATCACCCCCCCCCCAAAAAAAAAAAAAAAAAATGTTCCCATAAAAATCGCTACAATATTGAACGGCGTCCAAGGTTTTTCTCGTGGCGGTCAGACTAGTCTTTATCTTAAATCTCCTACACCAGCGGTTCCCAAGGTGGTCCATATGGACCCCCAGGGGTCCACAGCGACTTCCAGGGGGTCCATGGGCATGAAAATGAAAATTGGGGGGTCCACAGCAACTTTCAGAGGTCCACGGGAAAAACTTCATTAAAATGAAAAATTTTGAGTCAAAAATTTTGTCTTTTTTTTTATAATGATAGCCAAAAAGTAGCTTTAGAACATTTTTTAGCATACTGTCGTACCGCGAGGAGAAGAGCTTTGAACAGGGTTGCCGTGAGTAGACGAGTCCAAAAGAAGAGGGAAGCTGGTATGAATTGAACGGCAATATTTGGGTTTTTAAGCGTACATTTGGCGAATGAGAAAACTCGTTTCGCGAATGAAAATAAGATAATCATATTTTATTAAACTACATTAAAATATATGGATTATCTTTGAAATTTCTCGTTATTAAAATCGAAAATACCTTTAGGCACGAAACATTTTTGTACGTTTAGTATGCTTTTAGATTGCTATTTTGAGTGAATTAGTTATATTTAGTTTTATATAAAATAGCTCATCACTTAAATTACTAATTTTATAATTTAATCACCATACTTGAAATTTAAATGAGGCGTTAGAAACTTGTAAAGAGACAAAATATAGAAATATTTATTATTTTTTTTAAATATTTTATGACATTTAAATACAATATAATACATTTCATTGTCACTAGAACTGCAGTCACTGTCAATGTTTGAAAAAGATTCTGAATCGCTGTCCGACAAATTAATCACTAATTCTTCTACAATATCTTCGATCAACCCATCTTTTTTCCAATAATCGTTTTCTATATATTTTGTACGTCCTCTTAACTGACGACTCTGAAACTCCGGTTGCTTGGACAGTCCTCTTGATGGCATTTGCAATGGGCACTTTTAGAGAATTCGTGCTTTTTCTTCAAAAAACTCCGTGACATTGTGAACTATAGCATGTGCTTGAGAATTCAGTCTTTTCAATTTTCAATGTTGTCATTTTATTAATTATAACTACATAATAAGATAAATAATAAGAAACTTGAAAGTTAAAAAAAAAGATCAATGGACAAGATACAAAAATTTAAGGCGCAAATAAATACAAAAATTTCTAAAATCACATCAGATCAGATATGAAATAGATCAGACTAGTTGATGTAGATCAGATCAATTGAATCAAATAAAATTGAAGGTAACTACTTGATAGGATAAATGATAAGCAACTTGAGAGTTTAAAAAGAAAGATTGATGAACACTAACTATAAATCCAAAAAATTATAAAATATCCTAAATAAAATCAGATAAATTGATGTAATTCACATAACATAATATCAAATTAAAAAGATCAGATTCGGTGAAATATTTAAGATCAGCTGAAAAAGATCTGATAGTTAAAATATATCAGATCAGTTAAAACAGATCAGATCAGTTAAAATAGATTAGATTAGTTGAAAAAGGTCAGATTATAAATATTTAATCAAATCAGATGTAATGCGAAATGAAATTCCAAAATCCGTTACTCTAGAATCGAAAGAAATACACAGCTGAAAGATAGCCACTCAGATTTGGCTCGGAACATTTATTTTAGCGCCAAGTGAATTACCATCACCCCCAAAATTCAGTGGAATAATCCGTTTCTATAACAACCGCAGCATCATCGTGTGACGTCAATAGCTCTTCTCCTCGCTGTACGACAGTACTTAAATTAAAAAAATTTTCGGAGGAGGACCCCCGACCCCCTCCTATTTACCTCTTATTATATCATGGAGTAGCTTTGGTGGATCTCCCCTGTGCACAGCAAGGGGTTATAAAGGCTTAGGTCGAACTTTATCACGAGGAGGGACAAATTGAGTATCCAAGAATTAGGTGAAACACTATTTTCAGGGAAATTTACAAACATTAATTCATATTCGTTATTAAAAGATGTATAGGGGTCAAAAATGTATGTATCCTCTGAAATTTTGAAAATACAGTAGCACCTTTACAATATTTAAATAACCTTCCATACTTGCCAACTCTCCGGATTTTGGCGGGAGACTCCGGATTTTCGCTCTCTCCTCCCGCCCTCCGGATTTTCCCCGAAAATATCCCGCTTTCTCGGTTTTCTCCCGCTTTTTTTCGGAATTCGTGGTTTTTTCGAAATATGCATAAGGAAAATGCGAAATGTGTGGAAAATAACCAAAAGATTTTTGTAATACAGAATGATCAGACGGTAAGTTATGCTGAATGCCTTTTTACAGCATTCTTATATATATTGGAGCATAATTTACCGATCGGTGTGGAGGACCATTCCGGAGCTCTCTTCAGAAAAATGTTCCCGGACAGTGCGATTGCGAAAAAGTATGGTTGTATGGTTTTAAAACGGTTAAATTTTTATTTTGAGCACATATTATTATCTCTTTATAATTGGTTTGCGATGGGCTATACATCGATAAAAAGTTCTCCTGATTTCTATGGAAAATCTCCTGATTTTTGACTTTCAGAGGTTGGCAAGTCTGACCTTCGTTCCTCTCTCACCGAAAATGTGCCATATTAAAGACTCCCCCCGAAAAATATATCATGGATAAAGATAACTTTGCGGCCCGCTATTTGACTTGTGATTTCAATTGCGGCCCTCGAGTACTTGGAAGTTGGGAACCCCTGTTATATTACGTTGCAGTTATTTCTGAATTTTTATGATTTTCTGAATGAATAACTCACTCATAAGTCATTAACTTTTGACAAGCTTTCGACCAAAACTTATTGTTAAAATTAAAAGTTTTTGTGTCTTGAAATTTAGTGATATTACAAGTTTAGATTTGTTTTTATTTCAAACTTTTTAAGTGTTTGATTATTATAATTTCTATAAAAATATCGTGTAACCATATGAGTTGCAAAAATAATTCTTTTTTTTTTAATATGTAATTCAATGATGCACGAAAAAACACTTGAAAAAATTACAAAATTTATGAGTGTTTTAGAAATATACAATATCATAAACATAATATTTTTAGCTACTACTCACTAAGACAGGGGGTCCACGGGATACGAAAAATGTCGTCAGGGGGTCCACGGGCCAAAAAAGTTTGGGAACCCCTGTCCTACACAAACTTAATTTTTTTTTTAAGATTGATATGAGTTCTGAGTAAAGTTTTGCGTAATAGCAACAGTGGCATATGAATTACCTTGTGGTCTACTTTTTCACAATAAAATATGTTTTAATTGAGGCAAAAGCGAAAAATTGACTTTATATTTGTTACTTAGTTATGCCGATTTTCTGGGTTGATGCAGGTATGGGTATTGGATTTACAAAATGTGATTGTTTATTTTAATTGTGAATATGCCTCCTTTAGATTTCTATAATTTATTTCAAGGATCCTTTTAAATAATATAAAATTATCCATAAAATAGTTGAAAAAATCTAGTTAATTTTTCTGCGGATATTAATCATAGTTTTGTTGAGAAGGACCTAAAAAGAAACTGACAGTAAAACCTCGATTATCCGACCTTTGATTAACAAACCAACCCTCTATCCGATTAAACGACAATACATGTGTTAGCTTTAAAGCCGATTTTATTACTGTTTTCCCTTTAATATTAGGTTTTATACAGTTTATTAAATTATGAATAAAAAGTCAAAAGGATTCTAAAATACTAATAAAATTGGCTATAATTCAGAAACTGATGCTTTGCGAGCACAATCGAGTAGGAACTAAGAATTCGGGCAAAGACTTGACAAGGGCAAGTTTAAAAATTAAATTTTATTCATCCATATTTTCTTTTGGACTTCAGTTTTCTCTCCCGTTTTATCTATTATACTGTGATTATCAAATTATAATTATTTTTATAAAGAAAGTAACTGAAATACACGAGATGCTTTTTAATGTAAAAAATAACTGAGTATGAAATTAACTTTAAAAAATAAAAACTGGCATTTCTCTGACGTTCCTTGGATTTTAAAGTTTTAAATAAAGATCTAAGGATTATTTCCTGGAAATGGGTTTTAAAAGTTTTTGAAATATTAAATTTAAAGACATTATATCGGTCATAACAAGAAAAAATATAGAATTTGTTAAAAGTGTTTGTCATTCTGTTTTTTGGCACATTTCAAGTTGACTTCATAATCTAATAATTTTTATTTTTACAGGAATAGTTTAGAATAGTTATCCGGCCAAGTTCAGTCGAAAAATCGTCTCCAGTGCTGAGTACATCTTTTTGATACGAGCTTGTTCTGTTTATATATTCTGATTATTATAAAACTGAAATGCTTTGTAACCCTCTCCCTTCCAGGTTTTTCAATAAAAACATGTATTTTCAAATTAGTCTTTATTTGACTTTGACTTTTGCCACTCGGTCCACGCCGCTCAGATTGAGCATGCGCGTGGACTTAGTATATACAGGGCGCGCAGGTATGCTTAAAGCGCATGCGCGAACTACCAAAAAGAGTTGACTTCCAGAAAAAGAAAGTCACTAAGCCAATGTTGGATGCTTTTAGAATCGGAGAAAAAAAAATTGAGTTGCAAGTTGAACTTGGTTGAAAAGTAGTTTAATCAGAATTTCAAAAGTTAAAGAACTTGGTTGAAAAGTAGTTTTTCTAACTTTTAAAATTCTGATTAATGTTAGAAAAATTACTTTTCAACCAAGTTCTTTAACTTTTGAAATTCTGATTAAACTACTTTTCAACCAAGTTCAACTTGCAACTCAATTTTTTTTTTCTCCGATTCTAAAAGCATCCAACATTGGCTTAGTGACTTTCTTTTTCTGGAAGTCAACTCTTTTTGGTAGTTCGCGCATGCGCTTTAAGCATACCTGCGCGCCCTGTATATACTAAGTCCACGCGCATGCTCAATCTGAGCGGCGTGGACTGAGTAGCATTAAATCAGAACATGAACCCAAATAAGCACACCATGTGTTAAAGACATCAACTTTTATTAAAGTAACCAATGTAGTATATCAAATAAAAACTACCAATGTTTCACATCCAATTCACCCTTTGACAACATACTAAGTGCAAATAAGTACGCATTTGTTACCGTTCATAGTTGAAGTTTTTACCATACACAACTTCGTACTAGACAAGTTCTATAGGATCCAAATCTTGGCATATTCCACGAGTCCTATGGCTAAAGTAACTGAAAATCTAGCAATATCTTCTACAAAACACGATTCAAGACCTTGAGTTTAAGTACTTGAAGATGCTGAGGGAACTAGTGATTGGAGCCTTGCAAGACAACTTTAAAAGTCTTATTTGCCGGCACTCCAGGTTTTTACAGGAATGTTCCTAGGATCCGCTCACACAGCTTCATTCTTGGGCGCCAAAATCTTCATGAGAGCAGGATTCAGATCATAAGATGAGGTACCTGAAGATGCTGAGGGGCCTATAGTTGTTGAGTATGGCACCGTAAAAATTTTATCACTCCACTATATCTTGACAAGCAGGAACAATAACCTGCAAAGAAATTCAGTGAGTCATATTGGCCATTACTATGCATACTAAACTTTGGTTTAGTTTATGATATGATAGTTTCGACTAAGTTTATGTAGGAATTTATAACTCAGCTGATAAATGAATACCCAGGAAATAGAAGGAAATAGATTTTTACACATTCAGAGTATCATCGTAAAAACTTATCTAGTTTTTATCTCCATTTAAACTATTTAAATTGCCTATTGAATAAAATTACTTTCTATGAAAAAAAAATTAGATTAAATTTTACGGGTCATGAAATGATGAAAATCAGATGAGTGCTCTTAAATGTAACCGTTAGATTTTTTCATCTTTAGTAAGATAGAATAGTCGGAAATTAAGGTTCCTTTACGGGTTTTTTATAACGAATTATAAATAGAACACTCCTCATGCATTAGAAAAAAAAATTAACCTTAGATTAAATGGAAATTTATGTGTGTCGTATTTCTGAACACTTCTTTCCAAGACTGTTTTAAATGAAAACTAATTTCACACTAAAAAGTATATTTCGAATTAAGCAACTTGACTCGCCTATATTAAATTTAATGAGAACTAAATACGTTACAAAAAGAAAATAACACAACTTTTACATAACTAAAAGTCAATTACGCCTAAGTTTGCATGAGGCTTTATACTTTAAAATTTTTTTACTTTGTATTAAAATTTAATTCTTTTGGATATCGTATTTATTCCTTAATTTATCGTATTTATTTTATTCTTATGCGAGTACAGAGTGATTCAAAACAAAACGACTATACCTAAGGCAATAGGTTCTTGTGGAGATTGATAAGTCGAAGGATAAAAAGCAACGTTTTAATCCACAATAGTTTAAAAGATGATAAAATGCAAACAATTGTTTCGGGGATCACTGGATCCCCATCGTCAGTGCTAAAAAATTGTCATAATTGTCACTCAATTTTTTAGCACTGACGAAGGGATCCAGTAATCCCAATCAATTGTCTTCCTCTTATTATCTTTTAAAATATTGTAAATGTTAAACTAATAATTTTATCCTTCGACTATACCTATTTCGATAATACTGTCTTAATGCATACCTTATTTTTAAGTTTATCAGTACTTTTTAACATCAACATTATACTCACTCATCATAAAATATAAAGTAGACCAGTGCATTTTGTAGGAGATTTTACGTACAGCTTTCATTTTGGTACAATGTACTTTTTCACAGAAATACCCGGATTTTATGTTTTCGCCCATAAGGCTACAGTGGACACTAAAAATCTGAAAAATGGACAAAAATTTGGAATTTTTTATTTTTATCTTTTTATACTAAACATGTCCTTAGGAATCGTCTGGTGAAAGAATTATTTTGATATCTTTATTGGTTCGTTCAATATAGACTTTTTTATGAGGCCACACCCATTTGTTTACGTTTTCGAGCTTCAGAATACGACAGCTCTTTCAGTGTTTATGCTATCAACTTAGCCTCAGACTTAATTTTTTTTAGTGGTTCTTCGTTGGTGAACGTTCTAAACTTTCACTTCAACTTAGTTTTCTACTTCTACTTTGTTTTGATTCTTTTTTTCATGTCTCTGTGTTTGGTATGATCATGAAAAGTCTTTGAAGAAAGTTTCTTTTGTGAGTTTCTCAAAAAGAACCAAGTTTACTATTTTTATGCCAAATAATTGGAATTATTGACCATTATTTACAATCGACAGTTTATCTCAAATCTAAATAAAAGTTAATACTGTTTTCATACATTTGTATTGGAAGTGTCACAGATCACAGAACTATGGACTGTAAAGTAATGAACTAGGGACTGTAATAGAACAGAACTATAGACTGTATAGTAATATATTTTTTGAAAATTAATTATTGTGACATTTCATAGGACTGAACTGCAGCATTTGACATCTGTTGTGAATTTTTATATTGCTATTTTTCACAAATTTCCTCTCTGTGATCATCAGAACTAACTTTTTTTCCAATGAGTGAATGGTCAAGAATTATTTACAAGTTTATTCAAACTTTGGATTGTCATAAAAAATTATTCATTTCTCCTTATATTTGTGTGCAAGAATATGGTTATTATAGACTATACTATGACAATTGAAAAACTTTTAGACTCAAAGTAAACAATATTGTAATAAAAGCCTAATTGGTGAATTTTACGACTGTGCGTTGTCATAAAAAATAATTGTATAAATGGGATTTTACTTATGATCACCTTGTTTAAACATTTAATATTTATTCTTATTTATGTTTTAATAAATATAAGATAAATTACATACATTTTTGTTATGTTTATACATCATTAGTACATTTTTCTTGTTTTCTCTAACCGAAATCTTTAACGATATTATCGACATTCCGTTGATTTTCTAGTGCTTTTTATTTTTAGCCACATTTTTTAAACTTTCTTTTAACAATTAACAAGTATATAATCATTATGTTTTGCACAGATACCCTAATTACAGTAAAATTTTAAAAGTATTGACATTTACACAAGGTTTTTACCTTACATATCGATGATTTCCATTAACATTATATACTTCAAAATTCAACTTAAATTCAATTTTTAAAGTTGATTAGAATTTCTTTGTTTAATAATAGAGATCTTTTATGATAATGTGTGGTTTTATGAATTAATATGTTCATAAAAAAGAATTAAAACCCTTTTAAAATGAAAAAATCCCTTTTTCTCAGAACTAAAAATTTGCTCCGACACAAAAATTCAAAATGTTCCATACGGCTTAATTTTTATTCAATCTTTACCAATTTTTTTTTACATATTCCTCAAATATGTTATTAAACTTTCTTGGGAGCAAAAATCTAAAAGCAACTATGTTTAAAAAGAAATATAAGTTTTTAATTGATAAAGCCATAAAATTTTCAAAATATTCAATGAATAAATACATTTTTGTCAATATTTTTTAAATCATCAAATAAAATAGAAATGTTTTCCCTACAATTTTTTTGCAATTGTATAAACATATAATATCTGGTGAAAATTTGAAGTTATGAAAAAATTTAAGCCGCCTGGAGCGTTTTTAAAAAGTTAATAAATTTTTTAAAAAATTTAAATTACAAGAAAACTACTCATTGTTTTTTCACCAAAATTTATATGTGGTTTTTGTTAACACTTTTGAACAAACACACAAAATTTTGAACATGTAGGAAAAAAATTGCAAAAAAAATTTTTTAGTGTCCACTGTAGCCATAATGTAGTTAATATTTCATAAATATCACTTCTTTATGATTTTATCAAACATGCTTAGTTATCAACTCATTCACAGCAACCTGCTATGAGTAATACATAGAAAATAAAGCGTCAATCGGAGATAAACTGTAAAATTTTCACTTCGCTCCCTCCCCTACTTATGAGTAAATTAATCGTTAGAGGAGTCTTTTGTAGAAAATTTAATTTTCTTTAAAAGTGGATACAAAGGTTTTGTTGATGACATGCACATTTTTTTAGAGGGGAAGCACGCGTTTTCCCTTTTTTTGCAGAAAAGCCAAAAAATAGCTTTCTTTAGGCCACTCTACTGGCACAACCACTAGCCAGAATATCAGTTAATTATAGTTCATTTTGTAGGAATTTTTTCAATTTTAATTTTTAATTGATATTTTTCTTTGAGAAACTTCTAGTTTTCCCAAAATAAATGAAACCCTGAAAAAGAGTGAAATTTTTGCTAGTTTTACTGTTAAGCCAAACTTCCACATAGCAGCAAATTTTATATTCAGATTCAGCACCTCCAAAAATATAAAACTGTCAAAAAAGACATCTGTTTTGAAGAAATCTACAATGTTTTACTGGGCTATCACACAACAATTTTTATACTCTATCAATCACAAAAATTCTAACTACGAATACAAGATTTACTGAGGTATTAAAAACCAAAATAAGGTGAACCTCCATGACTTGCCTCCCTTGAGCACCACTCTGAGACAGTACGATGAGGAGTAGGTGCACGACTCAAATTTTCAGCTGAAAGTTTTTGTGATAACATCTGGCTTAAAAACTATTCCTATACTACCAGAGTACATTCTATCTTATCTAACTCGAGACTTTTACATTAACATAATGTTAATAAACAAATTTTAAAAACTGTATAAAATGTCTAAAGTAAAATTATAGCGATTAAAAGTTGTTTAACTACATCTTAAAAGCGTAATTTAACTCAGAAAATTGAGAAAAAAAATCGTGAAAACCTTAATAAATGGTTGGAAGTTGTTTAATACAGTTCTATAAGATATTAGTTAAACAGAAGAAGTTCATTTTCTATTTTTTAGAAGGAAAAAAAAGTAAAAATTTTACACTAGAAAAAGAAAACAGAAAACCTAGTTCTAAAATGAGAAGTTGTCTACGGGTGTCAGTGTCCACCCAATGAAAAACTATAGTTAAAACACTACTCTTAAGGGTCAAATTCCAAAACATAATCAATCCCCCATGACTTAGTATTATTGACAAAATTTAAAATTAAATATTACACCAAAATTACTATTAAGTGCTCATTCGATTCAAAATTTTACGCGTGAGATTGGTTTTAAAATAATTTTGAACCAAATCCCTTTTCTTCGAAACAAACGTCTTCTTACAAACCTGCTGCGAGCAATGTTATTTTTTTATGAATTTAAATAAGCATTCTTGATTGGAGTTTTGCCCAGCTTCTTCATGGTTTTATAAGTTAAATTTAAGCAATTTATTTGGTTTAATATTGCTTTGAAAATTAATCTGTTCCCCATTCACCACATGTTAGTTTTTAGTATTCACTTTAATAAAATGAGAAATACTTTTAATATTTTCCACGAAACTTAACTGATGCTAAAAAAAATATTTAATAAAACAGATTAGTAGCTGTATGGAACAAATATATTAAATGCACAAATTTGAGGCGAAGTTATTAAGTTAAATCTGTTTATTATAACTCAGTATTTTTAAATAAAAGAAAGCACTTAAATAACAAATAAATAAAGATAAAATGTTAACCTCGGAAATTCTTCTAAATTAGTCGATTTCGTCGAAACTTCTCCGATTCGAAAACAGGGTGAGACACTACAAGATGCAGTAGCGATGCGTTATTAGACGGCATATCTGTAAAAAAATATATTAGCAAATGAAAGTTTTTAGGTGTGCACGGAAGTATTAAATTCTGAGAAAACTAGGGGTGTTGGAGCAGTCTATTTTTGTCTGAAATATTTGTAAAAGGTATGCTCAAAGGAGAAGGGGTGTTGTATTAAATCCCACAGTGAATTTACGAGTTAGGAATCATTTGTATTCTCACTTGCACACGAGTTTTTAACCAGATTTGCAATATATATACATTTCTGGAATGTTTTTTTCATCATGATGGATTCCTCCAAACAAGGGTTTATAGCCAAGGAAGGGATTTAGAGATAATCCTTTTAAAGTCCGAAATTTTCCTCTTTAGCCCGTGAGTTGCTAGGAATTTTATAACACCATAGGCGCTCACGATGGAAAGAATAATCGTGAATCCCCCCCCCCTGAAAAATAAGTCCAGTTAATGCCCTGATATGCGTCAACCAAGATTTTGACCCCAAGAGTTTCTAATCTGAAAGATTTCCATCTTCTATGCACTAGAATCAGTATCGGAATAATGGTTGTTTAATGTTTATGCTTACAATTTTTCTCATGATTTCTTATTATAATATATTGCTGAAGAAATTTCTTTATTTGTGTGTTTAGTCCCCTTTCCATTTTAGCAAACCATATACTACAGAATTTCTTGTAAAAACGTGAAAAAAAAGTTTAATTTAATATCAGTTCTGATATAAAAATTAGCTCCGATGTATAATTACTGCAATTACTCCCGATTCAGATATTTATTTCAGTTTGATTTTCATGTTTGAACTAAAAATAAAATCAACGAATTACATGCATGAAAAGACACCCACCATTAAAGAAATTAATTACCTGAAGGGCGACCTAGTTTCGAAATATGTAGTTTTTAGGAGATATTTACCAAAATGATTAAACACTGAGCTCTTAAGTTACGAAATAAACCGACGAAATTTTTTACAAAAACAAACTCTTACCGAAAAATAAAAATAGTGTTAATAACAGAGTATTGAAATCGGACGGGAAGATTTTATAAAGTTAAATTATTTTGTTTCAATATTTGAAAGCTGGGAGTTTAAGTCATAACCAACCAAATTTTTGGGTAAAAATTATTTTATTTGGTAAAATATCTCATTGATTGATGATTTGTGATGAGAATCTCAAATTAGGAAGAATGTCGACTGCAAAAATACTCCAGCACTCAAAAAAAAAACCTAAGTAATTCCCACGATATGATAGATAGATAATCACGCATGATTTTAACCCATGTCAATTTAAGAAGTTTAATATCTCTTACTCTTTATAACACTGAAAATGGGTTAAATACTGTGAGATATTTCTCTCATTGCTTCCATCATAAAAGCCCCATTTAAACTATTTAAATTCAATGATTTGTATCAAAATTAGAGTAACAAATAAAAATACATCAAAAATCTTTAAAACTAAATAAGAAAAGAACTACACGAGAAATTTTGTTTCACAAGCCATTTTAGATTTAGTATTAAAAAATTATACCCAAGAATTCGGAGTATACCTTAACAAATGCGTAGCCATTGGGATAATCCAGACAATTTCATCAACCGCATTGCATTAGCAGATAACACGTCGCACCACATAGGAAACACAGATAAACTAATCTGTTGCCATCTAAACCACTAAAGAGGAGAAATTTAAAACACTGATTTATTGATTGGTTTTGGAAAGTAGATGAATTACTATAATATTTATTTTAAGAGTTGCATATCGGCTACACCATGAACTTCGATCTAAACTGACAGATTGTCACTCCAAATGTAATTTGTTTTAAAAACAAGTTTAATTTTTTTTTACAGAATGGTAGGAAAATTGAAAACTAATTTCAGATTTTCTCAGCCCTTCGGAAGAAAAAGTTGCAAATTTTTTGCCACTTTCCAACAAGTTGTTATTATAGCTATAAGTAGTAAAAATGAGTAGCTAAAATGCGATCTTTACAATTTCATGCACAATTGTCTGCTACTAAATAATATTTAACACGGCCTTCATCCCATGTAGTACTAACTTGTTACATTAACACGAATCAAAACCAATATTTTTACAATTTTTTTAAAGATCTGAAAACTAATTTCAGATTTTCAGGACTTTTGATATCTGAGGGTGGCCTGAGGTCCGATGGCTGGACTCACGGAGGTTACGATAAAGCCTTCTTTTCTTCCTATATCGCAGATCCCCCATTAATTTATTTTTGCACACCCCCATGCTTGATAAACAGTAAAAACGAAACAATGTTTCTGAACCCATAATCGCAATCTGAACCTTTGTAATTGTCTTTTAAGAGTGCAAATGTTTTTAGACGATGATAGGAGGGTCTGGGGGTCATGAAGCACGTGATGAAAGAAAAGTTTGAACAATCTGTGGAAACTAACCCCTGGCCCCTAAGCTAAAAAGGCGGGGCAAGAAGGGAAAAGAGAAAAAAGGTAAAAAGAAGAAGAAAAAAGTACATTTTTTCTGAAAAATTCACTGAAAAAGATTTGGTAGGGGGACGGGATGGCCTGTTCGGTTTGCTCCTCTGCCTTTCACGCCAGCAGTCTGCGCACTGCTCCGTCGTGAGTTCGATTCTCACCTCGCCCCTGGGTGTATTTTCCTTCTTTGTGCCAGTAAAAATTCTGTTGTGTCTGTCTTACTTGACGAAGGTGTATAAGCGGATCCTTGAGATCAAGCACACATACCGGAAAATATATGTAACCAAAAACCAAACCAAACCAAAACCAAGATTTGGTAGAGGGACGGATGGCCCGTTGGGTTTGCTCTCTGCCTTTCACGCCAGCAGTCTGCGCACTGCTCAGCTGTCAGTTCGATTCTGACCTCGCCCCTGGGTGTAATTTCCTTCTTTGTGTCAGTAAAAATTCTGTTGTGTCTGTCTTACTTAACGAAGGTGTATAAGCGGATTTGAGATCCAGCACACATACCTGAAAATATATGTAACCACAACCAAACCAAACCAAACCGATAAAATTTTCAAAAATTAAAAACACAATTCAGTATATAAAAAACCACAAACATCCCGGTCAATACTCCTCCATAAAAAAAAACCTATCCCACCCTCCGAAATAACACTAATCAACCTCCAAACATCTCAACCGCCCTCCCCCTCCCCACCACACACCTAGGCGGACTGCAACAATCAACCAACAATCATCTCCAGAGAAAAAAAAACAATCTTGCTCGCGCCGCCTGGGAGGGGGAAATCACGACATCGCACGCCCGCAATTTGGACGTTCTTCGCCGCCTGAAAAACAAGAGCTCTTTCGGCGGCGGCGGAGTCTCATTATTACGGTGTAATCTCCCGGGGGTCATCCGCGGCGCGTGCAATTTTCCGCCCGGTGCATGCCGGGCATTCCTGGGGGAGCCCCGATCGTGACTGGTGCGTTATTGGAGGGTGATCGTATATAGGTCTGGTTTTGATCTTAATATTTGTATCCGACTGCCTTGAGAGAACTTAATTAAAAAACACATATTGAAAGATTAAGAGAACAGTAAGAGCGAAATATAATATACAGGGTGTTTCAGATAAATATTTCAGATAAATTATTCCCTTTTTTAAACTGACGATTCAACTGAAAAGGCTTTTCATCGAGGTAAACTTTTCCCCCTATGGAATGAAATCCACGAAGGAGTTTTTGAGGGGTTTTTTTTAACAATCTCTGAGTTTTCCCTTCCTGCCGATTTGATTGCTATAGCTATATCTCCCAACACCCAGCGAGAGTGGAGGAGAGAGAGAATGGTATAGAGCAAGGGTTCCCAAACTATTTTGCTCGTGGAACCCCCCAATTTGCCAATGATCGCGGAACCCTGAATATCTTTTAATCAACGACTTTTCCAAATAGGCCGACGTACTGGCCTAGTGGTCAGAGCATCTGACTGCGAAGCCGTACGTCTGGGGTTCGAATCCCCGTTCGGCATCATGGATGTTAGTTTCTGTCCTTGTGTGTGATGAATGAATGTGTGGACCCCTGTAAAAAGGGGCTGTGCCTGTGTGAATGTGTGTGGGGCGTGGGCAACAGTACTTCACCTCCGTGGCTTCGGCCCACAGGTGCCCACTGGGTAACGCAAAGTAAGTACTGCTTCTGCATGACATGGGTTGTTGGACTATTGTTACATCCGTAACGGTTCAAACATTACCTGCCATTAGAAAAAAAAAAGCTTTTCCAAATTTAATATCTGATATTAAATGAAACAAGCTAACTTAATGTTAAAAAAAATTGTGATTAAGCTAGTTCCAAGAACCATCAGGGGGGTCTGGGGGTCCTTCTCCAGAAAATTTTTGGGAATTTGACTATAAAAAGAGGGTTTTAACTTGCTTTGGTACACCTAATCCGAATTTCGGACATACATTTTTAAGAATTTAATACATATTTTTGGTAGGATTTGATTTTGATGAACTTAATATAAAAAAACACCATTCTTATTTTCTAAGGGATAAAGGGACTAAGGAGATAAAATTTGTCACGCGGAACCTCCTAAATTTTTTTCGTGGTACCCCAGGGTTCCACGGAACCCACTTTGGGAACCACTGGTATAGAGACATGACAAAAAAGATAAAGGATTCTAAAAGAGGAGATGAAAGAGATAAGAGCTTTTAAAAAGAAAGGATATATATTGTTACATGGGAAGTGTCCAAGAGGAGTTGTGGGGTTTCAAACCTCCCTCCTCCTGAAATTTTGTTTATATTTATTTTTCATCTTGGAAATCTGTTGCGCTCAAGGATCAAAATCATATTTCGAATTGACATGTTACAAATATTCACATTATTTCTATTTGCCCATTAACCAATTAACACTTAAAATTCTTCCGAAAATTCATAAAACAAGGCAACCATTATTTAGGACAGTTTGACATATTATAAATTCCAATTTACATTACTAATGATTGTATGTAGTGATTACAAAGTTAATTTAGATTAAAAAACATTTTAAAGGTATTACTGTACCCGACCTGTTTTAATATTCATCATATTAACTACAATTTGTTCTATGAATGAAAAATATTATTACCTTGTCCTTCCGATCACATCGCCAAGAAGAGCTGTGTCGAAGAATAAAACATTCTCCTATCTTAGCTCACATTACAAAATCAGACTACTGCATGTCAATCCTTAATAACAACCCATTAAGCATCATCAAGAAAGTCGCCAAAAACACTTACCAGACTTCATTTACCTACAAAACACAGAAAACAGCTGTTAACAACGATTTACTTCTAACACCCATCTAAACATCCTTGAACACCACCATCACAGAACAGGTTGCAAAAAAGAACATCTGCCTTTCAAGCAAAAAAGACGCACATCCAACAAACAAAATGTTCTACCATTCAATCCGAAACGCGGATATAAAAGCATCTTATACCGCCTCTTAACTTTTAACCTCCATAAACTGAGTGGGGGAGAGGTCGCCAGGTTAAACACCTTTAAACTGTTTGCAAGATGGTAGCAATCGTGTCTGAATAGACCTGTCTGCAAAACATACCCGCATGCGGTGGATTTTAAGCTGATTAATGGATTTCGTATGATAAGGAGTTAGAAGTGGAAACTGTTGATGCTTGCTACTGTGGAATCGGAGGTTGTTTCAAAGACTATCGTCTCGGCTATTATGTTTTGAGCATGGAGTAATTGCAGGGTCTTTAAAATGAAATTGTTCATTCAGTACAAACGGAAATGTTTCCTTATTAGATTTGTGATCATGCCAGTCGATTGGTCGGTTTTCAAAATGAAGTGTAACCATTTTAAATTTTGGTGCTAAAAGAAATTACCTACCTTTTTTTTGCACCGTCGTAAGAAATAATGTCTTTCTTGGTAAACGGAGATGGTTTTTTTACCAAGAAAATAGACTATAAAACATTATGCATTCATCAATAAAAATCCTGGAAGAAAATGCTCAAAAAATCATGAATGTGATCTGACACCATCTGTAATTTTTAATTGAGACCCATATATAGGCACCGTCAGCACTAGAAAATACAAATATGGGATTCTGTTACAGCTGGGTTCTATTATGGATTCTGGATACATGGAGTAAGCCAAAGGGAGTGAATTCCCTGAAACTTAAAAATTGTCCTTTTTTACCATAGAAAACAACTGAAAGTTTCCCATACCTCTCAAAGTTGGAATATCACCTCCAAAATATTTTTTCTGGATTCGCCTGTGGTTGATGGATATAGGTTTTTATATTTATTCAGTTTTTCGTCCTAAACAACAGATGATTTTTGGTCAAAGATATTTATATGAAAATGTAATGCATTTGCAAAGGAAAAATGATAAGTTGCTTATGAAAACAGATTTAAAGGGTCGGGTTATTTTCGAATAAAACTTTGCAAACAAGTAAAAGTACTTGTATAAAGTCAAGTCTCCTTAAAAAAAAAGAAAGACGCTTAAAGAATTTCAATTTCAATCTTTTTAGAAAGAAACATATTTCCATTTGAATAAAAATAAAGAGTCGTGTCGTAGAATAAACAATAGAGTAAAAAATTCCCCACATAAAACTTTCGAAGAACACAGACAGTTAATTGTACTCAACAGAATTCAACAGTTTTTCTAAAGTAGAAACAGAAAAGCATTAAGTTTCATACTTTTGACTCGACTCAGCTTTAGAAATATTAAATACCGCTGCCAAAACTCAGCTTGATTGCTCTGTCTTGAGCTGAAAAAGTGCCAAGAATACCATCATTTCAAGATGAAAATTAATCTTTGTAGGTTGTCACAAACCTGTTATTAATAACTTTCTTAATTGAGATAAATCCATTTTTTAATGTCTTTCAAGTTAAATCATAGTTTCAAATTATATAAAGCTCTCCAGAGAGAAATCCGATTTCCAAATTACCTTTGAAAAGGATACCCTGATTTCGGATTTATGATAAAAAATTAATAGAGTTAACATTTTTGTAAGAGATAAGTATTATGTAGTATACCTATTACTATATCTTTTCATGTTCCTAATAACGAACATTAAGGTACTCTTTGATAAAGAAGTATCTCCAAAGCAAATAGCAATTATCCAATAAACGGAAAAGAAATTTTAAGGAAAACAAAATAAATTTGACAGGTAATATCCAACCAATACACAGTTTTTATATCTTAAGGTTTCCTTTGGTTACATTTTATTGATTTTATATATTTCGCTAGAATTATTTGTAACATGAATTTTAAAAAAAAACATTCTAATACCTCCCTTGCTTTATTTAACCGAATAAAATAACAATAAATGACCCTGACCGTTATAAAACCAAATCTATGAAAATTTTAAAAACAGGTGTAAAATACGGAACTGTTCTTTCAAAATTGGGGGATACGGATACAGGACGCTTATTTTCTAAAGTAAGTAAAGTCTTCTTTTTAATTAGTACTTTAACCATGCTTTAATTCCCTCCGTGGTTTTCTATCCCAACAAACATAGGAAATAACATCAATTTCAGTCGGGACAAATGAAACATAGCGAGGTACGAACATTTAAAAGTTTTTTCATTCTTATCATTTTTATGAGAAAGTTACTTAATTTCGTCAAAGAGTAGGTACAATAACCCTTGGTCGTAGTGCTATGGCCACCCCACCACAATTCATTCATTCATAATTTCGTCAAACAAACCAAACTTATCGACCTTAATATTAAGTGGAAAATCTAAGCTTAACATATTATCAATGTTTAATATTTATTTACTATTTTCAGTTTTGTATCGTTTAACAAAAGAGTAAAATCCATCTGAAATTCTGAAAACATATCAAAGAGAAATCTAATCTAATTGCATAAAATGTGGGGATTTAATTAGGATAATATCTGAAAAAACGGAGGAGTTAAAAAGAATTTTAATAGATCGAATCTAATTTAATAGCTTTTTTTTAACAACATTCCATCTTCAGTAATTTTTTCAAAGCAATTTTTTCTACACTGATAGTACACTGCTTTGACTCTAATTGCAAGAGTATGTATTCAATTAAAAGTAATGCAAGTTGTATTATACTAGTAATTTTCACAAGAAAACTTTACTTTTCATTACTATGGCACAAAAGAAAATACACAAGAAATCATATACTATACGTGATCCCCTCGAAAAGCACGCAGAGTGCCATAATGTCTGAAGAGATATGAGGGAGAGAGAGAGAGAGAGGAGATAGAGAGAGAATAAGGAGATAGAGAGAGAATAAGGAGATAGAGAGAGAATAAGGAGATAGAGAGAGAACATAAAGAGAGAAGGAGAGAGAGGAGAGACAGAAGGAGATAAAGAGAAAAGGAGAGAGAGAGAAGGAGAGAGAGAGAGGAGATAAAGAGAGAAGGAGAGAGAGAGGAGATAAAGAGAGAAGGAGAGAGAGAGGAGATAAAGAGAGAGAAGGAGATAAAGAGAGAGAAGGAGATAAAGAGGAGATAAAGAGAGAAGCAGAGAGAGGAGATAGAGAGAGAAGGAGATAAAGAGAGAAGCAGAGAGAGGAGAGAGAGAGATAAAAAGAGAAGGAGATAGAAAAAGAAGGAAGCAGATAGAGAGAGGGAAGGAGAGAGAGAGAGAGGGAAGGAGAGAGAGAGAGGGAAGGAGAGAGAGAGAGAAGAAGATAGAGAAAGACAGAGAGAGAAGAAGATAGAGAAGGAGAGAAAGAGAGAGAGAGAACGAGAGATGCAGGAGGAAATATACAACTTGAATACTGCTGGGCAGTCCGGGCCACAAATCCATACATAAGATGGGATGTTCGAGGATTGGAAAAGAGCATCTTCGAATTCATGATAAAATTTGGAATCCATCCATCATTTGCCCGACACTCAGTTGCCCGACAATTCGACATCCCGACGTCGTTTGCATTAGTGGGCAAGCTGATGATGTCGGGCTGATGAGCCAGACCCGTAAAATTTAAATTTCCACGTTTGACCATTTCAAGAACGAATATACGAGAATCCGGTAAAACATCGAATCTCTGCTGTATCGTGAAAGAACGGGACAGTCGGTGATAGATGACCGATGAGAACATTAAATGTGACAGAATAACAACTCAAATTTCCACAAACTTCAAGTGTTGAAATCTGCATCAATTTAAGAAAGAGTTGCATCACGTTTGTCACGTTTTACAGTCGTCGTTTCTTCAGCTATAGATGATGCTTTTCTTTTATGGTCTTTTTCAGGCCACAGATAATGTCAGAGATTCGAAGTTTTACTGGGTTTTCGTATTCATTCTTGAAATGGGCATACGTTAAAATTTAAATTTATTGCTATTTCGGAGAAGCTCTATACCATGTCTCGTGCATCCCATCTTCTGTATGGATTTGTGCCTTTCCTATAAACTTCCCCAGCAGAATTCCTGGTATGCATTTCCTCCAACATATACACTTTTTTATCTTCTCAATGTATAATAAATTGTGATGTTTAGGAACTTATTCAGCGTTTTCTTAAAACAATAAAAGGTAATATGCCATATATTTTAGTCCCTCAATGGAAATGAGCACTAACTAGTTTATTTTCATTTAAATACAAAATCATAACAAAAGAATAAAATAAATAGTAGGGGAGCCCAGAGTGTTTTAGGGTAGTAACTCGAGCGCGTCAGATAATCATAAGGGGGATACCTTGCATGCTTTTGAGTAACTCCACCAAATATAAGCTCTCTATGTAGGGGGGTTTGTCTAGAACAGCCCGTCAGATTTGTAAAAAAAAATTAGTTAAATGGACATACTCGAGCGCGTCAGATAATGATAAGGTAGGTTAATTACCAGCTAAAAAGTGTACATTTTGTAAAATCTGCCGATTTGAGCGGTGGGTAAGGGAGCGGGAGGGTTACAAAGTTGCAAAGTAAAGCCAAGACCGGTAAGACGCTATCGCTCTTTTTGAGAAAAATGTACGAAACAAAATGTTTATAGACTAGTAGCCAGGAAACTAGGCTCAACTAGTTGTAAACTGTTTTGGTAGCCAATCTGACGAGCTCGAGTATGTCAATGTAACTAGTTTTCTTTCAAATTTTGACGGGCTGTTCTAAACAAACCCACCAACATCGAGAGCTTATATTTGGTGGAGTTACTCAAAAGCATGCAAGGTATCTCCCCTATGATTATCTGACGCGCTCGAGTAAATCCACATTTAGCATCATGGGCTCCCCTACTAAAAGTGTTCCTAGCTTAAAAAATTAAAGCTAAGAAATATAAAGAAAAAAGAAAAACTAAAACTAAACCTCAAAAGAACATGCAAGTAAATACAGTAACAAAAAACAAAAGAGGGCATTCTTAGCTACCAATTAATAAATTTCTCCACTGTCAACGCCAACAGTACAGCTGCAAATAGTACTGCGATGCTTTCGAAATAGAATGACAAATCCGAGTTCCAAAGATAAAAGTTCACAGACCCTAAATTTAAGCCAACCGAACACCTATCCTAAAAAACACCTCCAGTAGTTCTATAAATATCTAACAGGTATTTAACCTTGTTACTACCGTTTAGAAGCGCAATACAGTAGCGGTCGCAATTGGCAGATGGAGTCCTGCGAGGCGTGGCCACCTCCATCCAATGGGAATGCCGGACTGAGATTTGAGTGACAGCTCGGCCGTGAAGCCAGCCCATTGGCTTGACAGCGCGGCGGGGGGGAGAGAAAAACTGGATTTTAATGTGTTAAGTTGGTTGTCATTTGATAATCCCGCCGTGAAAGGTGCTTTGGTCATTAAAGGAAGGTGATTACCCCTGGTATTCTGTTTCAGATGCAATTTTCGTGCGACGCCGAAGCATGGGGACCCACTAATTAAAAGGTACGTGAATATTGATTCAGTTTCTGTCGCATGTCGCCCTAGGCTTGGTCGTCGGAGAATTGCGGTGTCAATTGCTGCAGTAGGGAAATTTTGTGCCATTTTTGGGATGACATGAATTCTTAATAACCAAATGGTTTGTTGCATACATAGTCATATTCTAAATTGACAGACAGGGCTAAATGCACTATGCTTCATTATCTGCTTACAACTTACTACTTCAGATGCAGTTACTTGTTTGTATAGCGGAAAGGGGAAATAAATGCTCCCTACAGAGTAAACAAAGCAAACAAAAGTTACGCTCATGATATGAGGTTGTATTCGAACCCGTAGATCCATTACTACAATGCTTGTCGTTTGTGAACATATTATGTTCATAGGCTGTATAAATACACTTCTTTTAATGTTTTTTATAGAAAAATGTTTCCTGTCAATGTTTTCGATGTAATATGGGTCCACTTCTATTGTAATTATTGACGTGTAGATTTGTGTGTACTTTTTAATGGTAGATAACTTTGAAATTGAGCAACTTGCATGCAACATTGATGCTGATTATTAACTACAAATATTAATGTATTAAACTTAATTATATATTTTTACTAATTGCAGTAAGAAAGTAAAATATTAAATAAACTTGAAATATCAAATGTAACATAGAAATTAATTAGAACGTAGTAAAATATTGTAAATACTTATCTTGGTTATAAATAATCATGTTGAAAAGTCCCTATTTGCCTTTAAAATCGTATTGACTTTTTCAACAACTATTTTGATGTACTTTAAATCATAAATGCATTTATATAAACTGTTTAAAATATCCGCAAATTTAAAGAAAAGGCTTGAATTTATTTCTTTGCTATTATATAAACTGAAGTTTGATTATCCTAGCTTTTATGTATATTTCCCTGATTCTCTCTTAGGAAATCAAATCTTTTTATTTGATAAGGAAAATCAGGAAAGGCAGTTTAAGAAAGTGTAGTAAAAATATAACTTTATTGAATTTTGTAATGTGCCTGATTTAAAGTATGTGATTACAACATTAATAAACGTTTAAACACATATAAACACAAATTTCAGTGTATATAAACTATTTTATCTCATGGATTTTATGGGTATTATATTTTATACTTGAATGGCCAGTTTGGAAAAGAGAATAAGTCCAAAATATGACAAATTGACTTTTTGTGCTCAAAAATATCTCCAAGCTTTGCTCTACTACACATGAGTAGAAAGAGGAGAAAAATAATTACCCCCTCTAGGCAGATATAGCCCCTTGAATTTTCGAAATCGATATCTATTCATTGTATTTTTTTATTTAATTTGGGAATTAAAGTTAATTTTTCTTTCTTTCCTTGTTTTTTTTGCTGTAAACTAAGCCAAAAAATATTTTTTTTTTTTTAATTTTGAAAGTATATTTTTAACTCTTTTTTATCCAGGGAATATTTGACTCCATTCATATTCACTTACTCCATTGATACTGCCTTAATGACTCAGTTTCATAACAATTTTGAATTTTATTTGTCTTCGACTTTTAATTTCTCACTTTTGTACTGTGATATAAGAAGAATGAAGAAATGTAATTGAAATGTCAATTTAAGTGATTTTTTAGATTTTTCTTCAGTTGAAATTTCAATAAGGTTGAAAAAGGGAATAAGTCCATCAACTTTTTTCAACTGTAAAATATTTTTGAATGCACTTATATTTGTTTCGATGATTGCTCTGTTTTCTAAATAGGGTTTTAAATTTTCAGTAAAAGTTTGGTGGTTATACAACGAAAATTCCATAACTTATAGTGGGTTTTTTTTTCAATATCTCACACAAAACTTGGATTTTGGACTTATTCCCTTTTTCAAACTGATTTATTTTCTTTACCACATTTATCGAATAACTGTGTTTACTCATATAGTAGGATAGACTCTTCGTATACTATTCATTTGTATATTGATATAACACATACTATATATACGTTTAATTATGTTTAGCTATCAAGCTGCTTAAATGTTTGCAAGAAAATTCAAATTAGTATAAAACAATTTATAATAAATTGACTATTGTATTGCAGTGGGTTCTGGTGGTACAACGTGTTTTATACGTCTAACTTGAAAAAATAACATAAACAGAAGAAATTTGGAGGATAAATGCTTTAAACAGTTCTTTACTGAATGCATGAGGTAAATTTAAACAAATTAAAACAAAAATCATTCATAAAGAAAAGGCATCCAAGCTTTTAAAAATGGACAACTTCTATAAAACTTCATAAATATCAACATGCATTCAAATATTGTTTTTATGTTTTGAAATTTTGATGTATTGCACTTTAACCAAATGTCTATTTCTCTAACGAGGTTGGCAATCTTTTTAGCACGTGTTAGTTACTCTGCAAACGCTCCACATAAAATAAACACATTTAGTAACATCTTTTTAACCTTTGTTGTATTGTTAGTTAGAGCACTTTAACAACACCTTAATATTTTGTTGTGATAGTATTGTGAATCTGTTTGAAAAGTGTTAGAAATGTGTTCTAAAAATAGTGTTGTGAAACATGTTTAGAAAGTAAAAGTGTTTTAAATATGGATCGAAACACTGAGAACACATTTTTTGTTTCCATATAGCAACACTTTACAACACTATATTACAACACTAAACGCTTTTGGTTAGAAGTGTTTATTATGCGTTTACTTAGCGTTGCAAAAGTGTTTTGTTACTTCGTCTTTCAAGCATTCATTTCCGTGATTTTTTCACGGATTAATTATGTAATCTAGAACTTATCCAGTGTATTCTTACTCCTAATACAAAATGTAAACTTTTTATATTGATACAACTTAAGTGTTTTTTCAGGGTTATAAAGTGTGACTCTACTTCAGATAAAAATGTTTTACAACCATTTAAAAGTGAATAAACATTGTTTTTAAATCACAGCAGTTAAAATACATAGAACAGCTTTCTTCTAACATGCACGTCTGCCGAGATAAAAAAAACTAACTATTTTATAATTTATAATAAAAGGTTAACAGTTAAAAGAAGATAACTGGTCGTGACGTCACCTGAAAACAGCACTCTATAATATATTATTACTTTTTAATCTTTTGAGCGCATTGAAATATTGAAATCATATGACTGAAAAAGAAAAAACGGACGTTTCCTCAAATGACAGGAAACGCAAAGACTGACTTCACTGAAATGATGGAAATAATTCGGCAACAAGCTCCCGAGCAATTTCCGTTGTTTTTTTTTCACTGTATAAGTAAACAAATATACACTCTTAAAATGATATTTTCAAAACTGACTAAAAAATACTCAAATAAGTAATGTCACTTTCTCAAACTGGCTCCGAAGCAAATATACTCAAGTTTGAAACATGAATAAAGTAATTTCTGAAAATATCCATAAGTACTCAAAAATAATGCATCATGCGCTCATTTTTGAGTAAGTGCATGTTTCGAATTATAGTAAAAATCATCCACTTCGAAAAAAAAATACCACCCAAGATCGATAATGTCACGGGACAATACTGTATGCTTAATGGTCATACTAAAAGAGAAAGCAATTCCTGTTTTTTTTTCTTTACAAAACAACAGAAAAACCAAGATAGAACCCTGACATTTTGTTCAAATTTTTTCATATAAAGAACTACTACATTGCAAATTCTCTACACAAAAATAACACATTATAATTACATTTTAGAATACTTTTTTGTCCTCAAATTAACAACACTTTAATTGTGTTATTAAGTAGAACACTTTAACAAATTATTGTGTTGTTAAAGTGTTCTGAATATGTCTGAAAGGTGTTAGAAATGTGTTCTATCCAGAAATGTGTTTTTAAACTTAAAGTGTTATAAAATTGTTTAGAATCTGTGTGAAAATGTTCTTAAATATGGATCCAAACAGTATAAGAACACATTTTCTGTCTCTTGTCAGCAATGTTTACAGCACTATCTGTCATCAGTTCTTCATCCTTTTTCAATATATTGATGAAAATTGCCAAGATTAATTTTTATTTAAACTTCATAATTTTTCTAAGATGATGTACCTACCACTATGCTAAAAAATGCCCTTAGTTTTGTATTTTTTATAAACCATTCGTTTGAGAGAAATATTTTTTAGCGTTAAAAGAGTAAGTTGTACTCGTAAAGTTGTTTTTCTTGCATTTTTAAACGATCAAAACACAAGAACTAATTAACAGAAACATTAGTGACTGGTGTCATTTTGTTCAAATTTTTTTTCAATTAAATTATGTGGATCATGGCCAACTTTCTTTTAAAGGATTTTCAAACTTTAAAAAGTGAAAATTTAAAAAAAAAAAATGAATTGAAATGAAAAATTTTGTTAATTTTAAACTTTTAAAAGAAACACTTCTACCAAATTTTAAATTTGAAATAATTTTCAACCATAAAGAAAAAATTGTAGTTGGTTTCTTACATCCTCTCAAAATATAGCAAAAAAAAAAAACAATTTTCTTAAGAAAAGTTTATAAAATCCCTTGAGGATGTTTATATCATTCAGAACAATGAAAGCATTCATATATGTATTCAAGAAAATATAACTCTTAACAGGGGTTTGTTTAAAAGAAATTTGTAAATTGTTCTTTTTTTCTATATTTTGAGGAGGTGTTAAGGGAACCAACTAAAATTTTGCTAAATTTTATTTTTTTCCTCTATGATTGAAAATATCAAACTTTAAATTTGGTAGACATTTTTGTTTCAGAAATTAAAAAGAAACAAATTTTAAGTTTCTTAAAGGAAATAAAATTTCAAACAAAAATACACCAGTCACTAATGTTTCTGTTAATTAGTTCTTGAGTTTGTAGCGTTTAAAAAGTGCACTAAAAAACAACTTTATGAGTATCGTTTAGCGCTAAAAAATTATTTCTCTTAAACAAGTGTTAATGAAAATATTAAACCAAGTCAACATTTTAAGGTATTATTGTGCATCATCTTAGAAAGTATTATCTTGGCAATTTTGGTGAGACAACTTTTTTTCAGTAGGATGCGTGTTTGAATTTCTTAAGAAAGCTTTTCATGATCACTCTCAATGAGTTTTACAACTTTTGCACTTTTTTTCTTCTTTTTACCATACTTTAGGGGTATTCAATTTCCAACTTGGAATTTGGTAGAAGTGTTCATTTGAAACAGTAAAATGCGTTAAATTTTTTTAATAAAAAATAAATAAATAATTTTTAAAAACTTTTTCAATGTTTTTAATTTTAAAAATATTTTTGAAGAACATTGGTCATGATGGCACAGAAAATTAAAGAAAAGAAAATTAGAAACAAAATGGCATAGTTTTGGAGTTTCTGTATACAGGGTGCATAGTCCTTTATCCTGAAAATACCTTCAACTGGAGAGAGCGAGCTACAGCTATGCAAGTGAGGTAACGGTATAGTAAAGCAACTACGCCCTACATAATGCAAACGACCGCAGCGCCCCCAGTGGTGAAATAAGAAAGTTAAAAAAATAATAAAAAAACTAAAAGAGATGGAACAAAATATTCAATAAGATATTGTTGCCAATGAAAAGTTCGTAAATTTCCAAGTTTCCTTGATTTTAATAAAATTTGTACTTATTAAGCTAAAAAAAAGCAAAAATTGCATGATAACAATGAAAAACTTCAAGTTTGCAAACTTTTTCGAGGCCTGAAAAAGTGCCATTTTCACTTGCTTATATCTCCGTGAAGATTGAAGATATTTTCAGGAAATATTTTTCAGTGTTTTTTTTTATTATATTGGGAACAATATTCCATTTGTATACTCCTGTTCATAAAAAATGCAACGCCATGAAGGACTTGTTAGATTTTGATGAAATTTACACAGCTGGTGACCTTTGTAGGTGCCAATAAACGATTAAATTTTCAGAACAAAGGAACAAAATTAAGTATCGAAAATAAGTGTTTTATGTAGTCCATACGCACTACAATGAGAGCCTCTATCCGACACGTCATTAAATCAAACATATTGCTTTTTTGCCTGAGGAGGAGATTTTCATCAAAGATTCTTCTGAAACCCAAAGTTTGCCAAAGTTGGCAACAGAACAAGAATTTTGAGCATGAGGACTAATCAACGAAATTTCAGTCCAATTCCATAGGTGAAATATTGGGTGAAGAAATTTGCTGAAAGAGAAACTGCTTTTGATGGATAAAATGGAAGTTCGGAACATTCCAAAAAGCATGTGATGTCCAAGGTTTGTCCTGATCAAATACAGCTTCAGGAATGCTTCAAAGGTAGGGTATAATCTTTGGCTCCAAAAATTTTTTAAAGCATTTGTGGCTGTTAAGATCACCTTCATTTTCTTATCTCATAAGGTTGCCCATGATACTCAATAGTGCTCCATCTCATAACGCTGGGCGTTCGTGCGGTATGACGCAAGATAAAACTCTCCAAAGATGGCGTTTTACAATATAGCGCCAAAAGCCGATGTGGGTGTCATGTTGATGAAAATTGAAATTGGATTCGTTTAAAAGGGCCATTTGTTGCTATTAATCGCGCGAAAAAAAAAATTTTGATGACCCCATGGTAGCTTTACCCACTGATGGAATTCCATCAATGGAGCTCTTTAAAAAAGAACGATAATTCGCGGAATTCGGTGGAGCAACCACCAATTAACTGTTGGAGCAGACAATGATAGACCTGTAGCAGTGTTTTGACAGTTTGAAAGATGTCGAAAAGTCGCTGAGTGATCCGGCACTGTCATGCGAATGAAGTCTCTTTGATCCCGTGCTGACATGACAATGAGGCGTTCAGCCCCTGATTTTCAACTCGCCTGACCATCTTGGGACCTCTACCTCTGCTTTCACACCCATATCACTATTGTCCTATTGGCCTTCATCTGAGCAGCAGTAACACAGTGTGAAAACACCCTTCAAGAAAGCCTATCATTGATCCTCGATCAAACACTGTTAAATGCTCATATGGCATCCTATAAGGTATAAGGGGTATAATGACTTCTAATGACAAAATAATCAGCGGCAGACAACCTTCTTACAACTTCTTAACCACCCGTTACAGCCCCCCATATATACAACTAAATTAGTGATTGAAAAGGCGCTGCTCGTCTCACGCATGCGCTGTAACTCTGAATTTGCATCAATTTAAATAAAAAAACCATAATGAACATACCATGAAAATTTCATGTTGATCGGACAATTCCTTCTTGGTGTTGCATTTTTTATGAACAGGAGTATATGTTTTGTTCTCTCCTTTAGTTTTTTAATTAATTTTCTTAAATTTCTTATTTTGCCACTGGGACGCTGCGGTCGTTTTCATTATGCCGGGCGTAATCATTTTTCTATACCGTTACTTGCATAGCTGTAGCTCTCTCCGTTCGAGAGTATTTTCAGGTTTAAGGGACTTTCCTATGCCCCCAGTATACAAGAAAAACAACTTTACAAACTTTCTTTAACTTTAAAAAAAATGTTACACAGAAAAGGATGATGAAAACTGAAACCTCATCATCAATGTTAAATAGTACATATTTATCTTTGTTTGGGGGGGTTGCTGTTATGTAAATAGTATAGTAAAAGTGTAATGTAAAAGTGTAAAATAGTAGTAAAAGTGTAAATAGTAGTAAAAGTGTAAGTAGTAGTAAGTTGAATAAGGGATTGAGACTTCGGTTTTGTGCTACAACCAAATCTCCATCACAAATTGCCAGTCAATCAAGTAAGAATTTGAAAAAAACCCACTTGCTCCTGAAAAAACACATGCCCCCTTTAAAAAACATGCTTAAAAATAATCAAAAATTAAGAAGAAAAAATATGCTTTAAAGGGGTTTTTTTGATAGAAAGGGAATAATTAAGATAAGGAAAACCGAATTTATTACAAATTATTTCTAAAATTAAATTGTGATATGTTTTTTCTTCGAGAGTTAGTCTTCGAAATATAATAGCTTTATTACTGTTGGACTTTTATTTTCGGATATTGAAAACGTCCTTTTGAATACAAAAATTTTACACAGTTTTTATTTCCACTGATATGTTATTTTAACCCCCAACTCTTAACTCTCAATAACCCATTTTCAAGGGATTTTCTAGTGAACGGCTCTCTTTGCATGGAAATGGGTGTTTTTTGGTATTTGGTATCAGTGAGTTTTATTAAAATATTGAAAAAATCTTAGAATCACTGAAAAAAGCATTACATTTTCATAATTGGTAGTATATCATGGGTGATATTAACCAGTTTTCATAAATTTTTATTTATTATGTCATCTATAGAGAAGAAAACAATGTTTTTTTACTACAGTTAAGACTGTATTTGGCGAACTCAGCTAAAGTTTAATATTTTATTATCATAGTAGTGGTTTAACACAAAAACAGGTGAAAAATTATTTAAAACCTTTATAACATACAGTTTTGTGACATCAAAATCTAAGCACAGTTTTTGCCGAAAATTTGCATAACCTGCTTGGTTTAAAAAAAATTAATAAACAGTTCTTTGACTTGTTTTAATATCCCTGTCACTCTAAATAGCATAGAAAGACGGGGTATGAGAAGTTAAAATCTTATTTTAATTATATTTTAGGATAAATTTTTGTGTGTGTTTTTTTTTTAAAGGTTAGCACTGTATATGGTTCTCTAGGTATTTTTATGAACTCCACAAAAAAAAATCTGGATGTGCACATCTCTCACATTGCTCATTGAACCCAGCACATTGTGCAGAGTTCAGACAGATTTATCAAACAATATAATTTAAAAAATTGCTTTTAAAACTAAACGGGGAATGCATTATTATGCATGGGAATCAAAAAACTGTTTACTTCTATAGAAGAAGTACAGGGGGATAGTACAGCTAATAGGG
Organism: Tetragnatha montana; assembly: GCA_963680715.1. Classification (NCBI taxonomy): domain Eukaryota; kingdom Metazoa; phylum Arthropoda; class Arachnida; order Araneae; family Tetragnathidae; genus Tetragnatha; species Tetragnatha montana. The sequence continues at coordinate 34,447,819 of OY796677.1, forward strand.
AAAAATTAAAGCTATTTCCTGTTCGAACAAATAAACAATAAAAAACTCCTAATCCCTCCACATTTTTGTGGCTATTCCCCTCAGAGAATGCAAACGTCTGAACAAATTATGCAAATCCATCCTAATTCCATCAGATGATGCGAATGACCATTCACATCAACTTTCCAATCACAGCACGACCAACCCAATGGATTCATCCCCAAAACAACAAAAGGATGAGCTTCTTCCGTCTCGCAAGGTGTGGTAGAATAAACAGGCCTTCGAGAGAGAATATCTCACCTTAAACAATCTGCCAATCGTTGGCTCACCTCCTTCATCCATATTTATTGCGGTTGCCCAAGAAGATCACCGGGGTGATTTGCGGTCAAATTACCCGGCCCCTAATTGGAGTTTGTCGGAATTTTCGTTCAGAAATCGTTCTTTAAGTAGTGTGGTAGAGGGGGAACTGTTTGAAAAATAACTTTTCTTGGAAATCACTGACATTATTGTAGAGGGTAAAGTGTAGAAAGTGTATTCAATATTTTTTAATGCCATTTATTCATCCTATAAAATTATCTTTTCTGTTGTTAGGTATGTTAAGGTTGGATTTTTGGTTTTGTAGTTCAATGCTTATTCAAATCGACATTTCCTACTAGATCCAGCAAATATGTTTTTCGTTTATAATCGATTGTATATACTTTAAAGGTATGGGTAAACCTCTGGTCTAAGCACACAAAAAACATTAATTTTTTTTCTCTGTTGTCTATAAAAATACTTCAAATGGTTCCATCAGAATCCCTCTTTAAGCATTTTGTACAAAAAAAAATTTGATAAAGGATTATCAAGGTTTTGATTTACAAGAAATTTGATAAACCCCTTGACCTTGAAAATCACTTTGGGTATTTTTTATGACATGAGTCAACAAGAATCTTTTCATTTGAAAAATTCTGTATTGTAACCACCCACTGAGGTGACCTGGTGTCACCCAATAAGTCCCAAATTCAATTCTCAAAAATTCCTTCAAAAGCTAAAGCTTTAAGTGACAAATTTAAAAGTAAGGATTATTAAAATTAGTAGTATAATTGATTAACTTAGCCATATTTGTTCATTAAGAGATCTGAACTGAATAGGGAAATATTTTTCCTACGACTAACGGCTGTATTCACCGCTAACTTGACCTAAGATTAACCAAGAATAAAGCTTTCGATAACTCTGATTGGCTTAAAACTTATTTCCCCTTTTCAACTACCAATTAAAAGTTTTACCTTAGGTAAACCTTAGGTAAAGCCCTGGATGAAGACGTTACTTCGATTTAGTACCGTAGCTTCATCCATGGCTTTAACCGGGATGAGGGAATTTTAATCTAATAATTCTAAGTGTAATTCTAAGGGACGAGGGAATTTCAATCAAATAATTCTAAGTGTAATTCTAAGGGACGAGGGAATTTTAATCTAATAATTCTAAGTAAAATTCTAAGGGATGAGGGAATTTTAATCAAATAATTCTAAGTGTAATTCTAATGGACGAGGGAATTTTAATCTAATAATTCTAAGTGTAATTCTAAGAGAATGAGTGTAATTCTAAGGGACGAGGGAATTTTAATCTAATAACTCTAACTATAATTCTTAAAAATGAGGGAATTTTAATGTAATAATTCTAAGAGAATGAGTGTAATTAAAAGGGATGAGGGAATTTCAATCTAATAATTCTAAGTGCAATTCTAAGAGAATGAATAATTGCATACGGACCGAGTTTTCTTCACAGCCTCTGTCTTGACGACTCCAGTCGTTCCCGTTACACGCAACCCACTGTACTATTATTACTAAACGCTTTTTGCCCCGTCAACCTCAGCAAACAGGACCTTCACAGAGTCCCCATCAAAAACCAAAGCCCTCTTTTAAACCGTGCTCAACGACACATTTGACGCTAACGATTCATTCCCCAAAAAGCAGAAAACAACTCCCCTCCTTTTTCACCGCATACACCCGGTGTCCTGTTCAACACAACACGACACTCGAAGAACATTCAGGACATTTGAGCGATGGCTCTGGCTCAACGCGGCCTCTGTGTGCCATGACAGGAAGCGAGAGGATTTTTCATCAGCCTTGCGTCGATCGCAGGAGAGAACTATAGCGTGTAATAAATAGGAAATGGGGGTATTAGGTTCCAGAGGTGTTGAATGTATCGTTTTCCTTTTTTTCCCCCTCTCTCTCGGTTTAATGTGCTCGTGTGCCGGGGGATAAGGCGGTTGTTGTTGTGGGGATGGGTTTAGGGAGTAAGGAAGTTACTTCTTGATGATGGAAGTTGGGAGCGGTAATGGCTTCCGCCATGCAGGGAAATGAGAGGTAATGAAGTTGTTTGGAAGGGATTGGAAGTTATCGCTTTTGGGGCAAACTTTCAATGGTTCTGTTGTGTCACGAAAATGAAGGGGAGTACCTTGTGAGGAAAGGGACGCTGTGTAGAACAAGAGAAATGTCAACGAATATTAATTATAAAAAATTCAGAATTTAAATGAATAATTAATACTAGAAATACATAGGATATATTTTTCTATCCTAAATAGCTCCATTTTCCACAGACATAGACGTAATCTAGGATTGGAATTTGGAATGTATAAAGTCCAAAGTTTGTTTTTTACTATAGAAAATGAATGACTAAAAGTACCCCATTCACCCCGTGAAATTCCAATATTACCTCTCCTAATACATTTTTATAATTATATCCCATTAGCCTTTTCTACTCAGGCGTTGATATAAAGGTTCCAGAATGCACCTGAACATTGGGTCGACACAACATACCTCTCTTTCTCTATCCCCCAATCTCTCCCTCTCTTTATTATTTCTCCCTTTCTTTCTCTTCTCCAGAATCTGTTTATTAAGAAGATCATATTAATAGAGAGAATATTTTCTTTCTCTCCATCATTTTTGTCATAAGTTTCCTATTTTCCCTTTTTATTACTTTAAAAAAATTAATTTGTATTTTTGGCTTATCTTTATAAGCTACAGCACCATGACAGGAAGTTAGAGTAGGTTAGGGAGAAAGAAGGTTAAGCGGCTCTTCAGAGCAAGCAAATACCTCTAACACTTTCAATTTCAATTTCAACTTCAGCACCATGACACCTCCTCTTTGTGTTAAAAATAAGCAGGCCCATATTTAGGGTCTGTGCCGTCCTTCACCTATCATTTTCACTGGTTTCGTATATAGGACTAGGACATGGAATCAATTGTGACTTAACACACCTCCTCGAGAATTCAGTCACCTTGTGCACATGAGGATACCCATGCCTAACTTCGCCCCTCATATCACATGAGTAAATGAGTCTTCGCGACCTTTATTAAACGGAAACGAGCTAAAACAATTTCCCCATCATTGATTTCCCCATCCAAAAAGCGAAGATTAGTCGACCTTGTCCCAGCCTAATCCCACTTCATCCGTCATAGGAAATGAGACGGCCGGCCCACCAACGTGTCCGAAATCGTCAATTCACGGGCCATCAGACGCACCCCTTCATTGACCAATCAGAACTGGCGCCGCATCAGATTAATAGATGACAAAACGATTCGGCCAATCGCCGCCATTCCCACGAAGCCTTCAGCCCGTGACGAATTCTTTGACCTTTCCACGCTTGCGAGCTTTAGGATGTCGTCTGTCAATCATTAGGATCTCTCAGATAATACCTTCCTCGGCTCCAAGAGAATCGGTAGTCGCTGCCTGATAAGTCGTAATGAAATGGTCCGACTACTGAAATCGTCTGCACGATTTGTTCTTGCGCATTGAAACGAATCGCTTCAGACATGTGAAACTCAATAAAGTTTTGATTGAGCGATTGTGAACCTCCGTGTGAACCTCAATAGTAGAGAACCGGTTTGGCTTATGTACAGCGAATTAAATTGTTAACTCTTTGAGTGGTGAGTGATTACCGCGAGGTAATTTCTCTCGAACAATTTTGCTTCACGCAGAGAAGTTGGGCATTTTTTGATTGTTGGTTTGAAAACTGGAGGATTCACTTGGGCTCTAAGTGTAATTGAGTTATTTCTCTGTAATGGCGTGTAATGCACTGAAAATTGACAGTAACGGACTATCGATATTCGATTTCGAAACTTATATTGGGGATCGACGTAATTCGATTGAAGCAAATTAAGTCATTTTCGGATAAAAGCGGAATGACAGTATGTATTTTCGCCTGAATTAAGTTGTAACACGAGAAAAAATATCCGTCAGAAATTATGTATTCACGCTTCGTCAGCACGAACATATGAAAAAAAGGTATGGTGTAGTGTGTTCAAAGTTAATACCCTATAGCTTACATACATCGAACAATTGAACAATGCGACCAAAATCCAATACGAGTATCATTAGCCATGTTGTGAAAAACACCATTAACATGCAAGGTGAAAAGTAACACAAAAACTACCCCAGACAAAAACAGTCAACCTTTAATGATGATATGCTACCATTAGACTTTTTTTAGGGTAAAAAAAGTTGCTGAAAAACCTTTCGGGTTATTTTCGATAAAGGTGAATAAAAAATGTATTGAAATAAATATCTTGTATGTTACATATAGTTTTTAATGAAAAATTACTGCGTATACTTTGGCTTTAAGAATTTTTAATAATAATAATGGCTTTTCGTTCGTAGTCATAGGGGAAATGTCTTATTAGACCTTACCATAACTTCCTTACAATAACTTTGGGTTAAAAGAAGCATTTTTCTCATTGCAATTATTTATTAGTATCTCTTTTTATGTTCCCCTTTTATTTTAACAAGAAGTTAAGTACAGCTCTAAAATGTAAAGCCTAGTTCAAAAAAATTCTAGCTTAGTAATAAATCCCTCTGTTGCAGATTAAAAATGAGAGATGGAGAACCTATATCCAGAATTTTAAATTCGTTGTTCATATCTGTCTTTTATTAAAAGCAGGTCTTCACAAGTTAAGGAAAATTTACACAGGCAGTCTTAAATCTCAAAACAAAAACCTCTCTCTCTACTTCTCCCTAAATTATGTTCCTTTTCTTTCTTCTCTATTTCTCATCTTCTCTACTCTTCTTTCATTCCTCTATTAGCTTTTTCTTTTTCCCTCTTCATTCTGTCTCTTTTTAACCTCATCTTTCTGCTCTCTTTCTTTCATTTTATCTTATCTCTCTCTCTTTTCCCTCTCACCTTCTTCAATCTTCTTTCCTTCCTTTCTCTCCTCTTATATCTGACAAAATCATTCGTATAGAATAAGTATAACCTAAGTAAGAGAGGTCCTCCTACTCTTTCCTCTTCCTCTCTCCCTTTGATACAGAATAATTCAAGCTTAAATATTAGGTCAAACTGAAAGAAAATTACAGAACCGCCGAATTTCTCCAAATGCCTTCCGAAATCCTTACTGTTACCTCTCTTACCTCTCTCCTTCATATTCTCTTATCTCTACCTTCAGTGATTTTTCTATCTCCTTTTATTCCCCTATCCTACTCATCTCTCCTCGTTCATCTTAACTTTACTTTCTTTTCTCTTTTTCTAACTCTTTTCTTCCTCTTCTTTCTTTCCTCCTCATCATATGTTCTTATCTCTTTCGTCCATTTTAATTTATTGCAACTTCTTTTATCTCCTTACTACTTACTCCCCCTTTCCTCTTCTCCAGTGCTGAAATTGGAGAAAATATTTGGGGGGACTCACCTTTTTACAGAGTAGATCAGGGATGGCCAACCCAAATGATCTTGAGGGCCACTTTGGAAAACCACAATACTCCCGCGGGCCGCATATAAAATTTTAAGGTATGAGCTGCTCAGAATGACAGTGACATAAGTTGAAAAGTAGAAAATGAGTATTTAGATTAGGGAGTTTAGGAATTAAACAGGTGGCGTTAAAAAAACATTCTAAATTACTCGAAATTAAGTTAGGTGGATACGCACTGTCATTTAATAATACGTCATTTTAATAATCTATCAAGTCTGAAGACGAAGTCCCAAAACAAAATTTTTAGTGAAAAATAAAAACAAAATTAATTGATACTTTATTTCTTCGTCTAAATTACTACATTTATGAATGCAAGTATATGGTGTGATATAGTGACAGTAATTAAGATGTTGAATATGTATTGATCAGTGGCTTATGTAGAAATTTATTTCTGGAGGGGCCCAAAATTACTCCTCAGCCTCTCACGCATTTAAATAGGTCCAATGTAACTTTTTAATAGATTTTTAAGTAGAATTTGCGTCCTAAACAACTAAATGTTAGAAAAGTTGTGAGTAATAAAGGTACAAGTACCAAAGGGGGGTCTGGGGGTCCTCCCCCAGAAAATTTTTGGAAATTTGACTAAAAAAAAACAAGAATTTTAATTAGTTTTGGTACACCTAGTCCGAATTTTGGAGATGCATTTGAGGTGAGCGATTTTGAGTCATTTTTGCAACTAAACATTGTTCTTAAAGGAAAATTATAGCTCGAAGAGAGAGAGAGAGAGTAAAGTTTTTTTTTAAACTTACGAAAATTCTCGCGGGCCGCAAAATTATATCAAGCGGGCCGCGGGTTGGCCATGCCTGGAGTAGATGATTGATGGAGGGTAAAATATGACTAATTTTTGGTACCTACTCGAATTTATAATCAAGTCATAGATTACTGAAAATTGCATAGTTAGGGGAAAGTGAGGGCTAATGGGACATTTTATAAATGCTAGAATAAAAGCACAAATGCAGTTATTATAATTTTTATAACCTTAAAACTATGTAACATTTATATACATCTTTACAAATATCGATGGAAAGTTAAAAAAAAAACATTATTCATCTTGGTGTTACCATGCAGTAGCGGATCCAGGATTTGGGTTGGGGGCTAAAAATTTGTTAATCGAATTGAATCTCTAGCTCAACCTAATGTTAAAAAAGTTGTGAATAATCAAATTCCAAGTACGAAATGGGGGGGTCTGGGGGTTCTCCCCCAGAAATTTTTTGGAAATTATACTCTAAAAACCGGGTTTTAACTCATTTTTTGTGCAGCAAATCGTGAGTAATAGAGATTAAAATACTTAAAGGGGGTCTGGGGGTCCTCCCCAGAAAGGTTTTGGAAATTTGACCCTAAAAATCCGAATACAAATATATTTGCGAATCGGGATAATGGGAGACTGCTGGCACGCTGATACGATTCCGAGCACTTATTCGGATGGGAATTTAGGTCAGAAAAAAATTCTTTTTTTTTCTTCTTTTTGCTTTTGTATTTAAATCTTACCTTAAATTTATAATATTTTTTCGCGGAAACTATAATACTTTAGGGAAAGGGGACGGTAAAAATATTTTGGGGGACGGTCCAATCATTTCGGAGGACGGCATCCCCCCGCGTCCCCCTCCAATTTCAGCACTGCTCTTCTCCCCTCTTTCATTACTCCATATATCAGGTCCTCTCTTTTTTAACATCACCTTAACGCCTCCTCTACTTGCTGTAACATCATCGAGCTGGAAAGATCAAAACCAATCAAAGAGCTTCTCCAACGATCCGATCGCCAAGGATCGGGTCCTCCGAAGTTTACCGAATGGAGATAGTAGTGTTTGAAAAAATTGATAGTAAACGAGAATAAATCCAAGCTTAAATATCGTTGCAAACTCCAAGAAAATCTACCAGACTGATTTACTCCAAATCCACCCACATTTACCCCATCCCCCATTTGTCACGGCACTCAGCGAACGAAGCATCTCTCACACACCGCATCGAAATACCAGAAAACTCCCCCTCACATTCCAAAGGAAACCCCTGAGAAAACCTTTGTCCTTACCTTGAAACCGGAACCCCGGCTCCCCTAAAAATAAGGCACGCGCCATTAGTGACGCTCGAGCGCACCTCCTCAACACCTCATTGCCCCCTTCTTGTTCTTGAGGGAATGGAGGGGGCAATGTCAGGGATCTCCCCTTTGTGTCGTTAGGAAACTCGAAACAAATGTGCTTGTGTGTTGGGGAGAAGGAGTGTGAAACAAAAGCAATTAGTGAGGGGGCGCTTTAGTTTAGGGGGCTCTCTATTCCCTAATGTGGAGGGGGATTTGGAACGTGGTATATTCGGGGATATGGAGGATTAGTCGTGCGAATGTGTGAAATAGAATGTGAAGTTTCACGGGGTTTCTTGTGTGCCGAAGGAAATGGATATTTGGATTTTTTTTTAATGGGGTGATTCAAGCTTTTTTTAGTCTCTAAGTCTAATTATTCAAATTATTACGAATTTTATTACACTAATTTTGTTTTACGTTCATTACTTTGCAAGAAACTGCAAGATACGAAAATTGGCAATAGGAGTGATCAGAATGTTTTTTAAAAGAATAGTACAAAACATGAAATGTCCCAAATTTGAGAGTTGCGTTGGAATGCACCTCTTTCTTATATAATGAAATGAACAACTTATTTCACTCAAAACAGAAGAATAGCAGAGTTTGAAAAAAAAAAACTTTCGACTTCTTTATATTTCTGTGTTTTGTAAACCACCAAACTAGCGTTAAACAATTCAATGTGACCGTTAAACTTACATTACTCTATAGACAAATTTAATGCATACTTTCCCTTATTGAGATATTTCTCAGCGATAGAGGGAGAACGGACGTTTATACCTCAATTAAGATTATCTATTAGGAAGTATGTAAAACAAACACTTTGTCTATAAAAGTGTATAAAAATCCCCAAATTGAAAATTTCAAAGAATTAACGAATTTTCTTTGAACATTTAGGTATATCACTAATATGCCAAAACATTTACTCTAAAATGTTTAAATTACCGTTCTATGCTGAAAAAGTTAATTTACTATCACTTCAAATGACATTAATGAATAATATTTGCCATGTAGATCTAAAAATATTTTGGCAACACGGAAACATGGTACTAATAGCGAAAACACTTAAGCAAGCCAAGGTCTTTAGCTCCCTTAACCTATTTTTCGCATCAACCGGTGACCTATATTCCTCAAGATTCAAACCATATGACCAGGCAGGCGCAGTGTAGTCAGATCATTCATTTTCCCTCTTCTTCCCTCAAAATAACAAACAGATGCCCACCCTCCCCCCACCCAAGATGGCGACGATCAATGAGCTGTGACGTGCGTGTCACGTGACCGTTGCGTTGGCGACGCCCGGGACTAATTTGTGCCGTGGAAGTGGCAACGAGACAAAGCGGCTAAATTGAGCGAAGCTGTTTGGAAACAAAAGCTTAAATTATGATACACCCTGAGGTTTAAATTAGCCTTTTACCCTCCATTTTTGTGCAAAATGGGAGTCAGCAGCTTTTAGGAAGGGACCCTTCGGTTGGGTCTGCAGAGACCTCGTCTCTGATAACATGGGAGGCTATCAGATGATCTTTGCCGAGTAATACGGTTTTTGAGTTATGAGGTGGAAAAGAGACTGTGAAGGAGTTGGAGATGAGAAGATGACTCTGAGAAGAGGTGTTAAATGATCTAAATATTCTTCAAGCTTCTCTTACTAAAAATTTAACGAATATATACGATGATGCAGTATACCTTAACCTTAATTTAATGCAGTAATTTTTTTTCCTTTACACGTACTAAAATCATTGCTTAGGCTTCAATATGTGGATGTGGAGTGGAGCCTTAATGATAAAATTTTTACCATGTCCTTAGAATAAGTACCAATTACAATTATCCACAATCTAATTAGAGTATTAGGTACTATTACCACAAGTTAATTGAATATGGTAGCCTAATAAAAAACATCATGTCCATGGCTTCTCTCTCAGAATAAGGGATGCTGTATTCAGGAGCGGATCTAGCACACGGCTCCAGGGGGACTTTTCAGGGGGGGGGGACTTCCAGGGGGCTTTTTCAGACTATCACCTTTACATTTTGAGAAAAATTTCAAAATTTTGGGGATTTTCTAAAAAGTATTCCTCAAGATCTCCTTTTGGTACCGCTGGGGGGTATAAGGGTCCTCCCCCACAAGAAATTTTGAAATTTGACCTGTAAAAGTAGGGTTTTAACTCATTTTGAGTACTTTTTGGGACTTTTTTCGTACTTATGAGTGAGTTTTTAGGTCCAAGGGGGGGGGCACTTTCCAGAGTGCCCCCCCTGGATCCGCCACTGGCTGTATTGTAAGGGTCAACTATAGTATACATACAGTGCTAAACATATTATAAGCTGATAAAAAATCTTTTTGGATAACATTTCTCAAAAATATATTTTCCCAACTGCATATATTAAGATTTTACATTTGTTTTGCTGTGGATGGAACCCGCCAAAACCACCTACCATAAAGCCTGGGTGTATTTGGGGGGTAAGTTTTATTATGCAGATCATGCTATGGGTGACAGAGTGCATGATCAACGGTTTTGTAGCTCACATCTGGTGGTCATGATGAGTTTTTGAACCGTTACATCTAGGGATTTATGAGACTAAAACCCTCTTAAAATAATCAACCAAAATAATTTTCAAGAAAAAGCCGGTTAGTTTTAAATCCCTTTTCATAAAATATCAAAGACATTTTTATTCACACCAACAAAATTTAAAAACGTTGCGACGATACGATACAGATGACCCAACATATCAAGATTTCATAATAAAATCTAATTTCTTGCTCAATCTCCTTGCAAATTACTTTTCGATGAGAAAGAATGACTAAGAAGAAGAGTGAGGGAGAGGAAAGAACAATAGAACAAATAGTTTTACATGATGTATTATTTAAATTTTTTGTTAAATTAAATTTTATTTATTGTAATAATTAAATTGCAAATTATCTGTCACCTGAAAGGGACACAGACCCCGTGGTGATGCATATGTATACTTTAGTACTTAAATTGGTTACTAGTGTTAGTAGTAACTTAGTGTGAATAAATAAAGAATGACAGAGGATAAGAGAGGGGAGAAAGAATGGAAAAGGGAAATAGAATGTGATCGAGGAAGAGAGATAAATGTAATGAAGTATAACATAAAATAATAAACCCAGGTAGCACAGTAAGATTGAATCAAGCTAAAGCTCTCAAGCTTGATAAACCTGTATCAAACTTGAAAAACGACATAGTTTAACTGGATTTAAAGTAAAAAGTTGTACCACGTCCAGCTTGAATAATGGTTACTTTCGAGCTTGAAATTTGTGTTTTTTTAGCTGGATTTAAGGTAGAAAATTGCCCCAGTTCAAGCTTGAATAATGCTTATTCATTTTTTTTTAACTTTTTCCTCCCGCTTTATATTACCATTTCGGTATTACACTCTGTCCCACTGATTCTTTCACACATTGAATCCTTCCATTCAACTTCACTCGACAAATTGCAAATGGCACAGACATCACGCCAAGACAAATCCTACACCATTGCTTCAACTGCTGCATGTGCCAAGGCAAACGAACGAACGAACGGCAGAGGCATTAGGTATGCGTGAATGGCAGAGGCACTTCCTTTGTCGTCGTCGCCGGTGACAACTGTCGTGTCGGACATGTCATTATAGTCATTCGTCACGGTCCGCTCCCCCAGGACACTGGGGAGGAGAAACCTGCGACACAGAGAAGGTTTTGGGAAGAAAGTGATGGGACGGTTCGCCATTGAAATGCAAGGTTAGGAGGAATAAATAGGTGATTGTGAAGAATGTCGAAGTGGGTCGTGTGACTCACTCGTTCGGTTGAGTGAAAGTGGGAAGGAACACCCCCTCGTGACGAAACATCTGAAGTAAAGGTTTATTTAAGCTTTAGCTACATCTCTGAATTATATTCCTTCAGTGGTTTGGTTGATATAGGTTTTTGGAGAACGCACTGTAGGTGTTTTTAATCCGGTTAAGACGTTAAGTTAACTACTTCTCAAGTGGGGATGTGACATGAAAAGACGAGAAGCCAAGGGATACGAGTGACAGAATTTGACAGGCTTACAAGAAAGTGAAAGGGTAGTTATTTATCTTCGTCATTATTCAGGAAGACCGAATCGAACTTTGTCAGAAATTATAATTCGAATGTTAGAGCTATATCCCTTAATCAGTTAAGAAGAACTGGTGATCAACGCATAAAAATCACTATAATAGTATAAATATTATAGAGATTACTGCTTCAGTTATTAATTTTCTAATAAATTTATTTTACCGGCCATGCAAAACTAAAAAGTTCTGATTGTATTTGAATATAAAAACATTTTTAGGGGAAAGATGAGCAAACACTTTACAGTTACACATTTTTACGAAAAGATACAATTTTTTCAATTATTTTCTTCAAGGTATTGAAGAATAAAATCCCGTGCAGTAAAAGCCTTTCGTAGCACAATGTTTTCCCGAATGTTTCTAAAACTTTAACTGACCCTGTCGCACTGAAGTCCAACAACTAATCAGAAATATTTTGTCCCCAGGTTGTTTTACGCGCCTAAATTAATAGTTCAAGCTTCAGCGGAAGCATTTCCTGGTCACACCATCATTACAATGCTTCGTTGGATTAAAGTATTACATCTAAACATCGATGAAGTAGTCGTATAAGCGATTGCGTTCCGTTAATGACTTATTGAATCGTGTTTATAATTACACATTTCGCAGCAGAAGCGCGACAAACTTCGCCATGTTCACACGACGAGCGCGATCGTGTCAAGCGTCGCTTACAGACCCAACAAAGGACCTAAAAAAACTAACGTGACAAATGTATATTGCGCATGCTTAATGCTCACTTGTCCCATAACAAGGTACAAGCTTGCGGAAATCACCTCGACCTAATCATAGGATGCAAAAACCCATACCTTTTTCCGTTTTTAACAACTCTATTAGGACGGAGGAAGTCGACCTCTGGTGCATTAGGTGAGAAAAATCACACCCCCTGAGCAGAGAACAAAGACATTAAGCGCCGATGCACCTCTGCATTAACGTTAGCAGAGTTGTCATTTAGTGGGAAGATCGGTTATTTAAGCTGGAATGAATGCTTTCCGGAACGCATCATTCAGTTCACTAAGAGCTCTTTCTGAGGATTCACTGTCTCGATTACTAAAGCTCTTCTTTAAGCCAACTTCCTTCCTTAGTTTTCTTGAAAAGGAATGAGTGCTGAGAGAGAGTAGGAAAATGAGATAGATGGGTGGAAAAGGGGCAGCTTGATCATCGTTGAACTTCCTATTAATTCGGAGATAGGTCCATAACCATACTTTTGTTTCGGGGGTTGAATCAACTTTATTTCTAAGGGCCCCCCTAAACGATGTTTTTCTCTTGATAACACCCAAAGATGAAACTAGAAACTTACTTGTTTTACTGAAATAAGTGGAATGAAAAGGGAAGAACTTTTAAGGCCTTTTTATTTAGAAGGGAACTTTTATCAAGAAACTGAACCCAAATGTCTTTAATATTTTCACACCGAGATTTTATTAATTTAAGATAAGTATAATCTTGCTCCCTCCAAAAGGCCCATATGACACTGTGTTAGGAGGTCTGGGGTTTCTCCCCCAGAAAATTATTGGGAATTGGACCCTAAGAAAACTCATCTTTGATTTTTTTTTTACATCTTTTTCTCACGTTTTCTGTTTTTTCCCTCTTTTTTTGTCCCAAGCAAGGAGGGTTCACTTTCCGGAGTGCCCCCTTGGATCATCCGCACACGGTGACAGGTCGATTTGCAAAATAGGTGTGACAGTTATCCAATTTTTAAACATGAAATAAAAATAAATGCGACCAAGAATAATTGAATGGTGACTATTGAATTGTTTGTATGGTAATTGATAATTGAAAGGATTGGTTTGTCGTATTCGAAACAAAATTTATAACATCAAAAATGAAAACATCGATTCACTCGTATATTTGAAAGTGTTCTTCAGTGCCTCGAAAACGCAATACCAAACGGCGGCAGTGCGGCTGTAAACGCGATCCGGCGATCTGTCTTTTAAACACACAAATTTATTCCGCTTTAATGAGGGAGTAATTGCATTCGGTTATCAGCGCACAGTAGCGGACTTATTTCTCACACGCTATAACCGGCAGTGTGATAGTTGTGTGAGCGCTCCCGATTTGTTCAGCGTTTATATACTTTCGGGTTTTGTTGGCCGCCAATGGATGGGTTAATCGCGTGAGATGTTCGTATATATGGTTAGAGAGGATTGTTTTGTCTGGAGGAATTTCGGGGTTGGAGGTGTGCTTTTGGTTTTGATGTATGCAATTTCGCTGTTAGCAGAGGTTTAAAAATAAATACTACTTCAATGACAAATCGCTCACTTGACAGATTGACAGAAAAAGATATGAAATGGATATAATGCCCATAGCTAGCATAGTATATAGTGATGAGTTAACGAGTTCACGTGGATGCTGGCTCACATACGGAAAGGTAGTGATAGATACTCCTCAAAAAGGGGGGGGAATAGAGGAAATGAACAGATGGAGGAGAAATATTCATGGGAAAATTTGGGAGAAATATATTGGAAGGGGCAAGCTAGAGAAAGAGAGAGAGAGCTCGTAGAGGAAGGCATGATATCCTAAGGATTATTATTCTTAGAACTTAGGTATAATTTTTTTATTTAATAAAAAGAAGTGATAGAGAATATCTTTTATCAAACCAAAGGAATCAGTTTTCTTCCGTCAATCATTGTCACAAAATTATTTCATTTCTATAAAAATTTTCCCATCTAGATTCTATTGAGAAAAACCATATAGTACCTACCTTTGACTATATCTGTCCAATAGGAATTGGGACTTTTCGACGCGGGGCTTTCGGCAAGGCGAAAATCTATTTGGTGATGAAGGTTGTTCAGGTTATTAATAAAATTTTCGACATTGGTAGGAAGATTTTTTTTTAAATTCTTTTAAAAATAGTTTTATATTTCTTTTTTATTTTTAATAATAGATTCATTTTTAAAATGCTTTAAAAAGTTTTCTGGTTTTTGGATAAATGAAAACGGAATTTTATTTTCAAATTTAAGTGGGAACTCTGAAGAAGTTCAGAATGGAAATATCTGGTGCCGAATAGTAGCAGACCGATGTCCAATATACCACTCTCCTATCAGCTTCTCTAACAATTTACCCATAATCCAACTACGATATAGAAAACTGTTGCAATCATATAAATGTACTAATCAATTGTAACCGTAAAAAGCTTCTCAAACTACCAACTTTCCCCGAGCGTCTTTTCCCCATTCACTTTCATCCAAAAGCTCATCTCTGGCGAATATCCACGCTTCGAAAAAAAAAAGCGTGGGCTTGGCCCTTAAGTACCACGCGCATCTTCCCCAATTACCCCAATACTCCCAAAAGACTGGGCCGAGCGCTACACGGCCATTAGGATGCTAAAGATGCGTTTAAGTGATAGCGTAACAACCCGGAACTCCAGAGTAATTGAGAGGAAAAGTAACCAGGGCCATGGCTATGTATGTAAAGGGGATGGTTTTGACCGTTTTTCGCGGATAAATACCAATATTATGTATCCGCTTTTTAATTTCTGCTCGATCCGGTTTGATGGTGTTTGTAATTGTGTGGGTTAGGCTGTTGGGCTGGGTATAAATGCTGGGTGAACAGGAAGCTATTGTTGAATCTTGATGAGCTATTTGGGGGGAAATTCAGTTCTGGAGTTTCCTTTAGGATGTCCACTTGATACACCAATGTATTTGGTAATATCGTGCAATGTTATCAATATTTTTGAAGATTTATGTTTTCCCTCTTTTCTCAATATGAACCAAGCTTTAATCAGTATTGCAAATTTAGGCTTTTATCAATATTGTATGCTTGGGTAATTTTGGCCCATTTTGGGGTAACTTAGGTGTTGCAAAAAAGAAATATTCTATGGGGACAAAGGAGAGGCATTATTGCTAATTTATTGCATGGACGGACAGACAGTTAATGGTCTTGCTAAAAAAATATAATAACTCCCCTTCATAGTATTTGTGTTGAGCTAAAGTCTCCCTCAATAAGTAAAGTTACCCTTTTACTGATCTTTATAAAATCCAAATATTTTCTGGAATGGTGTTTCCGAAGTTTTGTCGGTTTCAACTATAACTATTATGCATAGAGTATTTTCCTAGGAGAGCTGAAATGAATGTTCTCTACTTAAAATGGTTTGTTTCTTATTTAAGATCAAACCTACGTTTCTGTGTATTCTGTTACACACAGACACAAGTTATAGTGTTAAGTGGAACAAGGTGGCTGCAAAAGATTACAACACTTGTAATATGGATTAAAAGGAACTTATTAAAGTTCCCTATAATCTATTCAAATAGCATTCTAGATGTCCTTGAAACTATTTTATTGGACGGTTAGTTTGGCCAAGGAAGGTCGCGTAATGTCATATTAAGTGGGTCATTTTCTGAATATTCCTCGAAGATAATCATCAAATTCTAGAACATAATAACTATTCCAGATGATTCTAAGATGAAACTTTTAATAATTATACGTACATACTATATGTGTTTTGAAATACGGAACCGTTTATGTGAGCCAGTGGAAGTTCTGATGAACTACTTAATGAATGGAAGGCGAAGCTAATTTCAAAATCTCTACTCTTAAATTTGGGGAGTTCAAAACACAGAAAATGTCAGAATCAAAATCCACATTCCCAAATTATAGTCTCTCAATTTAGACTCACAGTTAATATTTTTAAAACTCAGTTAAAGAATTTAGGCTCAGAAATTCCTAAACAATTAAGAGATTTAATTAGAGCTATTCCAGGTAATCCAAAATAGTAGCATATGATGATTAACTATTTAGTGTCGACTGTGATCCCCGAAAGTTTAATGCTTGTTTTCGCAACCCGAAATCCAAGCTCCGGGTACGAAAATAAACACTCCTCAATCTACAGCCCGTACAGAAGCGAGACTCCAGTCACCCTGCCAACCAAGCTACACCCACCGCTATTCCAAACACCCCTCCTTTCATTCATTCGCCCCGCCATTCCTGCACAAAAGACAATGGGAAGAGGCTCGCAAACCGTAGAGGAAGAACGAACTAGAGCTTGCATTGAAGATAATCCTGGATAGACAACATGGAAAAGTGTGTAAAGAAATCTTCAATCCCATAAACTGTATAGTCATACCGCCAGGAGAAAAACTTTTGACGTCTTACAATATTGCAGCGATTGTTATGGAAACAGATTTTTCCACTCGATTTCAGGGGTGACGGTAAAATTAATAAACGCTGAAAAAATTTTGTGGCTATCATAGCTTGTAGTACTTCTTTTCAGAGTTTTGCTTCTTCTGTCGAAGTTTTCCTCTTGGCGGTGATGTCTGATGTCTATAGTAGATGCGCCTTAAGTACTGAGTACCTACACGGTCCTTCACAGCTTTTCAACAGACCACAGACTTCCTTTTACTTTATTAGCAAAAAACTGGATACTTGTTTTGAAAAACTATTTTGTAATTAAGATCATTAAAAAATACATTCGCCCAAAAGTATTTTTTTTAAAATGTTTTGGGAATCCATGTTAAGAACTAAGTAAACAGTTTTAGATTAGGTATCTTAAAATCATAAAAGTAATCCAAACTCTTATAGCACTACTGTTCCTTCATTTACTTGACAAGTTTTTATAAAAAATATTTTGTACAAACGCTCATCAGTAATCTAGCGTGGTGGTCGAGACGCGGAAATCAAATCTCAAGGTTCTCGCGATCAGGTCCAACTCTGGACGGATTTAAGGGGGCGTAGGGGGGCAATGCCCCCTTTACTTTTGGGAAAATTCAATTTTTGTAAGGGAAAATCATATTTCCAAAGCCATTAGGGACAGCTTGCCCCTCCAAGGTTTCCAGTCTACACCCCCAAGGTCCACCACCTAAATTCGCCCATGGGTCCAACAAAGAGCAATAATTGGAGGGTTCAGAATAGAAGTGAACCAAGTCCACTTTAGCTACTTTTGAGCTACAGAAGTTTAAAGTTAAAGCTCCATAACAAAATTACCTGTTAAAATTTTTTAAAATTAACATTTTTAGCGGATATTATCAGAACTAGTACTTGGTTCATTATTGCACTGAAATTTTGCATAGTTGGTGCGTAGTTGAACTTTAGTTCTAAACCCTCCAGTTTTTATTAGTTTTAAATTTTTTGAGCGCATTGAAATCCTACGACGGTAAAGAAATGTTTCTGGTTTTTGAAGCAAACATTTTTTTTACAGTGTAATGTAGGTTGCTTTCGTATTAGTGAAATAAGGTTAATGGGCATTCTACTCCTTCTTCCTCCATGCTCCAGAACCACCTTCTCCCCCTCCTCAAAGCCATTCATCAACCGAGAGACAGTCCGGAATGACAGGATGGTAAGGAGACTGGGATTCGATTCCTCCCCTGGACGAATTTTTAGTTAATGAGCATCAGCCTGGAAGATGAGGAGCACGATAATGCGTGGAGTATGGCACGACACCTTGTGCACTGGGAATCTCTCGGTTTGAAGGATGGAGCAATGCAGCAGACGATAATAATCGAAAGTGCTCATTAACGGCTTAGGTGTCCCGCAGACAAAAGATTCCTGTCGTCGACTGGAGGCATGATGACAATGCGAAGGTGATGAATTCCCTTCTGGGAAGTTCCAGAGTAGAATGGGTTGTATGCGAGATGCCATGCTTTCACGGACGATTTATTTCTGAATACAGAAATGCGCGTTTGGCGTGTTTTCTGAGCATAGTTTTCCCGGTTCGATGGTTTTGGTTATTCGTTCACTATTATGCATTCTTGATGAAAACTGGTTTTGAGGTTGCCTAACTTGGAGTGATGTTTGTGCTCTGTAGAATTGTGGGTTAAGTTTTAATATTTTCCGAGATTCAAAAATAACTAAAGCGTGGTTTACTTCTTTGGCCATACGGCCATTTGATAATAGGGAGATGAGTTCGAAGCGTTGGTTTAGACACGGCTTACTAGATACTATACAGGCTAGCCGAGTACGGAAATCATTAAAAATCCAGATGGCAATACTGGACAAACTGGCAAAGCATATCCACAGTGTTGAAGGCGGTGGGTGATATAGGTAGGACTTGTGGCGATCCAAGCGGGAAAAGTTGTCAAATGGTTTTCATTGTTGAAAACTCGGCTAGCCTGTATAGTATCAAGTAAGCCGTGGTTTAGAAAAAGGGTGAAAAATGTCCCAAGGCAACCAATTTACACCATTTTTGCACCTATAAACAAATTAAAACGACACTATCCCTCTCAAACGCCTCTCAGTCTAGTCTATGATTTTCCCGAAAGTCCTACACATGGACAATTTTTAATCCAAGGAGCCAGTGGAGCAGTCAATCAAGTTTTGGAAAGTACAATTGTCATTTTTTTCTAGTCATTTAAAGGTTTTAATACAGCTTTCTCACCCTAAAGAATTTTAAGGACAATTTGATCCCACATTTGTATGGGCAGATTTACGGGGGGCAATGGGTAAGCAAGCAATGACCCCTTTTTCAGGATTCTCCATTTTAAAACAGTGTTTTCAATGCAATTAGGGACACATGCCCCCAGGGGTCTTCCTCCAAATTCACCCATATACCATGGTCCTTGAAAGTTTATAATATGTGGATTTGAGACCCTAGATAATTTAGAGACTTTTGGAGGGGCATGATGATTTCCCTGATTTCTTTCAAAACATCCTATATAACCATAAAAATGTGAAAAATCTTGAAAAAGGGGGTATTGCCCCCGATCCCACGTATATCTGCTCATGTTATTTTTACCCCCTCCTCCAGCAATATACTTATAGGTGGGGTGTTCTCCAAGATCTATTTTTCGAAACTATGATAGAGGATGTAAGAACGACGTTATTTTAAAGGTTCAAGATAATTTAGAACAGGGATCTCCATACGAAAAATTTCAATTCTGAAGTCTTGTACTAAGAAGTGAAAGTAGTTTTTGACCTTCGCAGCCATCTGCCAAAGTCAAACTCCTTAAAAGCTCTGCGTAATCGAGCCGAACATGCATCAGCTAAACCAATTGCCACTTAGTCAATGTCAATAATGAGGACTCTGCTGACAAAGCCCCTCGACACATTGTGTGACAAGGGGTCCCCAGATAAGCATCTTCGGGGGGAGATGGCATCCTTGGCAGCTGCCTGACAACAGCTGTCTATCTCCAGGCACCATCTCTCCGCACGTGTCCTTTGTAATAAATACAATGCTATTTCGGGTGATGGGAATAATGGAGCAATTAGAGAAAGAGATGAATACGGAAATATGCAGGGTTAGTTATTTTTCTATACTTGGAGGGAACTACACACTCAACTTCAACTGCTTGGGAACTTATTTCTGACAAATCCATACCGTTCTTTTCCAAATACACACTTTTTAGTTTGATTGCTTAGGGGGCATCCATAAATTACGTGAAGTGTTTTTTCCAAAATCTGGCCCCCCCCCCTCCCCCTTGGTGAGATTTAGTGAGATTTTGCTGGACCCCCCTCCCCCCACGTGAGATTTACCAACAACTTTTTAAAAATGATTTTTTATCCTATTAATTTGCATTTAGTGCTTCATAGCACCTAAAACCTCTACATTATTAATGATGTGGGGGGGGGAAGACATTATGTTATCATCCGGTCAAAATTTGTAAAATGACAGCAATAAATAGAAGTTAACTCTCTAATAATTTCTAACTTAAAAAGTTCCTTAAAGAAAAAAAGTTAAAGATTTGGTGAGATTTTTCCAACCCCCCCCCCCTTTTTAACCTCACGTAATTTATGGATGTCCCCTTATATGATAAGCATATTTCTGTTCTTTTGATGTATTGTGAGTGATTATGAGGTCAAATGCTTCGGGTTGTGGGCTGTTCTTTTCTAAAATTAGATAAAAAAAATATTTGAGTACTACCTACTGTGTCATCTAATGCTCCTCTGACATCAGAAACCGGAGAGAATTAGGTGCATTCAGGTAGTCCTGTTCTACTTATGACAGGCTTAGGAGAATTATCTGGAAAGAGAAAAAATATTTTGTTGGTTTTTTCAGTAGGATAGATTAAATTGCTTATGTTTCTTAGCTTCCAAAAATCAGGCCTTTTCCTTTTTACCCAAGCCTCATATTAAGAGGAACCAGAAGATAGAATTGGGTGACTTTTGGAATCTACTCGTTTAGGGAAAAAATTATTTCATCATCTACCCATGAATACCACAAATCCATCAGACTTACCGTGGATTTGTCACCTTCAGCAAGGTTGGTACGACCCCCTAGATTCCCACCTAATTTATAGGGATGTTATGGGCATGTATGTAAAGGAAGCATTCTTCCTTGGCTTTCAGCAACTGAGTTCATACATTGCTTCAATCAAGTGGAAAAAGGTTCAATATTTTTTTTTTCTTGGCTAGGGTATAGAATACTCTACAGCCATATAACCTCCCCCAAAGTAAGTATATCGGATATCCTGGGGGATATACGATATACTTCTCCTAAATCTACTCAACGTTGACGGGAGATTTCAGAAAACTACTCTTTAACTGAAATTACGTTGCATGACCAGAAGAACATGAGATATATTACAATAGCTCTACCGACACAACCTAAAAAAACCTTTGTCCTCTTAATAGACACACATCGAAGCCTACCCAAAAGCTTCCTCACAAACCGTTCCCATGACAACCTGACTAATTACTACTCCCCGCGTCCACGCTGACCGAATCCCACTTGCGTGGCTTTCCTCTACAAAACGTTTCGCCGGCTACCTCAGTAAGCGGCCAACTTCTGGAAAATCAGCGTAATGATAGCCGTGGAACATGTTCTTACCGCCAAAGCGAGACCATCGCATCGGCACGCAATCCTTCGTTTCTGGGCGTGTCCGGCGGCGGTCATTATGCAAATGAAGCGATCGAAAGGGGCGTGGCCTTCGGACGCGAAACCAGTCCCCCCGCGAGGGACCCGGATGCCGCTTGGCAGTTCACGCCGGGATCTATTGCTTTTTGTTTACGGTAATGATTACTGAGACTGCTTTGGAACTGGTCTTTTAATTGCGGATCCGTAAAAAAAAACAATTAACGTGCACGTGAATTCCATTTGGATGCGGAGCCGAAAAGGATCGGATGTCCTTTTGGGAATTTGCATACGAAATGAAGGGTAATGGTTCAGTTCAAAGTGTGCATTTAAAAGAGGCTAGGTCCTGAATTCGTAATAACTTACCTGGGAAGGTCGGCAAGGCTGAAAAATAATGTAAATGTCTCCGACCGACTCTCGGAAGAAAAAAAGTTACCCAGAACATTAGAACTTCATAGTAAAAAAATACTACAATTACTACTAGGATGTTGATCAGGGAAATTTCAATAGGATTTTTAGAGGACCACTCAAAGATATGGGTAGACATAAAAACGTCACACATAATTGATTTTTTTACGCATTTATTGTTTCAGAAGATTTATTTTACACTCTGAAAATTAAGATGATTTAACAAAGAAATCCTGCCTGTTACAGACACTGATCATGCAGGGCTGCAAGGGGAGGGCACTTTTTGAGGATCACCTCTACCTTTGGACGCAAAGAGACAAAAATTTACTTTTTTCCAAAAAGATCTCTCTAGATCCCCCCATGAAATTTCTCCCACAGAAAATTGTAGGGATTTTGACCCTAACTCATTTTTGATCACCACAAGCTGACAAGCACTTAATGAACAAAAAAGTTTGAAAAATCTGGGGAAAGTTACCCCCAAAACAGGAGGGCCAAGAAGGGAAAAGGAGGAGAAAAAAAGGGCAAAAAGAAGAAAAAGTAAATCTTTTAAATGACTGAAAAATGTTTCGTCTTTCAGAATCTTCTTTCTCCTTTTCTCTCTTTTTTCCTTTCTTTCCCTTTCTTTTTCAGCCCAAGGAAGGGCCACTTTCCATAGTGCCCCCCCTTGAATGATGGCTGTTATGCTACCAAAAAAAGTTATTTGTTCAATAGAGAAATCGTAACCGATGTAGGATGCAGGTTGTCTTTGTACGTGATAAGTTTTCTCTGTAGTCCGATTACAGATTCTGTTTAAATATAACAGGATTTCCCAGTACTAATTTTATTGGTTTTCTGCTGGCATAGATGACAGGATTTCTATGCAAAATAGACAGATTATTTTAAAGTATACAATTAATGAAAACAAAAACATATCAATCTTTAAATTATATCCATTTATGAAAGAATCCCAAAATACATTACTCTCTTTTCACAAATTAAATGTTCTAAATTAAATTTATATACAGGGTGTTTCAAAAGTCAGTTTCACGGCTTTTATTTGGAACCAACGTCTCCTATGGTCCTGGAAGTAAGGTCTACCCCTAGGTAAGTAACCCTGATGGAGAATCCATTGAGAGGACTTACAGCGCCCCTAGCGGCGAAATAAAAAAAAAGTTAAAAAATTTATTTAAGGAACTAAAGGGGACAGAGCAAACACCTCGGTGTGAGTATTGTTGCCACTGTTATAAGTAACTCACTGAAAAGAATTTCATGAAAATATTGTGAATATTCACGGAGATAATAGCATGTGAAAATAGCCGGTTTTTAGAACCCAAAAAAGGAAAAGTTCGCAAATTTGCAAGTTTTTCAGAGTTTTTATGTAGTTTTGTATCTTTATAGTTAGATGAAGTAAATTTTTTATCAAAATGATCCAATTTAAAATTTAGAACTTAATTTTAATTAGTATTAGCTTGGATTAAAACATTTATCTAAACTTAACAGTTTAATTAAAAAAAAATATTCATTTATTTTGAAATATTTTTGCTATAGTTACAAAAGATTTTTGAAAATACAGTGTGTTTAATGTCTTACGCAAGCATTCCTCCACTCTCTCTTTTTAAGCAAAAAATGCGAACCCCTCTCTCCTAAGTCCTTACGTAATATTTAAACGATCCATGAATAAAACAATTTTAACAAACGTAAGCACTCCAAGGTTGGCAAATCGCATTTTCTCAAAAGAAAAATATTGAAAAAAACATTGAAATCTTTGGACTAAACGACTTTACACATTCCTTTAAAATCCACGTGGGTTAAATTTAAAAAATAACTGAAACACAGGAACATTTAAAATTGGAGGGAACGTAAAAAAATGTATTTTTTTAATCTGGAGTGAAAATTAATTTTTTTCTAAGCAAATTTTCTTAAAGGTGTTTAATGTAATAATACAAATTCATCGAGTCTAACCCAGCAAACCCTGACAGCTTTATAATAAAGGTAAATAATGGGTACAAAATTTGTTTATTTTTTGGTCTAAATTGTAATTTTTTTTAAATGTGTTGGGGGTTTAGTAAAAAAAACAATGAATAAAACTAAAGCACATTTGGATCCAAACCAAACAACCCTGGAAGTAATCATTCATTTTTCCAAAGAGCTTAGTGAAGGACGTTTTTTGATAACGCCTACTTGCGGATATATTTGGTAAATATTTTATATTCGATACATTTTCAATACATGGCCACATCAAACTTCTATCATAAAACTGCCATTACCACAATGGACGATACATTTGAAAAAGTCCCCTATTCAAGGTGTATCTATACACATAGTCTCTCCTCATAATGATCTTTTTGGCACATTATCTCCACCTGTTCCAGGTTTTATGTTAATTTTCAACTCCACACCATGATGGGGCCATCAGTTGAGTTAAAATAATGGGATTTACACGTTTAGAAAAATTGTAATTAAGTTAACTCTCGTCTCTTTCTTTATTATGTAAAGTAAACTTTGCACATAAAGCGTTGTAATTGTGCATCTTTATTTACGGAGTCTTTCTTTGGTTCAATGTATGCACTATACGCAAATAAACCTGTATTTACTTACTTTATCAAAAATAGTTTCATTCAATGTAATGAAATTATTTTTGATAAAGCTTTTTCATGTTTACTACACGCAACTAAGAGATTAATATGAAATTTGTCAAGTTCGATGAACTTTTGAATTATAATTCCTGTTATAAAGTCAGGTCATCATTTTCCACAAAATTTAAAAAATCGTTTTATCTCTGGAAATTAGATCAGATCCATAGTAAGTCATCCAGAAAATATAAGATAAAAGATCTATAGAAACCTCTTTTCAGGGGCGTAGCCAGAGGGGGGATTTGGGGACCTTTGGGACTTTTTTTTACCGTATGAAAGGAATAAACTTACCCCATACCCCCTCCCAAAATTCCAATAACTCCTCCAAAAAAATTTCTGGCTACGCCAATGCCTTTTTTGTTTGTCCTTCATCCATATAAAATAATTAACGGGAAATTTTCTGCATTGTTAAATATCTGTAGAATTTACTAAAAACACCAAGTACTACTCGGCCAAGTGGCAGTTTATTTCCTCTTATTTTACAAAAATTATCTGTTCCTTTTTTTTACATGTATTACTTAACATTCTTAACAGTATATTTCTGTAAGTTCCTGACAGTTTTTTCCGCACATTTTTACAGATTTTTTATAGTGTGCAGTTGAAACAATACAATATGCAACATTCAAAATGTTTGATACATAATTACACAATACAAAAAATACGGTTTTGAATTTCATCAAAAAGAGCAAAGTGAGAATTTAATTACATGAATTTAATACATCACTGCAAATGTAATTAAAGTTATGGGGAAATACTAGCCATTATACACTCATAACCAAAAATTAAGGATGATTTGATTTTTTGGGTTATAATGACACAAATCTTAGTTTCTGTAATGTAAATTTAAGGGTCCCCAGAAATAGGTCAAAACAAGCACATATATGAGAGCTTGAAATGATATGGTTACCACCCACCAATAAATAATCCAAGAGCTAAAATCCACTTTAAATAAAATTAAGGAAGTGTCACTTAATTTCGCCTAAAAATTATACTTAAAAATATTTCACGCACTTATAATCATGCATATAGAGTTCAGGAGTATTATATCATTAACAAATAACAGGGAATTTTTTGCTAAATTACTCTTACATTAGTACTTCTGCTACCGTTCCGAATGTGTATGGAACTCCATTACCAATGGAGATCCTCTGTATCCCTTTATCCTTAAACTAGGATAATTTCCCCTCTTAGATGATCCTATGACATGAATTTCATTGGTAAAGAACTAAGATTTGTGATGTTATTCCAAAAATAAAATTAATCCTTATTTTTGGACACAAGTGTAAGAAAGAAAACTCTTCAGCTTTTGCCTTCCGCGAATCACTTCTTTTAGTCAACCGTCTTAAACTGGAATAAACTGTCAACTCGTTACAGCCCCCCCCCCTAAAAACCCCCCTAAACACTTGCTCCGAACCTCCAATCTAAGATATTTTCATTCCCATCACATTTCGTTTCAATTTTATGCTTCTTAGTTCCAACTTCTTATCGAAACTGGATTATTCCCAAAGCCATTTGAAACATTGTATGACAGATTCATTAAGCTCTGAATGAGAAAACCATTTCTTTCACTTAATGACAAGAATTGGCCTCCGACATTTTTCGGTCCTCATAATTGACTCGGACGCGAAAAAAAAACTGGCTCTCGATTCGCTTGATCGGAGACGACGTCTTTTGCTTTTGTTTCCGACAAACGACGTCTTGGGGTGGTCGAGAAAACGCGTAATTGTAGTAAGGGGTAGTAGGGAAAAGTTTGCATTTTGGTAGTTGGTGTTTTGTATGACAAAGGTTGAAGATTGGGAGTGTTTTTTCTGTGTGAGGTGCAAGTTTCACTGATTTGTAGATTGTGTGTTCGTAATACCGACGGTATCTTAGTGGGGGTAAAATATTTAGGGTATACCGTAATGTATAGTACGTAATGTAGAGTTTTCAAGAAGATCCACACTGAAAAAAATAATCGCCTCAGAAACAGAAAAGCTATGGCAAGTTACCAGAGCTTTCCTTTCCACAGGATTTTTCTGTTGACTGAACTTTTTCTGTATGCTACTACTTTTTCTGTGAAAATATTTAGGGACATAACCCACTAAAATTTCAGGAGTTGGGAGAATGAGACACCGTCTGTATGAGACAATATGTAGTTAAATAAATAGAATGTTTCCGATGGATAAGTTCCCTAAAGTTGCGAAACGATCGTAGCATACAGAAAAAGTTCAATCAACAGAGAAATCCCCTGGAAAGCAAAGCTCTGGCAACTTTTGCTGCCAGAGCTTTTCTGTTTCTGCACGATTACTTTTTGCAGTGCATTGCTTTGTTGTGTATATTTTTTTGTGTGTTTTTACTTGTTAGTTTCCTTTCTTCTTTTTTTACAACCGCATTCTCTGGTCTGACCAGCAGTTAACTAGCGGTCGAAGGAGGAATCGACGATTCCTCTTCCTGATTGGTGGAATTCTTATTTGACTCTGGTTAACCGCTGATCGGGTATAACAAAGAATACGGCCGTTAACCTTCTTAAAGCTAATAACTTTCAAACGACAGAGAAATAACCACGAAGAAAAAGAAAGAGGTAAGGGACAAGGGGAGAAATATTGCGGAAACAGACAGACAGGAAGAGAGAAATATGAGAGGCAAAGATAGACAGAAAAAGATAAATATGGGGAGAGATAGAAAGAGAATAAAAAGGATAGAGTGTCCATGGATCTACATAAATTGGTCTGAGTCATGTCGTCACTAATACCAATTCTCGATAATTCTGTGATATTGTCCTGCTGGATAGAGGTCTACCTCTGTGTCAAAGGACACTCTGATGCCGTGAAGAGAGGGAAGAACCGCAGGGAAAACAAAAATGCGGGACTTCGTCAGCTACTAGTTTTCAGCAAGGTTGCTTAACACTTTACCATCAGGGTTTAATTTCATTGATCTGTGATGTCCAGTTCTTAATCTTTCTATTGTTTTTGTTAATTATCTGTTGTCAATGTTCCATTGTTGGGGTTTAGGTATTGAGGTTTCTTTTGGTTTGTATTTCGTAAGGCATTTACATCCATCAGGGTTACTTCTGGAGAGGATTAGTTTTTGACACCGAACCTCTTTCTCTATTTAATTCGCATTTTCGTTCCCCGTTATGTCAACATGAGCTGGTATCCATTGTAGAAAAACAGATCGTGTTTGTATCGGTTACCTCTTTTTTTAGGCGTGTGTGGGCTATGAGAAAAATATGAGGGATAGGATAGAAAGAAAGAGATACACAAAGCGATAAGGAGAAATAAAAGAGGTACGAGAGACATGATAAAATGAGAGATAGAAATAAACAATGATTGTGATGATAGATAGAGGAAATTAATTAAAGGGAAACAGTAAAGTAAAAATAATGAGAGGGAAAATGAGAGAATGCACGAGTAATAGGGAAGGAAAAATATTTGAATAACTACTCTAATTTTATCTACTAAGAAATGCTGTTGAGAAATTGCAACACACACATTTTTGGACACTACAGCATAAATCAGCAATTTTAAAATCTATACTTCAGACTACTTTTCCTCCAGCTCAGTAATAAACACCATTCCTTCGCACATTATGAATCCCAAACTATATCAAATACCCCCATACACCATTCATTCCGACATTCCTTCACACACATCAGCTCTCTCAATATTCATAGAGAGAGAACTTTAATTTCTCAAACGCTGTAAATATTAATGCCTCCGACCGCCATCTCACTTCTTCGTGGGAATCCGGACCTGTCAATCCCGCCGTCACAAAAACCAGAACAAAGCTCTCTCAACCACAGCCATAGTTATACTAAAACAAAAGCAAACTCGAGTTCCTTCCTGACGCCATTTGCATAAACGCACGTTACAATACTACTTTCTTTGGAAAGTATAGGTTCTGCGTCTGGATAATCACCACTTATCAATCATGTTAATGCACTTTATGGTAATGTTGCATAAGGCCCTGAGGTTTATGGAATCTTTATGATATTCAATCATAAGGGGACAGGTCTCCTGGTATGGATGGATGTCGGATCTGCTGGATCCCCCCATTATACTGAGTTTCTTTTTTTGTGTGTGTGAAGTTTCTGATTGTCGGCTTCTTTCTGACTGTTTTGTTTTCTCGGAGTGTAAGGTGTATTGATGGATAAGGTCTGGATATCATTCATGTGGATAGCTTTCGGCGACTTTTTGTGGGGCTTGGTTGTCTCATTAGGATTGGAAATGTCTGACGTTGGAACAAAAGATATGCAAGAGGAAACCAGGCGTGGCCCCTTTAAACTTACTAACTAGTGCTTCAGTCAATTACACATTATATAAATTGTGCTATTAGGTTTGGTTTACTGGTATGGCAATTTCATCCTGGAAACCCCTTGATATATTATCTGTAAAAGAAACAAAGAAGGAAAAGAATATGAGATGATTAACAGAGGTTCATAAGGAAGCTTTCAAGGCACCCTTTCCTTTCTTTTAGGAGGTCATACGGTTATCTCACTCCATAAAACAAATTCATTAACCTACCTTCCTCAGTTACTGAATACCAGAAGCCTTAATCGAAAGTTCTCCCTCGTTAGGTTAAAAAATGTAGTCTTATAATTCACTCAGTTGTAAACCAGGACTTCACACTGTAAATCCGTCTATGATATATATACATCAGTCCACGTACCAAGCTACTCATTATTTTGGCTCTTAATTACAATACATTCTTTTTCAACCAACGTCAAGGATTCCCAATCAGGTGTTGTTATAATATCCTTGAACTTGATAGTAAAATTGGAGTGTACCAAAAGGTAACTAGACGAAAAAGGACTGGAAAGCTTAAACATACGACGTATGAGAGACATCCTGACATCATGATGGATATCTCTTTCCCAACAACTCAACTTCGCACAGAAATGTTCCATGCTTGGTTCATACGAACAAATCGTAGTCGTTAAGATTCTTAAGGACCAATCAAAGCTTTCGCAGACCAACTGACCATTATAGGAAGAATGACATCCTTCCGTCAAGGAGAGCTCTCCCCACCATCTTACCGAGTTGGAGGATCAGTGAAAATGGGTGGAATACACAGTAGAAGATTTCAGGGCGAAGTTGAGTAACTGGAAAAGAGATATTTATCATGACGTTTATGTGTCACGATTTCAAACCACACGCCTTATTCGTCTAGTTGGCCATGAATACAATGTATGTACTTAAATCTCAAACTAACTTGGACTATAAATTCGTCTCTGACACATCGTTGTTCCTCGTACGTATCAACTCTATATTTCGGTTAGCATTCCTTCTCAGGAGACATTTAGTATCTCTAGAACATCCTCGTCACCACGTACCACCGAATGATTGATGGGATCTCAGCCCCTCACCGATTTCTTCACTGAGTCGCGTGAGGAGAAGGAGCACCCTTCATTCGAGCCTTCTTATAAGACGAGCTCCATGTAAAGTAAAACATTGTATTCGAAACCTGTGTAATCTTCGCCCATCAGTCACTGGAGCTGTCATACGAGATGAGATGGGGAACCCTCATAACGGATTTGGTAAGAAGAGCGTTGGATGTGACCTTTGAGTGACTGGGGATTTTTTTTTCCCTATCGGTACAGTGTGCGTAGTGTCTTGTCCTGATGACTCCGAAAGTCTTCCGTTTAAGTTCTTGAGGAGTGTAAGAAGTAAGGGTAAGAAGTAAGTTTGGGGAGTTTGTAAATGTTAGGAATTAACTTTTTTATTGATGGAACACGTACTTAGAAGTGTGCAGGTTCTGGAAACACATTCCAACCCCACAGAAAGGTAAATGATATTCTAAATTAAATGGATTATGGAGAATATATTAACTAATGGACTCCTGAAGCTGTAAAATACGTTCGAAAAGACAACCGACACCTTTTAAATAATATGCGAGATATTTATATGATAGAAAATCTTTTACAATATAGTAGTGTTTGAACACATCTAGAACGTGACCAAGTGAAGTATTCTATATCTGTGTAAGACCTAAGACGACTATTTGTTTGCAAAATATTTTGTTACAACAAATGTTCCTGCAACCTATTTAGTCGTGGAGGGCAATTCTAACAAATATTTTCCAACGGAGCTATGCATGTGAATGTGTGTGTGGCATGGATAGTACTTCTCATCCATAGCTTTGCGATCCCCGGGCGGAGGCATTTAGATCGGCCCCAAGGTGGAGGGTACCGTTCGTTTTGGGTTTCCCTCTGACCTCATTCAATAAAAATAGTAATCAAGCAAAACAATGTGTTTGCTAAATTATGATTATAGTATTAGAAAATGGGATAAAATCTTTGAGGTATATAAAATTTTTCGGACGATATGTAATAGTTGTAATACTTCGTTAAATAGGGGGTTAAAAGTCTAAGTATTCCCAAAACGATAAAGTAAGCTTTTCAAATACCCAGATAAATTAAGCAAATTAACAACCAAATTTTTCCGCATCTCCCCACAGACATCTCAATCCACCAGTCCAGTCCAACAAAACCAGTGTCCTCTCTGTCACTCTTCTTTGGAAAACTATTTCCCCAAAAGAAGAAGAAGCAAAGGGCAAATTACGCGGTCCTCTTTAGCACCACCTGGGGTCGTTTAGAACAAGCGGCAAAGGTATACTTTGCTGGCCACAGTCATTTGGGTCGCGGCGGGCACCTCCCCTCGACGGAGATAATTAGGGGAGGCAGCGGGCCTGCCGGGCATTCGGTCTCCTCCTTCCAGGGAAAGTAGGAAAAAATTGGTAATGCAATAAATACCAAATGAGGAGGTATGTCTGAGAGTGGGGATGATTGTGTAAAGCAAATTATTGTCATTGCGGAGTGTCTCCTAAGGAGAAGGGGGACGTCGTGGAGATCCGCTCAGGTGGTTGTAGGTCTAGTTTCAAATTCAATTAAAACAATTGTATCTATTTATTGTAGGGTAGTTTGCTGTGTTCTGTAAAAGTGCAAAATATTGAAACTACGTCTTTAATCGTCAAAATTTTGGGAGGGTGATTACTACAGGCATGAAACTAGACTTATATTTGGGGAAGGGTGTTACTACCAGTGGCGGATTCAGGGGGTGGCACTCTGGAAAGTGCCCCCCCTTGGACCCAAAATATCACTCATAAGTACCAAAAAATGTCCCAAAAAGTACTCAAAATGAGTTAAAACCCTACATTTGCTGGTCAAATTTCAAATTTTTTTCAGTAGGAGGACCCTCACACCACCCAGCGGTACCAAAGGGGATCTTAAGTGATGCTTTTTAGAAAATCCCCTTAACTTTGACATTTTTCTCAATAAGTAAAGGTGATGGTCTGAAAAAGTGCCTCCTCCCCTTGGAGTGCCCCGTGCTGGATCCGCGCCTGGTTACTACAGGCATAGAACTAGACTTATATTTCGAAAGGGGGTTACTACAGGCATGAAACTAGACTTGTATTTCAGGAGGGGGTTTATTACAGACCTGGAACTAGACTTCGTATAATTCGAAGGGGGGATTTCGTTCGAAAATACTTCTAAGCCCCCCCCGGCATGCATTAAAGGTTAAATGTAGATATTTAGAATATTTAAAAGCATGATTTGAATCTTCTTGAAAGAAAGAAAAAGAATGAAAGTGTTTTCTGGTTTCAGTGCCCTTTGGGTAGAGAGAGAGAGAGAGAGTGCAGTTTACTCAGTAGTTAGTAGGATCTACCTTTATAGAAATACGTTTCATTATTATAAGTCTGTAACTAATTTACTTATTTAAGAAGAGGATGCCATTTTCCTTTTGAGGAAACTGGATGAATATCAAAGAGACTGTGCAGTCTTTTTTATATTTATTCAGAAAAAAAGCCAAAACAGTCAAATAACTGAAAATTACGTCAACTTATATAGAACGTTATACTATAACGCTTTGGGAGTATTGGCATCGTCACCAATAGAAAATTTCTGGAGATAAACTGGAGATAAAAAGATTTCGGGATACTTCGTAGAAATTTTTTAAAAAAATCTATTTCAGGAAAAATTCACTTTTTTTTTGTTTATGGATTCCCCACATTTTCCAACCCCCGTGTCCAAACCAATTGAAATTTTTGTAGCCTCTCTAATGTATTATGCATTCCTCAAAATAACACACCATAATCTTTAACTTCGAAATATTCCCATTTAGACTACTTTAAAATAAAAACATCTATTTGTACGAGCTCTACCCAAAAATTACAATTCCTCCATCTCCCAAATTCCTAACCCTGAAACATTCACAACAGCTCAAGGTCCCCAAACAGCAAAAACATCCCCAAATGGTCCAACAGAGCCCGAGGACACCGAGGACAAAAAAAAAACAACGTCGAGCGTCCCGAACCATCAAGATGAGGACAACCGAATACCAACACACAAACTCTTCTTGGCAAAAACAACCAGAGCTCCGAGGCATTCAGATTCCGTTGTTTTTTTCTCCCCATCCAAATGACTATGATTTCTGGAAAGAAAGGCCAGGCTGCACACCTGTAAACGGTAGAGGGCGCTACCGTAGGCCGAGTGGGAGGGTCGAACAGTAGCTCTCGGTAGACCCTGATGGGACACACCCTTCGAAAGTGTTCCATTTTTTGTGTCCTCGCCGCTGAAGAAAAAACCCACAAGAAGGAATTGAGTGTTTTCACGTCTCCTTGGTTTCGTGTTTCGCCTGCTACTGTCTTTGACGGACATCATAATCACTGTGACTGAGAAAGGGATGGCGCATGAGATCACCCACATTAGGGCTTGGCAGCTTCTGTTTGTAAGCAAGGATGGGTTTTGGTGGATCACTGGTGGTTAAGGATCCTCCAATACAGGCCCATTGGTCTGCCAAGTTGTACACGTACAGTATAACCTCGGTACCTCGAAATCGAAGGGACCCAAAAATAAATTCGAGATAAAAAGGTTACTCCAAATGTTTAGTTAATTAGTACTTTATGTTTAGGGGAAAATTGTTTTCGAGGTATCAAAATTCGAGGTAACGAGGTTATAGTATTGTATTTCAGAAATTTAATTGAGTCAACCTGGTTAATTAGAATCGTTAAAATAACAGGTCATCATGATGAATCACAGTGACTAATAAAAGGTTGATTCCGTGTGTAAAACATGTGGTCCGCCAGCTCTCTTTTTATGCCCTATGTCTTGCACAGTACTAAAAAGTTAATTGAATGATCAACTTTTTAGTCGGTTAAGATTTCCCTAAGAATTCGTCCATGTAAAAATGTGCAAAGGGGGTCCTCTTGAATTTTATTGAACTCATCTTGGTTCCATTCGATACGGTCATGCCCTGGCCCCCACCAAAATAGATTACCTAGTTAGTTAGAGAATGAAAATAGACGAAACTCCTTTTTATGGAAACGGTATGAGAAGACAGAATTGTAAAAGTGATATCTGATTTAAGTTAATATTTTCAAATTTTATTTAAAACTTACGACCTAAAACAGCTTCAATTTCTTCTTCTCAAATATTGGGTCTCAATCGGAATTAATTCCGATGTTCACCGATTTATAAAAGCAAGTTATTTAAAATATAGAGATTGAAAGAATTGAATTCATTATAATTTTCAAAAATATAAAAACTTTCAATTGAATGAATTGAACTTTTGCATAACTTGCAAAGTGTTTTAAAAATTACTTAACCCTTTTGTTTATTTTTTTTTATTGTAAAATGTCTCAATTTCATGATTAATCGATACAGAATTTCTAGATCAAACTTTATTTAATCCGCTTTTCAGTATTAATAATGTAAACTTTCATTCATGGGCGCTCATATGTTTGGATTCATGAGTTTTTTATAAAGGGGGGTTGGTTCATAATTATTCGAAAGGGGCCACTCACGTGTTACTTATTGCAAAACATTTTGTATAAAGTACTGGAGTTTCAAGCAAAGAGGGTGTGTCCTACTCAGAAAAAGTTTTGAAATTCTATTTTTAAAAGTGTTTCAACTCATTTGAGTGACTTCTAAAATGGGGTCGTTCCTACGCAGAACCGTAAAATTTCAAGTTAGAAACTAGTACGAAAGTATAAATAGTGGTTAACATTATTAGAAGCTTTTGGCATTTTACTTTTCAATTAGCTTGCAGTCATAATAACAAGATTAATACAGTTCAAAATTTAAATTAAAAAAACCGCTTAGTAAAAACCGATTTATTATAGTCAAAAAAAGATTTAACGTAACTTTTCCCGTGCAAGGGAGGGGGGCCCCTTTGCCCTTATGTATGGGCGCCCATGCCTTCATTGCAGGTTAGATCTTTGTTAGCTAGCAGAAAGCTGACGACTTTCTTTAAAAGTACTCTATGAAGCAGTGGTTTCCAAATGAAGCGATGTCAGGGGGATCGGGAGGATCTTAGGGAAGCATATAACGGATTTTAAAAAAATTTTAAACAATCTAGTTTTAATTGCAAAAAGTATAAAAAAATATTACACAACTTTGTGATTTTACATCTGGTAAAAGCTAATTGCTAGGATTCCAGAAATTACATTTGATTAAATGGAATAAGTTGAGAATAAAAAACATCTTCATCTTCAATCATTTATAGTTTCTCGGAAACAAAGGATCTTACAGTCAGAAATTTCTTCGCAGCCATTAGAAAAATGAGTGGTCTTCTCCATTGTTTGAACAGAATGGAGACTTTCACAACTTTTTTGAAACACAAATAGCTATTTTGTTTTCCCTAATGTAATTTTTCCTGTAAATTGAAATAATTTTAAAAATTAGGCTATTTCAATAAGAAAAACATCCCTTTGTCTTGGAAAAATATACTTATGAGCTAAAACGTAGATTAGAAAGAGGGTATAAAAATAGCTTACAGTACATTATGATGATGGAAAATATCCAATCCATAGTTTAACCAAGTATGTTTTAAAAATGTAGATTATTATACATCGGATTGATATGTTATGACTGGAGTGTCGTAAGAAAGTTCTAGTTCTTCAAAGGGTGCCGTCACATTGAAAAGATGGGGACCTCCCCCCTGCTATAAAGAATCCTCATATGCTGATTGATCTTCAAATAGTATTTAAAAATTAAATTGGGTTAGTATAAAACCATTAAAGAAAACATACTGGTTGTGTATGTTATTCTTACTAAATTGGAAGCACCTATGACTAATCACTGTGATATCATACACCCTTAATAAAGACCTGCTCTAGAAATAAAAAAATGAAAAATTTGGTAAGTACTTACCCATCAAAACTGAGGAATGGATATTTATGTTTACAGGAGAGCTACACTAATTGAACGAGAAATAAAATTCTTAAAGTTATATTTATAAAAAAGTTTTCAAATGATTAAGTGGTAACTTTTGTTGAGAAAGAAGTTGGCTTTTTGTTTAGAAATAATCAGGCCTTTTTTTTTAAACCTTTTAATACGCGACCCATGATCATGTATTTTTTTAAATGGAATATAATTTTTGTTAATACAACTTACGGGAAGATATCTTGCAATTATAACCGCCACTTTAAAAGTATTTAGAACTATTTGCAATTGAATAAGAATTCACCTTACAAAACAATGAGGGAATTGCACATTTTTTTTTAAAATTTTATTATTATAGAGGATGAAAATCCATGAAAAATGACGTAAAAATTATTGAAATCGGAAAACTATTCCCCAAGATATGAATTTTTAAAATGTCGTTTCCAGTATTGGCGGGAAAAACAGTAATTTCTTTATGGCTGCTGTGTGACGTCACAGCGCTTGGACCCACTGGTTTCGCCATGTTATTGTATGCTTAGCTTGCTTCATTCTGCTATTCTTCACAAAGTTTTAACTAAAAAAACTATGATATTTTAAAGACACATACAAATATTTTTTATAAAAAGATTGGCGTTTTGTTTTTCAAAAAATATTAATTGGTTTTGGAGTTATTAGGATTCAAAGTTTTAATTTTTTCCTTTTCTGGCCGTTCACTAGAGAAACAGATGAGTTTTATGCGTGTTTTGGTTTTATGATAAGTCTGATTTCTTTTATTTTCAACAATTCACTAGTTTCGACGGCGCTGTGACGTCAAATCCCGTTTTTTGATCACATGACTTTACTAGTGTTTTGGCAAAAATAAAATCGAATTTTAAGTTATTTAAAACATATTTTTGAACTTTAAAATCTGATATTTGAGAGTTTTAAACTATAACGTATCAAAAAAGTGTAAAATTAAGCAAATCCCTCACCTATGCAATTCCCTCATTGTTGAATAAAACACTACTAACCAAAAATAATGAGTGGTACTCATAAAAACCCTTAATTTCTCTCACTATTACCATCATATAAATATCTTTTTATTTCCACACCATTACAACACATAATGGGTACTTAATGTCGGCATGGGTCTCAATCCATAATAATTAATTAAGTATCCTCCGATATTCATAAAAACACTCAATATCCAGTGGTATATTACCTAATATCATATTAAACATCTTTTTAACCCATTACCATTCAAGGAACTAAGTATATACCTATGTGCTTGAATGAGACTCATATCTACTAATCGCAGATAATTAATTAGTAGCTTCTGCCGCACACAAAAACGCGTTTATTTCCGGTAATAATCCTAATACCGTATAAATATCTCATTACCCCAATACCCATCACACACACATGGGTATTTAGCATCCATTGCGGCCATCTCCTCGATAATCAATTACCTGCTGATGATACACATAAAGACTCGTTTTTGCCAGGTCCGAGTTCCCACCGCGCAGAGATCTCGGTGGCACCAGGAGTCTCCCCCTTTTCTGGAACTTTGGGTTGCTTCGTGCCCAGCCACCATTTGTCACTTGTCCGTAGTCCATATATGCGGGCTGCCTGTGCTAAATGACAGTGTGTGTGTGCTTTAATTCCATGGGGTGTCTCTGGTCCGTGGGAAAGAGTTCGCCCCCCGTTTTGGTAGCCCTTTTGAGGTAATGAGGCGGGGGGTTTTTTGGTGGGGTGTTTTTATATTTTGGGGAAGTATTTAGGAGAGTTTGGTGGGTACTTAGTGTTTTGCGTGCTTCTGGTTTTGGGAATGGGTTGCTGTAATTTTCTGAAGAGAAGGGTGATAGAGAAGAGTTGGTACTGAAGTACAGGATAAGTTGAGATTAATTTTAATCCCGGAGTTATTCGGATTTTTTTAATTTGCTTATTTGTGTAACCGTTTATGATTTATATATTTTTATTCAGAGAAGATTGTATTTACCTTTTTTTTTGTGTGTGTCTGTTACTCTTTTTATAATGGGCTTCATCCCAAAGCAAAATAAAATTTCTTCTTATTCTATTCGTTTCTTAATATGGCAAAGTGTTTTTAAAGTAGAAAATAAAGTTTAGTTGTAAAAAAGGTTTGTAGTGTTTCCTTGGAAACAAATTCAGCTCTAAGATTTCTTGAAGGAAGCTCGTCAATTTTGTGATGAGTAGATCAGTGGTTTCCCAATTTTTTTAGTGGTTTTTCGAGAAATAACTTCAATTCGGACGTAAGAAAATTTTTAGGATAAAATTTAGAATTTCTAATACATACTATTCTTGCAGAGATATTTTACTCAAATCATAAAGTATTCCACAAAGAATAGTTTTTAGAAACATCTGATGAATAGATTTACAAGATAAACTACTACTTTGTAAAATATTTACTCTATCTCCTTAACCTTCTCTCAGAAAAAGAATACGAGGGAGGAGTAAGAGGGAGTCATTGAATAAGAATTCTGAATGAAATGAATGAATAAATAAGTGAATAAAAGAAAGTGGGAGGAAGAGAGAAAGAGTTAATGAACAAGTGAATGCAAGAGGATAAACTCAGATACTTTCAAACGCAATTTTATCAATCACTGGCTGTAAAAAAAAAATAATTCAAATGGGGGCCCCCAGGCGCCCAAAACTTTCTCTCTCACCCTCCCTCTATCTTTCTTTCTTATTTCCTTATAACCATCTAAAAATTAAGTAAGGTGCAAGTATTCTAGGGAAAGATATAAGCAAGCTAGCATATGTAATCAATTATATGTTATGGATATTGATTTTGACTGGGAATCTTAAAGGAAACCCCTGAATAGGTGCATGCAATTCAGACCAATTTTTTATTTCTACACCTTTATTTATTTCACGTAAAAAACCACGACGCTGCGGATGATAGGCTAATCTTAAAGGAGTTTGGTCCTTTTAGTGCCATTTAAAATGGGAGTGACCCTATACTCCTCTAAACACAGTTCCCATTCCAAAAACCAAGCACCCTAACAATATCACAATTACAACCCAAGTCTCCAAATTACAGTCTCCGAACCATGTAACACTGTCCATAGACACCAATTTCGTCATCCCATGCAAACGAGACATAGAAACGCCATCCTGTGATCACTGGACTATTACCGCTATTAGGCTCGGGGCGCGGGGCCTACGA
Organism: Tetragnatha montana; assembly: GCA_963680715.1. Lineage (NCBI taxonomy): Eukaryota > Metazoa > Arthropoda > Arachnida > Araneae > Tetragnathidae > Tetragnatha > Tetragnatha montana. The sequence continues at coordinate 34,486,694 of OY796677.1, forward strand.
GGTATAATCAGGGGGCTCTTAAGAGTTCTTTGGTGGTTTACTCTGCCTTTGCGGTCCGAAGGCGCCTCGGCCCTCATTTGGAGGGTCCGAGACGGTCACGATCGCTGCGGCTTCGAATGTTTAGCTGAAAATTGTTCGAAAGAGAGAATAGAATTGAGATGGTAGGATAGTTAAGCACTGGAGACCGACACGTGTTATTATTAAATAATTGGGGAACTGTCTCCTGTAGTCTGTGTGAGTATGATTTGGATGAACCCGGGCGAATAATCCGAAGGAATTTAGTCCGATGCAGGGCTGAATCCAAGGGGTCCCTCCCTCGAAGTTTTCGTGACTGTTTATACAGGGTGTTTCAAAAGCCGTTTTCACGGGTTTTATTTAGAACCAACGTCTCCTAGGGTCATGGAAGTAAGGTTTACTCCAAGTAAGTGACCATGGAGAATCCATTGAGATGGTTTGCAGCCCCCCTGTAGCGGCGAAATAAGAAAGTTACAGAAATTATAACTAAAGGATACATAGCTTAACTTAAACATGAAAATTGTTGGCAATATCAGGAAAAACGCGCAAAAAAATTCCTGAAGAGGAGACTGCTAGTGAAAATAACACTTTTTCAGGCCTCAAAAATGAAAAAGCTGGCGAACTCGCAAGTTTCTTTGATTTTTTAGCTAAAATTTATCTTTATTGAGCTAGGGCCTGAAAAAGTGTTATTTTCACTAGCTAATATCTCCTCGAATATTCAAGATATTTTCATGAAATTCTTATGTTAAATTTATTATTATATACTACCATGGGAGGCGTTAACAAAATCCGTGATATGGACTTTTGAAACACCCTGTATGTTTCTTTGGAACTCTCTCTGTATAATTTCGAAGAAAAATGAGCTTCACACAATGAAATGCGAAAAGAAGTTACTGTAATAACTTTCCTCAAGAATCTCAAAATGTTTTTAATGAAACAGTAGTATTTATTTTATAAGCAACAATGGGCATAACTTCTATTGGAAAGATTTATGATTGATTTTCAATAAAAGAATTCATGTTCATTGCATAAAATTGTTGAGAATCTTTTCTTTCGTGTCTCTAAATTTCATTTTTAAACTCTGATCAGTGTTGTACTCATTGTTGCTTTTACACTTCAGATATACCTATTTCATTGTTGCATTATTTTATTTGTTACTGCTTTAATTTAAAACATTAAACATTTCAGTGACTTCTTACTTTTCATTGGGGCTTGACTTATTTTTCTTTGAAATAATACGGGGCCAATTTCAAAGAAAAATAAGTATTTTTGAGAAAATATAGTTGATATGAAATAGAAAGATGGTATGTTGAAGACTAAAATTATCATGAACCAAGTACGGTGAGATAGACAATTCCATTTAGTTACCTTTTATTTATACATTGTTGTTGCATTCATACGTCTGTACGTGGATGTTTTCAGGATTTTATCTTTTTAGTCAGTTTGATTCTTCACTTCATCACTGGTATTTGAATGAAAAATGTAAAGAGTGATATTTTAGTTCTTTTATCATTTAATTTTCCTTTTCAGTTTTTCAGTGCCATAGCCATGCAATTGAAATTTGCAATATTATTGTCATGGCCAAAGTAAAGAACAAGTTATAATAAATAATCACCTTATTAATTACAAAATTCTTAGTATAACAACTTTGTTCTTTAATATGATTGATAAAAAAGTTTGACGTATCAGCTACTTCATTAATTTATTTATTTATATCTAACTTAATAAAGATTGTTTTATCAGAAAACATCACCAATGCCTCTTACTTAAATTAACCGGATGTTCTTTTATCTAGTATTCTACCCAATATTGTGTTTTTAACGATTCTTTCTTTAGAAATACAAGAGGGAGCAACAGATCATTTAAGCGGAAAGCAATTTTTCTGTTTGAATTTAGATATGTGCTTCGAAACTTTATAGACTTTTCTCATGTTTTTATCATGGAAAATCTATATTATTTTTTCAACCACCAAGGTGGAAAAGGGACACTTTGATAGACGTACAGACACATTGATGCACCATTAATAAATCACAAGCTACTCTGGTTTTTTAGCTATAATTTTTCAAAAAAGACATCTCCATCTAATTCATCGTTTATTTGTACTAAAACTTAATTAGTAAATTTTAAATTATTACTAATCAATTATATTTACAACATTGTCAATAAATTGCATTTATAAAACCGTTTATACCAAAGGGTCTGGTTTGTTTTCCATCAGAGAGTGAACTTTTCTACAAATGATTCCTTGCCTAAACAAATTTGACAGTTTTGTTTTTCTTTTTCAGGTATGAAACTAAGGCGTAGAAAAAAAGTAAACTAGTGGGTAAAAAAGTTTCCGGAAGAAATATAAAAGTGTAAGTAAAATTGAATTTGTTTTAGTTCTTAAGTTAGATGAATAAATTTCTGTTGAAATTAAATTAAGGCTCAATTTACTCGACGCTGCCAATAGTTTGCATAATATTGTATATTTATTTTTCTATCATTCATGACTCTTTACACTATTTAGTATTTACAGTTTTTATTCATCCCTTTTTCTCTAGCTTTAAGCTTGTAAATATTTCCAGTGATTATTTTGATACAGGTTTGTAAAAACTCCATTTACAATCAAAATAATTTCAAGGATTTTTAAAATACATAAAAGTTTTGACATTTTTCCTACAGAATTATAGATTTACTTTCAAGAATTGACTCATATAGGAAAAACTATTGCAAGTGATTGAATCTGACAGGATATTTTTAAAAAATCTAAATTCAGTTCATTAAAAAATAACTGGTTAGATTCAATGCATGATAAATTTCTTTTCCCATGTGCTGCTATTACGAAAAATTTCAACTTTTTCGCGTAAAATTCCAAGATATGTTCAAGAAAATTAATATTTTAATATCTTCCTCTTCTAATCCATCAACAAAATAAAACAGATAACTAATTTTCAAGTTAAATAATAACACCTTGACATTTATTCCTTAGTGATGAAAATTTCATTTCGTAAGTTTTTATTATTTTGCAAGTTTTCATAGCCTTTTGTTTTTTTTTATATCTGTTCTTAAATGTTAACAGAGGCTTCTCAATTTAAGGAAAAGAACAAGTTTTTCACAGATAAATAGTATAGTACTTAATGTTCCTATTATTGTTTAACTTCATATTCCTATTATTGTTTAACTTAATGTTCCTATTATTGTTTAACTTAATGTTCCTGTTATTGGTTAACTAACTTAATGTTACTATTATTGTTTAACTTAATGTTACTATTATTGTTTAACTTAATGTTCCTATTATTGTTTAACTTAATGTTCTTTTTAAGTTAAAACTTTTTAGAATTCAGTGAAAATGAGCCGAGTTATTCCAGCATGAAAAGTATCTTATGCACTTCACCGCTTATATATGCATGCTTATAGACTCGAATTTTTAATCTACGTTTCATCAAGAACATTTAAAATGATAATAAAAACTCTTACAGCCATATTCACAGCCATCAGCGTCAGTGTTAAATCCTCGATCAAAGAAGAATTCCACCAATCAGAGTCAACGGAAAGCTACTTTTTCTTTCTTTAACCGCTGGTTAACCTCGACGCTGATGGCTATGAATATGGCTGTTAATGATCTTATCTGATCTACCTAGCTTTAAAATGTTTGAATTTTGAGAAATTTCAACCATCAATGCGGAAGGTGGGAATTTTTCCATCATTCATAGGATAGGCTTCTTCCGCGTATTTGTTGAAATTTTGACTTAAACCCCATTGTATGAAAATCTAGAAATCATATTCATTAAATCAATTTCTGATCATTTAGATTTCACAAAAGAGGAGTTTATTTGAAAAACTAAACTATCACAATTAAAGCATTTCTTCATTTATATCATAAAACAACACATATTTCTATGATATTTTTAAAACTTTTAAGTAATTTTTAACGTTATTTAAAAGTTATGATTTGAACAAGTGTTGTCTATTCATTACATTGCGGATTACACATTTTGTAAATGATAACCTTAAACTATATAAAATTGCATGCATATCAGGCTTTCCAAATAAACATTATACAGAAACATTTGCATCGCTCTCTGTTTAAATATTTCAAAGTCTTCATATGGTTTTTGCTAAGATGGCTTTATGCTTGAAATAAAGAGACAAGACACTACACACACATAGTATGAAATTCAAAACCATAATAGAGCGGGAATTAGTAAAGGTACCAAAAACGTATCTTTAACTTATATAAAAATAAAATTCTAACTAAAATATCTACACTTTAAAAATTAATTTAAAAATTTTATACATAGACCTAACACGAGGTTTCAAGAATCCTTACAGGTTTTAAGTAAATTTCATTAAAAATCTATAAACTATTTTTAAAGAACTATAAGTTCATCACTTTATACTTTATTGTCTTTAATGCTACTTTAATGAAAACAAAATGCTTATTTAGATTGCATTTTTTTATTTTAAATTGAATATTTTATCTGCAATTTTCGTTAAAGATTTCTTTTTTGAAAATGCTTTAATTACTGTATTGTTGATAGAAAAGTTTGAAGAGCCTATATTATTCCTAAAATACCTACATAGCGTTGAATAATGAATTCAAAGAATTGAAAAGAATTAAACTAAATTAAAATTTGCTGTACATAAAATAATCAATAGCTTCTATACACGGTATTGAATTTTAAATCAATTTAATTTAGCAAGAAAAACTGTTAAAAGAGATGCCTTTAATGCTCTCTCTCTCTCGATGTCTATAAAGTTTTTTCCTTCAAAATTTATTTTTATACATTTTCTATTGGAGTTTCAAAATCTGAGTTAAATTTATTTATGGTAAATAAACACACGAGAAACGAAACTCTTAAAAAAAAACTCTTTAGGAAATTCGTAAAACTAAAACGGTTCTTACAGTATAAAGCTTTAGTAATTCAAGTGATACCCCAACCCATAAAGGTCAACCATATTTTCTCCATCACGTTTTGAAAACATCATCAGTCATAGATTACAGTTAACTTACTGCAACAAGAAAAATCAATGTACCGGATATCCGAGATATCTATGGATCTTTACCAATGTTCATATATTACATTTACGTGATTTTGATTTATTTCTTAATTGGAAACCAAAAAAACACAAATACATTTGGGACTGTATCAATGTCATTTGAAAAAAAATGATAATTATTTAATATTTACTTATTATTTTGCCAAACACGAAGACGTTTTTTTTTGTATTACTCCTAGGCATCTGACGTTAGTTTTGCAAAAAATACCATTTTTAGCCACTTTTTAAATTTGATAAATTACCTTTATATAAAAAAACTACTTGATTAGAAATTATATTAGTTGAGAAAAATCCTCATTTAGTTCATTGTCCCGTGGGTGCAATAACAAAATTGTATATGTGTTTTCTTTAAAAATACTGGCAGGGTGCAGAAAATGCAATAAGAGAATATAGTAATAGTTATAGGATATTTTACTATTATATATAATTGTTATGTAATGGTACACTGTAGTTCTAGAAACGTTTGAGAGGAACTTATTAATAATTTAACACGACTTTAAAGTTAAAATAATTTTATAAATTACTAGCCGAAATAATTTTTTCTGAAACAGTTATGTATAAAACACAGTAAGATTTTTTTTTTTAAATTAGGTATTAAAAATCTGAAAGTGCCTGTATGATTAACAATTATTTATCAGTAAATAACTGAAATTATATTTTAACTATTTCTTGATTTACAAAAGGATTCACCAATCAGATGAAATGTCATTCTAATCCTTAACAGTGAGTGCATGTCTTGGAATAACTTTAATTAGTAAATTTATGGTACACCAGATGTACAAATATAATTATTTACAGAGTACCCATGATTTGATTTATTTTGAGAAATAAATAGATGAAAATCTACACCTAATTTATTTCCTAGTAAATCTTCTCTAAAATCATGGACTTCGTGAAAGAATAAATTTTAAGGTTGAATTCCTTATCTAAAATTGAAGCAGGATATGTAATAAGGGTTTTTAAACACGACCTCGAGATGTCATACTGGTTCATTAGCGCACATCAAATTTTTATAACAGTTATAGCCTATATTCTATTATAACGTCAAACGCAATTAGAAATAGTTAAGATATTTCCCTTAACTATCAATATTGCATGCGTCATGGCATAGGATTATATGTCTAATACTAATTGTCAGTATGATTATGTAAAAGGAAGTTTAGGGATTAATAGGGTATATTTTTCCTTATTCCTTTGAGGGATAAGATCCATCAGTGATTGACAGTATCTGAGAGATTTTAAGCTCTTGTGAATGGAATGGAAAAGAAAAACTATAAATGGTATATATTGAAATCTAAGAACTTACTTTGACATTTTGATAAACAGAACAAAACGTTATTCAAGAAATTCAAAAATATTTAATTAATCCATAGTTAAATTACATCCATAAAAACAGAACCCACAATAGACGACATTAGTGTGACGTCACTTGCTTGTTTGGAAACGTTGATTCTATCCGTGATTGGTTCCGTGATTGGAAGTAAATCCGTACGGAACCAATCACGGATGGAATCAACGTTTCCAAACAAGCAAGTGACGTAATGACTAATGTCGTCTATGGACTCTAATCAGTCAATCATCAGATGGATCAGGAGATATCAATAGATAAATTAATTAAAGTATTTATAAATATTATTTTCTTTTCCTCCTTTCAAATTATAAAGGAATTAAAACCATAGAGGTAGTCCAAATTTAAACTGATAGAGTGTGTTAAATTTATATCTTCTGATACAATTTTAAATTTTATTTCATGCATAACTTCATAGTTTAGAATAAAAAATTATGAAACTTATTCTTTCAAATCAAAACTCAAAGTGGAGTGTTATAAATAAGCAAAATCTGGCTCAAAAATGCCTTCTTCAGGGTTGAATTGTATCAAAAATTTTATCAGTTTTTGTTTGGAAGCCATACTGTTGGGTAAAATGGGCTGTAAGTTAAAGAGAGGGAGAGAGAGATATCGATTTTATGTAAATATACAAGTGTACATCGGGTTACCTTGAGCATAAATAACATACTTTTGTTTAAAAGTAACAAAACAAATTAAACTATTTCAAACAATGCCTTAAAAATTCATAAAATTATCATATTAACGCCTTATCAATGCATCCGTTTTCATCAATATGTTACTTTTAGACGTTAGCCATTTAAAATTCCGAAGTGAATATACATTCAAGGTTCGCCTACCATTAAATCGGCCTCCAATTACGCGTCAATTTCTTGAAGTCTTAATCATAACAAAAAAAATCCCTTACAAAACTATCTAAAGCAATCTAAAATAATTGTGAGCACCCAGTGAAGTGATTGACAAATTAATGGAATAGCGAAGGCGTGTGCTGACGAATTAATTCAGATTCAGGTTCCTCAGATGGTTCCGATCGCTTCCAACAGTTTATCCAATTGCTTTGACTCCCCCCACTTATGGTGACCATTAATAACAGGGGATTCACTGTTCCGTTTAACAGCTATTACATGGAACTGCCACTGCATGATCGTTTGGATACTACCCGCATGATGTGAATTGCGACTTTAAACGAATGCTTACAACCATTTAACGTTGAGTGGAGCACTTAAAATTTATGAGGCTTAAACTGAGGTCTTTTGATGGGTTTGGGTTCTCCGGGCCCCTCTGCAAAAACATACGGATATCGATAGAATTATCGATATCGGATGAATTCGATAGAATTTGAGTCGTTAGTTTGGAGAAGATAAGTCTGAAAGCCATGTTTTGAGGAAATAGAAATTATTGTATTCTTAAATATGTTTTAATTTTTCTTCATTAACCACCAAATTTATACGGATATTTAGAATTATCTTTAAGGTGAAGATAGTTGATTTTTTTAACATAAGAATATTCAAAAATTTAATTTAAAAGAGTTATTCGGTTTATTTTCTTAGTAAAAATATTTTGAACCGAAATTGAAATTAAGTTTAAACCTAGTTTAAAGCGTATATATTTGAAATAGAAGGGGTTTTATGTACAAACTTAATTATAAAATGTAATAAAAATAAGTCATTAAGTCAGTTTAATGAATGTCTTTAGAATCAATGACCGATCTCATTAAATGCGCAAATTAAAAACCAAACTATATTTTTGCCTAAATTATACTACCTACGTGGAAAATAGAAAAATTGACAAATTAATAAGGTTTAAAAATATATTTAAAAAGTCATAAATTCAGTTTAGTTAATACCATCAGTTAAATTCTTTTATCCATTAATTAAAAATTAAAAACTACATATTTCCACTTATTTTACAGCATGACTGTGAAAAATAGAAAAATTAAAATGAATTGTATTAAAATATAAATTAATTATAAAATTATGTATTACCTAATAACTGTATAAAATTAAAATTAGTCAATATGTCACACTTTAATTATTGTTCATGGAGTCAGAAATCCATAATATGTTAATTAAAATTAAATTACATTTTCACTTAGTTTAAATGGCAAGTCTTTAAAGACAGGAAAATTTTAAAAATAAGGGAAAATGTGGAAAAATGGGTGAGAAAAAATGAGGTATAACAAAGAGCAAAAAGAGATAAATGAGAAGTTTAAAGAGAAGGGGGAAATGGAGATATTGAAGGAAATAGAAGTGGGAGAAATTGAAAGGTAGACTATGAGAATATTAAAGAACAGAGTGAAAATAGAAGACAATTAAAGGAGAGAAATACTGAATATACTGAAGATTAAAAGAGAAACAGAGAAATTTATGATAGGAATATGGGTAAAAACCAATCTTAATCAACTGCGAGAGACAGTGAAAAAATTGAAAGAGAGAAATTACGATACACATGGACAAAAGAGAATAAGGTAAATTTAAAGAGATGAAATTTGGAATATATTGATGGTCAGAGAGTGAGAAAATAACAATATTGATGGACAAAAGAAAATGGGAGAAATTTAAAGAGGGTACATTTTTTATATAATATTGAAGAACAGAGAAAAAAATGCGGAAAATTGAAAGGTTGAGAAAAGTGGAAGGATACTATAAAAGAGAACTGAGAAGTTAATGAAAGGAGATTGGGAGTATCGAAGGACCGAGAAAAATTAATAAAATGTGAAAGGAGAGAAAATTGCTATATTAAAGGAGAAAAGGAGAGACATTTATGGAGAAATAAAAACAGAGATATTGAAGGAGACAGGATGAGAGATATTGATAAAGCGATATTAAAGTTGGAAGAATGAAAAATATTGAGTGAAGAAAAAATAATAGAGGGATTAAGAAATTAAGATGATTCATAGTATTGAAAAAGAGAGAGAGAGAGAGAAGTACACAGAAAGAAAAGAATGAGGAAGAAAGAAAGAGAATAAGCTTCAAAAACCATATTTTCCACCACCACACCATATCCACGAACTTACATCACTAAGAACACCCAGACTCCACATTAAGTCCAAACCCAAACAGAAAAAAAAACACCAACCTTCTTAAACAATACCGAAAAAAAAATCGTCGACCAGTTAATCAATTACCCCTCATCACACCCTGCAACCAACGGACAAGCAAACGATCCGAGGAGAGGGGGGTCGGATCCGGGTGGAAAGAGGGTGGGCCGGCGGGCGCGCCCGAACGTTCGAAATTAACCCTCATTTAAACCTAGTCCCGCCCGAACAGAAGCTGCGTACCATACGGGGAAATTGCCGATCCCAGCAACGGGTTGCCGAGACAGGTTCTGGCCGAGGAGGGTACGGTAGAGTGCCGCAGAGCAGGAGCGGTATCGCCCCTTGAAGGTAAGCCTTTTTCGCATTGATGGGGGTTGGGTGGTGATATGGGGGAGTTGGTGTGTTTTGGGGGGATAAACCTTGTTGTTGTCTCGGGGAAGTGTTTTTATCGTTGATTTTTTGTGTTATGGTTGCGGCTTTTTTTTATCGTTGAGTTAAATTGAAGCTTCAGTTTGAGTTGATAGTGTCTGTGGAGAATTTTTCTGTTGAATTTTTATAGGGGAGTTATTAAGAGATGATTCTTTCTTCAAATATTTAGCAGGAGATTAAATGGGTGTGGAATTCTGTAGGAGTGAAACTGTAGTTTGATAATTATTTTTTTTTTAAATGTAGGTACACCGCAATGCTTGAAACACTTTTGCTGCGAGTAAACACAATACTGAACCCTTCTAATTAAAAGCGTTTTGCTTATGTTGCGAATGTGTTGTGTGAGAAAGAGTGTTGTTAAAGTGTTATTTAAAATTTTGTCTGAAAATGTGTTCTTGTAATGTTTCGGATCAAATTTAAGAACACTTTCAGATTCTAAACACATTTTACAGCACCATTTTTACAACACATTTCCAATACTTCCCAAACAAAATCAGAACACTATAATAACACAGTAAGGTGTTAAAGTGTTCTACCTGACAACGCAACAAAAGTGTTGTTAGTTTGAGGACAAAAAAGTGTAAAAAATTTTGTTAATTTTTTTGTGTGGAGCGTTTGCAGTGATAGAAGCTTTTTTCTTACCATTTGTATAATTTCATGGGAATTATATTTAGGTTGTACTTGCTTTGAGAAGGTATTTTATATTGTATGGGAGAAATAATGATCCCATAGTTTTACTGCCAAATCTTAGATGAAAAGAATTTTTTGTAAAAGCTCATGACAGAAAAAAATATTTTATACTTTTTAAACTTACAAATAATCAAATTTTTAAAATAAATATGCATTATTGGAATAACCGAATATACACTAACTTCTTAGTTTGAGTAATACATATTTTCAATCATTTTTTTAAGAGTATTTGAGATTTTTTAAACATTTGAATCTTGGAACTATTCTATATCATTTAAATAAAATAAATGATAATTGTATAATTTATTTTCATATTTTTGAACATTAATCTACAGTATAAATATTATTAAGAGAGAAAGATACGCTATTCGCATAAAAATTTATACTGCAATGCAATTTAACCAAAATTTTAACGATAGTTTTTATAATTAACGAACTTTTTAAAATCTTTCTTTAAGTTTCTGAAATTAAAAGTACATTGTTATAATTTTTTTAGTAACCTTCGTTAAATCTAATTTTATTTTGTAGAATAACTGAATTAAATTTCCTTTTAATAATTTGGTACTTCTTTCACAGAAATTACATATTTTTGTTTCAATCAGCTTTTTCATGATAGTTTATCTAAGTTGTTGAATGCACTAAAATTATTATGAGTATTGTGTAATACGCATATAACGACCATATTTATAGGCGTACAAATTTTATAAATACGTTTTCTACTCATACAAAAAATTAATTTTACGGGAGATTATTTTTTGTTTTTTTATTGGGTTGTACCCCAGTTAATATAAAAGTTTGTAAATTTTTAGGGGAAATATGTTTATAATTAAAAACAGATAATAAATATTTAATGTCAAAAACAGTCCAAAATTTACACTATCCTGCAAGATAACCTTCAATTTTATTGTATTTTTTTCTGTAATGGAAATACTTTATCTTAGGGTTAATTTTAAACATTTTAGAATGCATTTATTAAACCTTAAGACTTGAAATTCTACACACATAAATGCTTTTCATTACAAAATACCATCTGGAATCTGATAATTTTCTATAATATTTCCATAGTCTGATGCATACAAAAGTTAATTTATAAATTTTTGATATTGAAATACTCCATACTAAAATTTATACAAGCATTCTACATGAAATAACAAACATAATATTATATCTTTCTACCTGATATAGTGTCAATTTCACATATTAAGATAGCCGTAGGGGAGTGGGAAAATATAGGTAGAGCCGTAAACGAGGTTTTAATGTGAGGGTTTGTTACTAGGAACGAAAAAATTACAGATATTTGGGCAAATCTTTATCTTCTATTACCACTATTATTTCTTTTTCTCATATGTTTTCTTCGTGCTAAAAAAATCGGCAAAATTATGACTTTTATAAACTGATAGTATCTATAGGTCAGAAATTTATGTTTCTTATGTGCATATTTCATTCATGCTTTAGCTTTTATGTTAGTTTGTTCTATTAAAACAATATCTATACACTGTGATTCTTTGACGATATTCTGTCGGTTTATAATTTTTAAGATCGCTCTTAAGTGAATTTTAAAACCAATTTTGTTAACATTTAGGATAACATTTAAGAGAAAAATTTTTTTCTGCTTTTTTGTATCAGACATCCTTTGTATAAATAAACACTTTTGATCCTTCTTCATATATGAACCTAAACTATAATTACCAATGTTCACCAGCAAGTAAAAATAGCATAAATTCTTTACCTTAATTGTCATTGAAAATAAATAAACTCTTAAATAGTAATAATAAATTATGGTGAAATAAGAGATAAAATTTTTGTGAAACTACGAAATTATTATCAATTTCCTAATTTTACACATTTAAAGAAATTTAAGAGTTCAAAAGTATTATCATTCCCCAAAAGGAATTTTTTAAATCATCATGATATGAATAGCATTCCTATAACATTTATAAGTTAACAAATATATTTATATCTTAAAAGTTATCTTAAAATAACTAATGAAGTTTGTTATGTTAAGTGTGAATGTAATGTTATGTTGTTTAACTCAATTTGGGGCTGAGTATTAGTCTACAATTTTATTCCAAACTGCCACAAAGTTAGTAAACTTAAATTTAGTATGAACTAACGCTACAACATTAAGTACATATGCTTTAAGTTCATAAAATATCTCATTGCTATTGTTCTTTTCATTTGCCAATCATACCAACTTCTTTGAAGGATTAAATTTAAAAATAGCAATATAATCAGATATTTTATTTTAAAAATATTATGTTAGCAATAGTATATAATTAATAATAAAGCATTAATAAGCGTGATTAATAATAGTATTAATTAGCGATAGTATAAAAATATGTTTAGAATTGAAACAGTTGTTTGATGTTTTTGTAAGAATTTTTATTAAGTCGTACTTTTTTAAAGGAAATTTAAATTAACCATCATTACTCAATGCAATAGCGGCTGTAAACAAATTGAAAATAGGGATACTTACTATTTAAGCTGTATTATTTTTTATAATTTTTAAACTGTTCTTTTAACTTTGATATTTGCTGATTAGATGTATTGTTTGTATTAATTACTTCTCTGGAAGAGACTTAAATTCATTGTTGTAAAGGGAACAACAACACAAAATAAAACACTTATGCATTGAACCTATTTAAAAATTGCATTAATACTTTTAAAATAAAAATTCATACAAATATAAAAGTTTAGAAAATCAATTTCTTTTACTTTAAATTGTATTTTTCTATTTTATTCAAGGGGTAATAATTAATAACTGTACAATTACACAATTACATGTGGATATGAAAAGCAGAAATATGTTATAAAAGAACTATTAAGATGCTAAAAGTTATTAAATCTTACATATTATTTAACCATATTCTTATAACGTATTTTAATGAAATTATTTTTTTAAAGTCAAAAATATCATTATCGATTCAGTACATATATTTTATTAGATGTGTCTGATAGAGTCGCTTGGAGAATCCCAGTTTTAATACTTTATATTGTAACTTTATTATTTGGAAAGGTTTAACCTAGCTTTAATAAAAAGTTTACACAATTAATTTCCTTTTAGTTCAACATTTTTACTTAAGCTTTTTTTAAAAAAAGGTTGTTTGTTATAACTACTAACACATAGTTATTCTAATCACCTTTAATAAAAGTTTATAACTTTATCACCTTCGAAAGTGTTTTTAAATAGTTTGATGTTTTACTTTTCATGCTGTAAGTTTATAAGTACTACTATGCGTTAAAAAGCTAACTTAATATTATTCAATATTTGTAAACGTTGACACTAAATTAGGTTACATCTGTGAATATTTCAAATGCCATGTGATTTTTTTATTTAGAAAAATATTTTAAAGAAGCTAATGTATCAAACTTTCTAGTTTCACAGACATTCAAGTTCTGAAATACATAATAGTACATATGAATGTATATTATACATTTTAACTGAATATAACAGTAATTAATCGGTTATATTTTATTAATTAAATACAAAGTGCTGTGTTTAAAAAATGAAGTGATCTATTTGTAACAAAACATTAAAACTATGAAATATTGAGTTGTGCAAACTAAGTAAAATAGAAAAGACAACGTTTGTTTTGCACATTTAATTAAAAGATTTAAAAAATCGTCACACTGACGAAGAGGGTCCATGTTATCCTCGAAACATGTCTATTTTTAGATTTTTTTAAAATCTTTTAATTAAATGTGCAAAACAAACGTTGTCTTTTCTATTTTATTAAAACTATATGTTTACTAAAGCTTATTAGTTTAAATTTCTGTGTTTTAATGGATTGAAATCAAATGTGCTCTTAAGAAAATAAAAATACTTCATTTTTCTTTGAAATTGCCGCTGTATTACTTCAAAGAAAAATTAGTAGTATTTAATGTTTTAAATTGGCAGTAACAAATAATGTAATATACAATAGTTTTATAGTATAAAACCTGAAGTATAAAAGCAATAATGAGTTATAACACAACAATGTAATGGACAATGAATTCTTAAATTGAGAATAATTATAAATTTTGTAACTTGAAGTTATGCTCATTGTTGGCTTAAACAAACATCAGAAATTTATTTCTGTATTGTGGAGAATTTACTACTGCTTACATTTTAAATATTTTTAACTGCTTGTAGACATTAACTATTGTGACGTTTCAATTTTCTGGTGTGAAACTAATTTTTCTTTGAAAGTATACGGAGTCAGTTTCAAAGAAAAATAAGTATTCACACGTATTTTCGAGAAAACAGATATCCCGTCTTTAGATGGAAATAGTTAAAGACTAAAATACAGAGTACAGTAAGGTTATCATTTTTAGTTTGTTGATAATATTTTAAAATAAGCTGTGTAAAACCAGAACTCTAGATCAAGGCATGTTGGCTATCAATAGTGGGTTTTTTTTTACAGTTTGTAATATTAATATGAAGCCGTGTTAAATATCAATAGTCTTTTTTTTAAATGTAATATTTATTGTCATACTGTTGAATATTAATTTTTTCCTACATCTTGGATTTATCATCTTGGATTTATTTAGCCAAACTTTTTGAACATAAAAATATCAATTAATTTAAAATATAAGTATGAAAAAATTATGTGTGTTATTTCTTCAATTTGCTTCATTTTATCCAAATAGTGTACTAAATATGATAGTTCTTTCGAGAGTATTTAATTTAACGGAATTTAATCTTTTTAATTAATATACCCTTTTGGGGGAATGCAATGTTTTATACTTCAAAAAGTTCAAACAAATGCAAAAGTATCCTTATTCAACGGTGCGAATCCGTTCTTCTTAGAGCCATCAAAATCAACTATTCTCATTATTGTAGTCAGCTGTCAGCTTTTCCATCATTGGACCATCGTTTTTTCCATGATTGATTGCTTCTTTGTCTCGTGATTCTTATCGACTTCTCAATAAAAGGTCACTTATTCTTTCATGATTCCACCCAAATAATGCTTTTATATCTTTGTTTTTACATCGCGACCATTCAACCCTAATCAATCATGCACTAAGTTGAGTAGGATATATTTTAGGAAATTTATTCATATTTAAATGATTACGAGTCTTAAAACTTAAAAGTATTTTCTTGTAATCTATACGCTATGGTTTAGTTGATCTGGATTTTTTTTTGTCATTGAGAAGCATGAAAGATATTGACAACGATGAATTGATTACAAAACTATGAAACTCAAAATTTTGCGTTAAATTAAATTTGTGGTATTTTTCATTTTATGTTTAATATGAATATTAGCTCAAGTGAATATTGCTCATAAAAAATAAACTGATCACATAATATCAAAAGTCGCCTAGCTATTTTTACACTTAAGTGGCTGTATGTTTCTTTAACATTTATGTTGTTGTTGATGCAATTACTTAATTTACTGTTAAACTAATGAAGAGAATAAAATAGATTAGAATTAGAGAGAGAAATATATTTTTATGTAAATAATTAATACCTCGTTCACTTTAGCTCTTTTTTGGAAGATTGTTGATGTAGATTTTGTTTTAAATACAAAAAAAGCTTAACTCTAATTTATTTCTTATATCTGCAGGGTAAGATTCAATGCTCATAATCAATATTATTAGATCTTTTATACAACTCAGGTTGACCTGACTTATGTAATCAACATTGATTCTGATTCAAATAATAAAAAAAGCAATTTATTGTGAATGCATTGGAAACCATTATGTGTGATGAATGGTTTTGTAGTTTCTAAAAAGTACTATGCATCAAAATAGATCATCTCAAAAATTTAAATTTATAATTACTTAATAAACAGACAATGACGAGGATAAGCAATAAAAAATTTTCGGGGATATTGACAAATGAAGTTGTTGAAATTAAGATATGAATAAAACAACCCTTTTTATGTTTAACTATGGTTTAGTTATTTTACTTAGTTTCTTACAAGATTATTTTCAACTTCTCAAATACTTTACATGCACATTAATTAATAATTTCATATCTTCTCTTTGTTGTTAATTGCTTTGTTTTCATAAGGGTTTTTACTTTGCAGATAAACCCCTGACTGATAAACTCCACATCACACATATAGCCAGTCTCCGAATGTTGTTCATCCAATGCCGCCTGCTTTCATCTCCATAGAGGAAAAATAACTATCAAGACAGCCTCAACAGAACATGCATCCTTCATCTTTGGACCACTGGTCCCACATGGTGTACCACCCACCTCCCCTCACTATGGGACACGTCGTCACCCCTCATGTCCCCAACCAGGGGGTCCTCCCCTTCCCCCCATCGGACCTAATAGGGACCTACTACACTCCCGGAAAGCCTACTCTACCGGCATACTACGAACCAACCACACCATACACCAATCAAGACCCGACGGTGTACCACCTTCCCACCTCCCCCACCCTCTATGGCGGAGTGGTACAGACTCAGCAAATGGAATCGTCCCATCGCCTGAAGACCCGCTTTGACTTTGCGCGTCTTGCTGAATCGGCTACCACTGCAGATTCGGTCCCTTTTGTAGGGGTGGTGCCCCACTCTGAGGACCCCTTCGCAGGGGCTCTGGTGACGCCCTGGGGCCCCCTAGCTATGCAAGCGAGGTACCCGGGGGCGAGGACTGTCGTTTCTGTCCCTCCTACGGGGTCGACGCGGCCTAGGAAGGAGTTCATTTGCAAGTTCTGCCAGAGGAGGTTCACCAAGTCTTACAACCTGTTGATCCATGAGAGGACGCATACTGATGAGAGACCTTATACCTGTGAAATATGCCACAAGTCCTTCAGGAGGCAAGACCATTTGAGGGATCATAGGTAAGAATATTGCTTTGTTCTTCATTGTCTTGGCTTCTTCTTCTTCATTGCATTGGCTTCAGTGTTCTTCATGACCTGAATACAACCGCAGGAAAACGTGACAAGCATGTACCAAAAACGCACACTTGTACTACATCAACCACATAAATATAGTGCCATGAATATTTTAGTTAAAATATCTCTAATCTACATAAAATCTACATAAAGATTAAATACTAATCTACATAAAGATTTAAACTAATTTTTCTTTGAAAGTATCATGAAAATCTTTGAAAGTAGATCATGTTTGCTATATTTTTCAAGGGGAAATATCCGCTTCTGGACGGTGAGATTTTGTGCATATTGTGCAAACTTGGAACCTAAGTTCACAATTTTTGTTTAGGGGAGTAATTGTTTAGTTCTGACAAAAAAACTCCTCATTTGTAAAAGATATGTTTCTGTTTTATTTCTCTGTTTACATCCTATTTCAACATGCAGCTATGGATTATAATCCTTGGTATAAATTTAATTTTGTATGACTCGAAATCTCCTAGGGATAACACGACTTGGTTAAGTTAGGAACTTCTGTCGTCTTAAATAATAAAAACTAGATTTTACCGAGTTTAGGTTAAATGCTAAAAGTATCACACAATGTATAAAAACTTTAAGTTATTGGCGCAACAACAGTTCTTGTGGACCAAAGTCTACGATGCACATTTGCCCATGGTGATTTTAGGGCCAGAGGGCCCTGGCAGGTGTAAGGCATGTATTCAGGTAAGGTGTTCAGTCTAACATGAAACCCCCAGTGTATAGTTCCCTAGCATGATTTTCAGTTTATCAACCCATCACTGTAGGTATGAAAGGCTGAGTGGACCTTGTTCAGCTCGGGAATTGAATCCCGGACCTGTGGTTTGGGACAAAACGCTACCATTACATAACTGGGCATGAACTGGGCCAATGAACAAACGGTATAAAAAATTTATTGCATTAAAAATTGCTGACATTATCTTTTCTTTCAGGTACATCCACTCAAAAGAAAAACCCTTCAAATGCACAGACTGCGGCAAGGGCTTCTGCCAATCCCGCACGCTTGCCGTTCACAGAATCCTCCACCAGGAGGCGTCACCCCACAAGTGCGCCACCTGTGGCAGAACCTTCAACCAGCGCTCCAACCTCAAAACACACCTGCTCACACACACGGACATCAAACCGTACAACTGCGCCTCGTGCGGCAAAGAGTTCCGACGAAACTGTGATCTGCGACGTCACACGCTCACGCACGCCTCTAGCGGCGGATGTGAGAACAACAGCGGGGCCTCGTTCGTTTGTGTGACGATAGATGGCGCTCCGGCGTCTCCGTCGAGCGTCTGTGATTCTGGACTGGAGAGTGGGGATCCAGGGTACGATGATGAAGAAGATAGTGATTCTAGGTCGTCTCCTGAGAATGAAATTCTCGATGTTGAAAATTGATGTGTTGTATTTTGTATTTATTATATTAAGCGTGCAATTATATGTTCTTATTGATATGCCGCCAGAAATTCGTGTTTCATATCTGTTTTCCATACCACTATTTAAAACGAATTAATCAAGGAATATCCTCCAAAATATACGAATTAAAGTATTCCTTTTATCCTAGCACTGTTTTAAGGAATTAATGTTAAACCACCATGTTTCTGCCTTCGATGTAAGAGAAATTTCTACACCTTGAATTTGAGTATCGGTGCAAAAAAAATTACTAGAATACGCTTCAAAATTAAAGTACCTATCCTAAATTTTTACAACCTCACGTCTTATGGGCTTTTTCATACCTTCTATAACTTAAATTCACAGTCTTATTAAATGGGATTAATCATGAAAATAATTTTTACTTGCCTAAAAAGTGATAACATTTTCAAAAAAGGAATTATTTTCTGACAGAATATCGCATTAGTGCAGTGTTTTTCTCAAACTTTTCCATACCATGCCCCCCCCAAAGTCTTTCAAAAATTTTCATGCTCCCTAGATCCGTAACTACACTCAACACTCAACTTTTATGGGGTTTGTGATTTCACCTCCCAACTTTTCAACTTTGATTCCATGCTATAGGCTAAAAGTAGGTTTTCAGAAATATAAAGGGTAGGATTAGAAAATTTGGCCATCAAATCTATTTTTGGTCGGTGGCATTAAGTCCCAGGTCAGGAAAAAGCTCTGTAAGCTCTCCCCTTGCAATCTGGAGCAGTGACATAGCCAGAGAAAAATTTGCGGATATTGGAATTTTGGAGGGATAGGATTTGACCTGATTATTTTTTTAATTCCCCTTTGAAGATCTGACCAGACTTTTTTGGTTAAGGTCGCATATTATTTTCAAAAGTTAATTATTGTAGATATTAATTCAAATAAGCAATATTCAGAACGTTATTGGCCCCTAACAAAAAACTTGGCTACGTCCATGCACTGATGATACACACGCTTTTATTTTGTTTATAATTTTCTAACAATTTAGTAAAACAGGTTCGGGTATATCGATTCCTCTGTATCAATTGTAATTTTCTAATAAAAATACATTTAAGAGGTAGTATTTTAAAATATGAAAGTATGAACAGAAAATTCTGTCCGGCGTATCTTAGTATTTGTATCATAATATTATCATTCAGATTTTAAAATGTCTGTGAAATCTTAATATTAGAGATAACACGGTGTAAATTTGCTCTGTACATTTTTTTAAATTATATAATTTGTAAAAAAAAACATATTGGATATGAGCAGTCTTTAAAGTTTTGTTTATAAAAATGTTCGCATGAAAACTATAGTGACACATGCGGAAATGTGAATCTTGTACATAAAATTAGAAAAATAATTTGCTATAGATAAAGGAAGTTTTAAAATCTGCTTTAGATATTTGCGAGATTGTGTTTTATGCTTGTTCTATGTTACATGTGAAATGCAATAAAAGTTAATGGAAACAAATGGTTGTGTTTTTTACATGTAAAATGACACTTGGCCTATATTTTATACAAAATACGTGTACTTATTTAAATCACTTATTAGTGTCATACTTTTAGTTCAATCACTTTTACATTCACATGATTATTTGAATCGTCAGTTAGAGGAAGGGAATAAGTCAAAAAAAGGAAGTTTAGAGAAAATCGGAGGAATAAAAACTGTATAAGTAATGAAATTTTTATCCTATAAGCACCAAATTTTTATAGGAAATTCATGACACTGTTAAGAATACAGAACAATCATCGAAAAAATTATATGTGTATTTAAAAATGTTTTACAGTTAAAAAAAAGATGGTGGACTTATTCTCTTCTTCAACCTTATGAAACTGAACAAAATTCTTAAAAACCTCTTAAATTGACGTATAGTAAATTACATTTCTGCTTAGTTCGCAGCACAAAAGGGAGAAATTTAAAGACTAAAACAAATAAAATTAAAAATTATACTGAAACTGAGTCATTAAGGCAGTATCAATGGAGTAAGTGAATATGAATGGAGTCAAACATTTCCTGGGTTAAAAAAGTTAAAAGCGCTTTTAAATTAAAAGCAAATTTTACTTTGGATTAGTTCACAACACAAAGAATAAGGGAAAAAAATACAAATTAACTATATTTCCAAATTAAATTAAAAAATACAATGAATGGACATTGATTTCGCAAATTAAAGGGGCTATATCTGCCTATAGGAGGTAGTTATTTTCCCCCTCTTTCCATTCATGAGTAGAGCAAAGCTTGGAGATATTTTTGAACACAAAAATGTCAATTTGTCAAATAATAAATCAATTCAATCAATCAATAATAATCAGTTTGTCAATAAACAAAAATTCAATTTGTTTGCCTTTTTTTGGACTTATTCCCTTTTTCAAACTGGCGATTCATTTAATCTCTGTTGTAAAAAGTTACAAAACAACTGTTTGAAATAAAAAAAAAATATTAATTAATTTAGCATTTTTGAAAGCAGAAAAGTTTTAATTAGAATACAAAAAAAGTTTTATCCATTTGATGATCGTGATTATAATTTTTTTTTAAATATAAAACTAGACATCAAAAAGTTTATAAATAGTATAAATTCAAAAACGATGAGATCAAAAATCATCTCTTATTAAAAGAAAAAAGGAGGTTGGTGAAAATCCAGTGAAAATGAAGGGGTTATGAAGAAATTAAAACAAACTTTGATTTTGTTTTGTTACGCTTAAACACAATAGCGGATATTGAGAAAATATCCGCATATTTTACTTAAAAAATGGATGAATGATGCCCTTGCAGAGTAAATTAAAGAGAGGAGATAGACTTCGCTCTAAAATACATCAATCATGGTCCATAGTGAATTTTACTAAGATAAGTCCAATTTAAATGGGTTAGTTAGATAAACGTTTCAGTTACAAGTTAAACCTTTACGATTCAAAAATGAATACTGAATCCTTGAAAAAAATTGAAAAACATCCAATGTCATATTTTTAACTCATATTTAGACATAACAGGACTTTTACTTGGATCGTAAGCAGATACCGTCAAGCTACTCTCATTCAATGAAATTATCAGAAACCATCCAAGTATCTATAACTTAACTATTCATCAGTTACTATAAATAGTAGTTAGTTATTTTATTTATCTGACTTTGTAATGATTTTTTATTTTGTAGACATAAGCATAAATTGATCGGCCTCTCTAATTTAGGTTTACTAACTTAAATTACTACTTACCCCATTGGTCCATATGCATCCCCGGGGGTCCATACAGACTTTCAAGGAGTCCATGACACTAAAAATGAAATTGAGAGGTCCATGAGGGACTTAACAGGAATGCACAAGACTTAGATTCCATTTAACCCAGTAATATATAAATTGGTTCAATTCCGCGTTAAGTCTCCTGTTAAATATCATCAAGATGTTTATTGCGTCAAAAATAAGAAATATTGCCAAAAAAGTGCAAACTAACCGATAAAAATATACGGTTATATCAATTACAATCATAAAAATTTGGCAATATTTGAATATTAAGCGTTTAAAGCAGCTTAGCGATATTTAACGAGTCTGTTAACGAAATTAAAACCATAAATTTAGGGATTCAATTTTTTTTTCTTTTTTCAAGTCTGTGTGCACCAAATGGTTCCAAATTCTAAAAATGAGTTGAAACACTGTTTATAGGAGTCGAATTTCAAGAAAAAAAATCTGAGGAAAGGCCCCAGAACCTTTCTGTATAAGCATAGATCTCGGTTTTATCCGAACTTTAAAAATTACATTTAGATTCAACAATGTTTAAAAATTATCTTTTAACATTTTAGAGAGCTGCATTTAGTACTAGAAGTAATAAATAAAATATTTTTATAATGAAAATAAAATTTCGAATAAAATGAAGCAAACAGTAGAAATAACAAAATTAAATAATTTTTCTGTATTTAAACTAGTAAATACTTTTATGTTAAAAAAAAATTAAAAGTAAGTTATTTCTGTTTTATTTTTCTTTCAAATAGAAAAGCAATATAAATATATAAATACAACAGCTTAAATTAGCAGGTATCTAGATTCTAGAAGATGCCAAGTTCTAGTTTTACAGATTACTAATTAAAATTATCAACAAACTGAAAATGATAATCTTACTGCACTGTATATTTGTCTCCAGAGCTACTTTCATCTTAAGACGAGATATCTGTTTTCTTCTCAAAAATGCGCATTTTTCTTTGAAACTGCCCAGCATATCTACAAAGAAAAATTAGTTTCACTCAAGATAATTGAAACGTCACCATAAGTAGTAGTAAATTAAACAATAGAGAAATAAATATCTGACATTTGTTTACAAGCAACAATGAACATAGCAATTATTTACCAGATTGACTCTTAATTTATAGGAATTCATTGTTGAGAACTTTTCGCTTCGTATTGTTATAAATTCCGATCAGTGTATAATAGTGTTATACTCTGTTTCTTTTGTATTTTTAATTATTGCATTACTTTATTTGTTACTGCAAATTTAAAACGTTTCAAGGAAGGAGATTGAATGGCTTCCAGTGGCTTGACTTCATTTCATGGGGGTAAAACTATTTTTCTTTGAAGTAATAAAGACAAAGAGGCTATTTCAAAGAAAAATAGGTATTTATGATAAGATATAGCCGGCTGCTAGACATGAAATGAGAAGATGGTGGTATGGGTTCAAAAATGATCAAATGCGGTAAGATTAATAATCTTTTTTATTTAGTTACATAAAATATTTTTGACCTGTTTTATGAAAACGTTTTACGCATATTAAGTAACTGCTTATTTTCAGACTAGGTTTATCTTAACTGCATCATTATTTGAATGGAATACGTGCACAGTATTATTTTAATTCTTTTATCCGTAGTTTTTTGCATTGAGAAGCACAGTGATTTATTTAGCAAATTTTATTTGAATAAAATTATTTTAAAAGACTTCTTATTATGTAAGATGGTATTTTATGGTCGAAATCTTGTTTGGAATTTTTTTTTTAAAATTTTGTTGCGTCAATTTTTTTTTTAAAGCATTCAAAAAAAATTAATGATCCTCCTATAGTTTTTGTCACCTTTTCAAATCATGACAAGAACCATTCTTAATAATTTATTTTATTACAAAATTACTAGATGGCAGCATGAACACGAGAACAAAATAATTTTTTCATTTGTTTTAAACTTTGCTAGTAGATGGCACTACGATAGATAAAATAAAATACATTTGTAAAATTCATTTTTAAAATACACTTTTCTTCAACCACAATCTATGAAACTTGGGTTATTTAATTAAATAACAAATTTCATTACTTGGATTATTTTTATAAACAAAAATGTTTGAATATTTTTAAAGCCAAATTTCATTCACTGTAATATTATTTAAAATGTCTTTTTTTTTCTGTTTACAAAATATATCTTTATTTTATTTTACTAATTTATCTGGGTAAAACACTCTTCAATCGACCTTTTATCATTAACTGTGCCACTGAAACTGATGGTTGACGGGATTATACGCAAGAACCAAAAACAATTATAAAGTTTAAACGGATAAATTACGAAACCATACTGAAAGTTTTATTAACTTGTTTCTTAAAAGTAAAGTTGCTGTTGTAATAATTTCGTCCGTCGAATTCTATACACAGAAAAATTTTCTTTTATTTAAATTTGTTTAAAGTATTTTCTGCGAAAAAATAATTATAGGACCCCCTATGCAATGGGCAATTCCAGCATTTTTATTTTACTTTTTATTCGATAGAGATATCCAAAAAAGGAATATACCCGCAATTTTTTTTTCAATTGTGATGATTATTTACCTTTTAATTTAATTTCAAATTTTAACTTTTAAAAGTATGCGTGAAAACAGCTTGTAACGTCATTCAATCCGAAACAAGGGTGAGATTACGCGTTAATTATTCCTTTTAAGGTTAATTCGTCCACAGACTCCCACGTAAAAAAAAACAGTATCTAGATTTTCTAGTGGATATTTTAATAACTAAGCATCATAAATACTACTTATCACACATACATTTTCGAAATTTGAAATTCTACTCTATAAATAAATTGAAGTATACGATTTTACTGCTTAAATCTCCAATGAAAGATGAAAGTAATTTAAAAATTTATTTTTTACTTTTTAAGTATATTAAATTATCTCTTTGTATAAAATAAACACCGAATCCAGACAACCACGCTAGCAGTGTGTGCACTGTATTGGCCGTCGGTTCGATTCCGGCCTTTGCCCTGGGTGTATTTTCTCTCTTGTGGCAGTAAAAATATTCTGTTGTGTCTGTCTTACTTGACGAAGGTTTTTATGCGGATCCTAGAGATCAAGCACACAGACCGGAAAATATATGTACCAAAAAAAACATAAACACCGAATCTTTACAATTTTATAATCATACGTTCATTCAAAGTTACTTCTTACCCTAGTAATTTAGGTTCAAAGTTTTATTGTTGAAGTTTTATTGAGTAAGCGTATGAAATTAGTCTGATGACATCTATTTTTAATGTACCAAGTTTTATTTATTGTACTTAAAGGTACCTGTATCCATAATATGTAACATAAAAAACAAAAACATAAAAAATGTAACATAGCCCCTTCATCCACCAAACCCTTCACTTGTGATTATGGGATAATATAAAATAAACAAACGTAGTGCACATTAGACTTAAACTAGGATATCATAGTATGAATAAACGGAAACAAAATTTTTAAAAAAATATTATTTTAGGATTTAGGCCGATCTTTGCTAATTTTCTTATTTAGCAGTTTCCTCAAAGCCATGTCGTTTAAAATCAAAAGAATAATTCAAATCAAAACAAAGTTTTAAAGTTTGTGTTGTGTTGAGAAAATCCAAAATGTTTCAACGTTTTCATCGGCTGTGGCGACAAGGCACTTGATCTTTAAGTATAGTTAGATGCTTTACTTTTAGTTAAATAGCTAATAACGAAAAATGAAGTTGT
This sequence comes from Tetragnatha montana, assembly GCA_963680715.1. NCBI lineage: Eukaryota > Metazoa > Arthropoda > Arachnida > Araneae > Tetragnathidae > Tetragnatha > Tetragnatha montana. Next base: position 34,512,403 of record OY796677.1, read on the forward strand.
CGATCTTCAACAATTGATTGCTTGGTATTACAAAGATCAAGATCTTTTCACATTCCCTGCATAAACGGTTTTTTTTTTTTTTTGCATTCTTTGTCGAAGCAGAAATTGCAAAGTGAGTAGTGAAATCAATTTCTACTTTCATTTACCCTTTCATAAAATCAATTTCACTTATCTAACGGAAAGTAGAAATTCAAAAACGTACTATGATGGATATTATTATTATTAAACTTGACGTACATATTTTGTAGTTATAATAGAGTTAATGTTATTGAGATTAGAATCAATAAACGCAAGCAATTGAGTCCTTTTCGGAAATAAACCTGGGTAATTGCATTTAGGAATAATATACGCACATAGAAAGTAATAAATTTAAAACTCCACTTCCGAATACAGTGGTTTTTAAGAAAGATATATAGATACCTCTTCTAGATAGTCTCCACACAAGGTTTACAGGCTTTAAATCGAGGTTTATGAGAGACAACATCGAGGATTTTGAGAAAACATGTTTTACAGCTTTGGATCAATAAGGCTAAATTTTCATTCTACTTAAGTAATTTTGTGCTGTCTTTTCAATGCTTTGATAAACGCATTTGAAATCATACCTCATTCTGATATTTTAGATTTAAGAGTTGCACGTTAAAAATATGATGTTGGATACAAAAACTTTCCGGACCACTGTGAAGTGTGAATCCCACCATAGATCGATAACTGTACTGCTCCGCCTTCTGGGCATCAGTTTCGAAAACCAAGACAAACTATCGTTCTGCAAAAAACTAATCGGACCTTTAAGCATTGCTTTACACGTTTCATTTCTGTACTCGGCGTATGCTCTTCTCGGTCGTAGTATGCCACCTCCAAGACTTCACGTCATCGCAGTTCTTTGCTACGTCCTCTCCTTGGCATTGTGGTACCACATGCAGATCAAATCTGGACAATTCCGAAACTTTCTATGGAGTGTCAGAAGAAGGAGAATACCTCTGGATGACGTCAAAGGAAAACGACAAAGAACGGTCGCGGTTACTGCAGCCATTTCCTTTCCGATAGTCCTGTCCAGCCTGATGACCATCGCTGTGATACAGGACCGAAACGAATCTTACATAGGGTTCTGGTTGCTAGGCAGTAACCTTCAACACAATCCTATGGCGGAAATCTCGTTGATGTTTGTATGTATGATCATCTTCTTTTCGAAGTTCTTGATCCCTTCTCTGTCTGTGGCTCTTCACGTTATTCTCAGCTACCAACTGAGCGCGGCAATTCGAAAACAAGGTCACGCGATGGAAGAATCCATCCACAAAGGATCACTGTCGAGTGAGATAAAGAAGTACGATTCGATAGCTTACTGTTGTAAGCAGTTCTCGAAGTGCTCCAAAGGAACGGTTCTGTTGATGTGTTCTTTCTATTTCTCAGCCATTTACACTGGACTGGGGGTTGCACTCGCTGGGACAGACGTGTCTCTCCCGCAATCGGTGTCGGTAGTAGAGTCCATCCTCACCATCATCAGTTCCGTGTTTTCTGTGATCTGTCTTATGGGATTCGCTGCAGAGATTCCGGAAGCAATGTCCCACACAGCTGAGAGGTTTCAGGAACTCTACAGGGAGGCCTTGTTGGACGCGAACAGAGGCTTCAGCGTCAGGGAATTGGAGCTGCTCAAGTCTATGAGCGAGTTCAAGCCGGTTCATTTGACAGTTTGTGGGTTGCTGTTGGTGAAGAAGAGTCTGATACTCAGCTCTTTTGGATGTACACTCACTTATTGCATATTAATCATGCAGTTGAAGAGAACCGATTAGATCATAGAGGAGAGTGAGTGGTGGAGTGAGCAATGTGGTAACCCTAAAGAGTGGCTAAGATGATTTCGAGAAAGGCCGCAGTCACGTGAGGGTGGTCTTACTGGAAATTGTTTTCTCTGCCGAAGTTTTATGCCGTGCAGTGTTGCTAATGCGTGAATTCTAGGAGTCGCGTTTTGTCGCCAAGCTTTAGCGCATGCCTGTAATAGTTTTGAAATTGCTAAGCAAACGATAACGCACCTGCCAGAAGCCATGCTATGACGGGTACTCTTGTTTGGAGTCGATTTAATGGGAATGCTCACTCCACTTCTATTTCTCCTCCATGGATTAGAAATAATTTCGACCAGCAAGATCTAAATGGCCAGTCATCGAAAAGACGCTTTTAGAGACCAGTATTAAACTCAAGATTGCTTAGATCCAATAAAAACGTTTCAACGCATGCCCTAAGACTTTTTTTCAATGGATTTAGTTATTTAGTAGATGATCTCGCATAGTAATTTGGCTTTACAGATATCATCACTGACGTTTGAGAGCTCCAACCATATTCACATGGTAGTTACGATGAAATAAAGTTAATAGTTACGACAAGTTCTTGCATATAATTTCTGATGTCACATCTTATCAATTATTTTTTTGCATTTAGTTGCAACCAGAGATATTTTTAACTCCCTCTGAGAGAATATTTCACTCCTTGAAAATCGGAAATACTCTTTAAAAAACTAACCAGGAGTATTTTCACTCTTTGAATTTTTCACAATGGTTTAGCTTAGAAAATGCACGGTATTTAATGTTTAATATTTTCTATTAATACTTAACATATGCTATAATTGTTAAAACCCAAAAAAGCATACTCACTTTTTTTTCAATTTCATTTGGTCCATTAAAAAGTAAGCGTTTTTAATAGAAAATTTGTCTCTGTATATGTAATAATACTATTTCCGTATTTCACTCCTCACAATTGAATTTCACTCCTCCTAAAAAAGCCAAGGAGTATTTTTACTCCTCCAAAAAAAATTCTAGGAATATCACTGTTTACAACAATGATTTGTCAGATATTTGAAATGAATTGCTTACAAATATCCAAATAACTAATATCCGATTATTTGGGTTCTATCTTGATCTTGCCAATAAAGGTTTTTTTCTACTATAGTAGTGATTTTGTTCTGTAAGAATGTTGGTCTTTATGGTAAAAAGCGTGTTCGCGAAATTTGAACATTTTCACAAACAAGATAAATTTATATTTTGATGCAAAATCAATGATTTCAATCCTCTCTCTAAATTTACGCACCGAAAATTTTAAGGATCCCTCAATATAACCCAGCTAAAAATTAGAGCCGTTTTGCGGCTCCTTCACAAAATTCTGTTTTTTAAAAAACGGTCCCTTCACAAAATTCCAACTCATTAAAACACCTCTTTCACAAAATTCAAAGTAGCTTTACTGTATATTTGCAAAAAAACAAAAAGAAAGTTTCCAAAAAAAAAAAACTTTATTAGGTGTTTATGCAGATTTTACATTATTTATGGGTCGATCTGTTATGACTGTTTGTGACTCGGCCTGTAAAAGTGGCTTCTCCGCGTCTGTTAGTTGTATTGTGAAAAAACTAATTTTGTTGGAAGATGGATGGATGTTTTTGTTTTTTCCGCAATGCAACTTGAAGGTGAGAAGAAGCTGATTTTACATTATTGACTTCAGGAAAATCCTAAATTCTTGCTAAATCCATATAATAGTATACATATAAGGTTATAACTACATTGTATGAAAAATAAAAACTGCTTGGAAAAGACATTAATGTGTTTTTTACTATTTTTCAGTGAAGCAAAATGTTATATTTAAAAAGATTCCAAATGGCAACTTCTTATTTTTAAAAAAATATGTAATTTCTCTTTACAATTTAGTCTTTATTGAAACGAGATCCTTATAATTTTACTTTTAATGGAAGCTTTAATTTTTCTCAGTTATATTTCTGAATAATCATATACTTTTCAGCCTTAGCCTTTAAATTAGTTTTTATTATTATAACATTTTATATTTTCTAATTTTAATTTTGAAGATTCAAGTAGCATTCTTCTTCAATTTTTCACAAAAAAATCCTTTTCTACAAAAATTGGACCCATAAACAAATAAAACCTGGATCGGCCCCTAGTTAGAACTCCATTTCATCCACTGTAGATCTTTTTATATAAATTAGTAGTATTTATATATTATGTTAGCACAATTTGTCTACTGCAGATAAAAATGAAATTATCGAATTAATCTAAAATTAAAATTTCTGAGAATAGTTTAAAATACCCCTTAATATTACGTATTAAAATCGAAATATTGAAACGCGATTTTTGTAAATACCCTTCATCCATTTTTCAAATCAATTGAGAGCACGTCTTTCAAAGTGGCGAGCTCTTCCCCAGATCACTAGAACGCTTTAAGATTAAATATTCGAATATGTTTAATTACAAAATAGCTTTTCTTAAACTGCTTTGGTTATTTAAGTTTGGAGATTCAACACTACAATATTATTTTTAAGGAGATAAATAATAAAATAAAGACGATAATTGACATTGTAGTTGTATTAATTTTTAACCATTTTACTGTTTACCGCCTTATTGATATCTTTCGCCTCTCTGAAGTTCTAAATCAACCTAGAGGTTTATCAATTATAATTAATTGCATTGCCCTCAAGAAGCTTCTCTATTTTTATTGATAACAAGGGTTCATCAGAACACGAACGTATTTATAAGCTTGGATGACTTCATCAGCATTAGTAACTCTTTCCTTGGAAACTGGCTCAGAGTCAAAACATGGTCAAAACAAACGGAGTGTGGATGTATTACGATGAACTTGTAGTAAATAGGGGATATTCGATACTGAGAAAGTGAAAGTGCTACAGCTACATACAATGTCTATTCAAATGCGTTAATAATTCATAGAATTAAATTGATCCGGGTACATTTTCACTCTATAATTTTCTGATTAATAGTTGATTGTTTTAGAAATGAGCTTCAAATCATATTTAATGTGTTTAATGTTACAATAAAGAATACCCATTGGATAACGTTGAATTCACCAATAGTTGATCCATTAAGAAATCGCTTTTTGTCTTTCGTATTTGACTGTTATATTTTTAAAGAAGCTTGAGAAGAATGATCTATATAAAATAGAAAGTATAAATTCTAGCATGGCGTTAAATACATTATACTTTATTAATTGCTTTACTAAAGAGCATATAAAAGTAGACAGGTTATTTTACAGGATTGTCTAGCTACCTATCATGTTATATTTTCAAAAAGTTATATTGATTTGGTTTAACTAATTATAATGATGAAAAGAGCGATTCATTCAATAAGCGATTTATTGCAATTTGGGTAACTGTACGTTTCTAATTGGATATTTCTCTTGGTCCGTTAAACTTCTATTTAAATTAATTTCACTTTTTTAAATAGAATTTTTTGATTGTTTGACATTTTTTGTTAGTTCCTTCCTAATTGAATTATGTAAGTTTCACTGTACTTAAAATAATAATGATAAAATAAGTAGTAAAAAATATTGTCTGAAAAATTTAAAAAGTAATAAAAAATTAAATTTGTATTGATTCTCTAAGTAATGTTCTACCTTTACAATTAAATAATTCTCCTCTTGGCCGTTTAAGCTTTTCTCCACTTCTTCGTCTACACACAAACGTTAGTCTGCCTCTTAGACTAACAGTGGATGGACACATAAAGATTAGACAAAGTAATAAAATTTTTATTCTAACCAAAAGATAAAATTGTGAATGAAACAAACTTAACCCGTTAAGGATAGTGCAAGAAAACAACAGAAAGAATGAACTAGTGTGTCAAAATCAGCCATGATGGCAGCGTCAAATATCTCCAACTTCATTGTCGAACGTGGAAAAAGCATCGTGGACCCCGTATATCTGGACCAACTTCTTGAGCAACTCTTTCTTCTCGTCTGGAGGCAAGAAGCAACTGCGAGCAGCATTAAAGTTCTGAAATAAATTTAGAGTTATTAAAGTCACATCACACAATTCTCCGTTCTTCACTTAATATCATCAAAATATTCTCCATTGAAATATTACGGAAGTTGAAATACCTCAAAATGGGTATACAAAATAAATACCTCACCTTGAATACCTTAAAATAACATTCATAAAGCAATGGAATCATAATTATTTGATTCTTGAAGTTTAATTTAGCAGAATTAAATCACTTACTAATAAAACACTTGATAGACACTGTAGATATATAGTAATTAAATTATTTCAAGATAAATTTACTTAGGTAAAGATAATTCAATGCAACTATAACAGTAACTTCTTGTTAAATTCATTCTTTTCCTAGTAAAATGGTTTGATCTAACAGAACAAAAAAAAAACACTGGTCAAAATAAAGTAGACTTGATTTTTTCACAGACTACACAGAATATTTTTGTTGGTTCAATCCTGAAATTAGTACTCAAAAATCTTATCAGTTTACTAAAAAGAACTAATTTTTCATACAATATTTGAAAAATCTTCAACACACTTACAGCTCGTACAAAGTGCACGTCCTTAAGTCCAAATCCTCTCAAGAAATCGTACTCCTGGTCTAAGGTTTTTTGGATGATTGTAGGATCGTCGCGGCTTATGGAGAAATTGGCGTCGTCCTCAGCGAATCTGGAAAAGAAAAATTATATTTTGTTTTAGAGAGATATTTTTTAAAAAATTTAACCATTCACAGAAGTTTTATACCCCTCTAATATCACAAGTTTGTAATCATCACAAGATACATTTCAGTGAAAAGCTAAAATCAAACCCAAATTTAAAATTAGTTTTATCGCTTACTTAAGATTGATAAACATTTGCATTTCTGTTGCATTGAAATTAGCCTCGAAAGAAATGCCTCTTTTATTAGCTCTGAAAAAAGCAGTGAAAAAAGTTTTAAAATGTGATGTCACAAATGCTTGCCCCTCCTCCCCTCCTAAACGTATAATGTTAATTTGTGAATAATCCCCATTCATAAAGTCAATGAGCAATCCCGGTATTTTTTAAAAGCAGAAAAAATACATTTTTTTTTTTCAGTAAAAAAAATATGATTTTAAATTCAAAAATAGGCATTAAAAGTTTCAAAAAAGTTAACAATCGCTTTGAATCCTAAAACCATTGTTTATGATAATGTGACGTCACATACTGTTTTCACGCCCTTTTTAAAAGCCAAACTTTGCAACAGATAAACAAATAAAAAAAATTGTGCGTACATTCCTCTTTTTGATATCTCTATCGAATAAAAAATTAAATAATTTTCTATTGGTACAGTTTATATTTTAGGATTAAAAAGATACATATACTACATGCCAATTCTGGGCTTATTTATGTTATTTTTTGATATAAATAAAAGAAAATATTACATTAATTGGTACGACACTTCGATACCTGATCTAAGTAGTAGTGAAAGTATTAGGTAAGAGATAATCAGATAATTTTGATAAGAAGTAATCGATATTACTTGAAACAATAGAACTAATACCGGTGCAGTAAATTATCAACTCCTTACCAGGGGATGTTGTGATTGAAGCTGATATAAAGAGAGAAAGAAATATATATATCAATTTTTGTTGTCTTTAAATTAAAGAACATAGAGTTATAACTAAATGCTATTGGTAAAACTAATATTGAAAATTCAAATCTTTATTTTGTTCCATAAATTGTTCAACTAATTATCATTTTTAAAAAGCTTACAATTTTTACATATTTTTTTTTATTTTTCATTTATACATACTTTTGTAAATATACTTTGGTTGAAAATAATATTTTAATCGTAGTGTATATAAATATAGAGGATGTAACACTAAAAAGCGACATTATATGTTTAATTCTTCTACAACTCCAAACTATTGGTGTAAGAAAATCCGAGATTTGACAAATTGACAAAAAAAAATAAAGAATGTGAGAGATGAAAAAAAAGTTGCACAGGAAATAACGAAAAAGGGAGAGAAAATATTAAGATAGGGAATGAAAGAGAATAAGAGAGAGAAAGAGACGAAGGTAGGGCAGTTTAAAGGGAGAAGAAAGGTAAGATAGAAACTAAAGAAGATAGAAAATGTGAAAAAGGAAGAAGAGAAATAGAGATATATCCTAATTATTTTCCGAAACTCAGGTTCTTAAAAGTTCCGGAACACTAGTTCCCCTCATATACCTCCACGTACCACAACATACACTGTTAAAAAAACCAGTTCAATATTTCACCAGAATTCTGGTGAAATGTTTGAGATTTTAAGGCTTGCACCAGAATTTCGGTGCGATGCAAAATCGTTGCCACCGAAGAAAATATGGTTTCACCGAGATTACGGTGAAAGATATCAAGGGTTTCGGTGCGGCCTGATTGAATCGAGATTCTTGATCCTCCATCGGCCATTTTGTCGATTTGTTGTCGTGACTCGTGGAAATTGGATTGCTGTGGATTCATTTAAAAAGTAAGTGTTGAGTACTACTATTAAAGTATAGTATGATTTTTATGTTTTTGTTGTTGGCTTAAATTTTATTCTAAGAGATAATTAAATTGGATTTAATAAAAGATAAAAAATTATTCTTAAAGATGCATTAAAACTGTTGTTCTGATTACATTGTAGAAATAAAAGTTTTTGAATACATTTGCTTATGTTAGGATGTTCTGAATGTCAATTTTAATTATTTTAGCTCCAACTAATTTATAAACATATATGCTGCTTATCGATTTATATTTTCTTATATTATTTTCATGTATTGTTCACTTTAGTTTATAACTTCATCACGCTTTAGTTTTTGTAAATAGTATATCCATCCATGTTTCGTTCACCTAATATGGATCGTTGCAATCCCAGGTGATATAGATATTTTCTTGTTCTATTTGATTTGATTAATTGTAAATAAATTTGTTTTCAAAAATTTGTTTTTTGTTATGTTGGAAAGATAGAATGTTATGTAAGGAAATTATTGAATTTTTCTTTTTCATCTAAAATATGATATTAAAGTAAACATGAAATTTTATTTATAGAATTCTGATTTGATTTGGTTTGTTGTTTGTATCATTACATTAAAAACATCTCCCTTATCATTTATAAGTTTAAACATATCCTTTAACTAATTAGTAGCATTTAAATTAGAATTTCATCTTTCTCTGGCATTAGGAACTAATGAAGTATGTAAAATATTTTCACTCGTTATTTAAGTAAGATGATTTAAGTGAAGCATTGAAAGAGTTTCTCGATTTTTATCAAATGCAGTATTCAATGGCTTTCAGTACAAACCCAACTTGTATGTGCTAGTTAATTTTGAAAAAGGATGAGCCTGTTTTTTCGAAAATTGTCCTGTTATTGTGTAAAGGGGAAGAACTACGTTTTGAGTTTCGAACATATCCACTCTCACACAGTGTTTCACATTTTAGGCTACAAGTTGTTTGAAACTAAAGTCATAAATATATTGTCATTTACTGATTTTCTAGACAAGTACCCATTATCAGTTTACAAGTTTAAGAGATATTCTGTTTTAATCCCTAAATACATGATCTTGGATCATTAATTTCTTAGTGTATATACTGTCTATTAGTGTATATATTTATCTTATGTATGTAACTGTTGGAAATTCAAACTGTTCTGATTCTATCCCATGAATAAATTGCTAATTCTTGCTAATTAATAGTTGTTTATGTATATTTTTTAAAACCTATATTGTTATTGTAGCAATAATTTAGGAATGTTCTGTAATTCAAAGTGAGTAAAGAACTCAAGTTATTCCTTATAAGAATCTGAAATAGTTAAAATTGTAAAATCTCTTGGTATTTTGATATGGATTTTTTTTAAATAAATCTAATTTCTTCCAAAAAATTGTTGATATTGTTCATGTTTTATATTCATTTTATAAGTTTGAGAAGTTGGTAAAATAAATTTTCTGTTATTATGAAATTGTATTTTTTAATGACATTTCAACCTTGTTATCTCAAAAAACCTTTTTATAGTACATAAAAAAATTTACCTTGAAATTGATTATTTTTATATTATTCCTTGTTATCTTAGAGAAAAAAATTGGGTTCCTTTGGTTTAGAAATAATAAGGTTATACTTATACACATAATTTAAAGAAAAAAGTTCAATTTTATAATATAAATCTACATTAGACATAGTCTGACTGCCTGAAAAAAAAATTCAAAAGAACTTCAAACCTAAATGATGTGGCACAAACTCTTTTTCAGCTTATATGAATTACCATAATGAAAATAAATGAAATTTTGTGTAAAAAAATGAGTGTTAAGGAATATGAACAAAATAATTTAAAAAAACTAGTAGGTAAATGCATCCTAATATAATACTAATAAAAACACCTTATTTTCTGTCAATGTAGAGCCGGTGCTTCCGATATCGGCCATCTCGGTTCAAACTTTCACCGTACCACCGGTGCTTCCCATATCGCCTATCTCGGTTCCAACTGTCACCGTATTCCCGGTGCTTCCCGTATCGCCTATCTCGGTTCAACCTGTCACCGCGGACTCGGTTCTTTCCGTATCGCCGATTTCGGTTCAAACTTCTACCTATTTCGCGGTGCTAGGATGGGCACCGAAAACCTGGTGCAACTTTTCGCCACATTTCGGTTGCAGCTTTTTTTGAACCACTTTTAGGTGAAAGGTTGAACTTTTTTTCTAACAGTGTAATGACATTTGTAGAGTCTTACGCATACATGACTAAAAACATCAATGAATAATTCTAACTATTTGTACCCGCCATGACCTTTAACTTCGAAAAACAATTAAACAAAACGCATTCCAAATTTTTAATCGACGTCTGGTCCTTGATATTTCCCCTTTTCTCCCAAAACGAATAAATAAATCATTAAAAGAACCCCGCAAGTCTAGTTTTTTAGAACGACCTTGTCGTCGCATAATCTTTTGCCACTCTTGATTAATCGAAAGAAAAAGCACACGGAGAGGAAGTGTCAGTGTTACGCGTGGTCCAAGAGAGACAAACTGAAGTGCATATCACTTAACGAACACACATTCGTTATTTTTAAACTGCCAGGAAGCAAACCCTATCCTTCCGATCGTTCAAAGAAGAAAATGGAATGGCTGTTTCAGCTGATATCGGAGAATAGTTCTTAATTTAAATAATTGTCCCAATTAGGGGCGTAGTAAACGAATGAGATAAGTCCCTATGCCTCCATTAAAATTTTTGGTGGAGCAAATAATTGTCCTCAATAACATTTTCTAAAACAATAGAACCACTAATTCTGTATTTTCATTAACATTATTTTAAGTTTTTATTTTTGATGCATGTCATAGTTATTCAGTGATTTCTTATTCTTAAATTTATTCGAAAGGTTATTCCAAATTCATTCTACAAATGCAAACTTCTTAACTTCTTGGCATGTGGTAAACACGTAGCCTAAATCATATTTCTTTGAATCCTTTTTTTTTTTGCAGCTAACAGAGAAAAATTTTCTTTTATTGTAATAAATTTTAATTTAGTATATACTTTTCATTCACAATATTGATTCATATTCATAACAACTACGACATAAATACACCAAGCAAAGCGGTGAGTGTTGAAAAAATTCGGTGTAATACGGCATTTTTCGGATAGAGGTATCACAGTAACAGATACACCACATATACTAAATTCATTTTATTTGCACTACATTTACTAGGCCAATGTTGACATTGCCACAGTAATTCAAAATATAATAATTAAGTACAAAACCAGATTAACTTATAAAAAATTGAAAAATATCACAAATCTTTAAGATATTCTTTAAACTTTTTAACTGGTGACTAATTTAACTGCAAAATATTTTGTTGGTCGAGTTCCTATTCACAAACACTGGGGGATTCCAAATTCGTAGACAAAAATGGTGTGTATACTCGACAGCAAGTTCTCCTGACCCTATGACCTCACTAACAAAGTAGTTTTCAGCGTGGTGTCTGAATATTGAGTGAAATGAAGAACGTCAATGAGGGAATTGCACATTTTTTTTTTTAATTTTATTATGATAGAGGATGAAAATCCATGAAAAATGACGTAAAAATTATTGAAATCGGAAAACTATTCCCCAAGATATTAATTTTTAAAATTTCGTTTCCAGTATTGGCGGGAAAAACAGTAATTTCGTTATGCTGCTGTGTGACGTCACAGCGCTTGGACCCACTTGGACCCGCTATGTTATTGTATGCTTAGCTTGCTTCATTCTGCTATTCCTCACAAAGTTTTAACTAAAAAACTATGATATTTTAAAGACAAATACAAATATTTTTTATAAAAAGATTAGCATTTTGTTTTTCAAAAAATATTAATTGGTTTTGGAATTATTACGATTCAAAGTTTTAATTTTTTCTTTTTCTGGCCGTTCACTAGAGAAACAGACGAGTTTTATGCGTGTTTTGGTTTGATAAGTCTGATTTCTTTTATTTTCAACAATTCACTATAGTTTCGACGGCGCTGTGACGTCAAATCAGGGCCGTATCCAAGGGTGATGTGCCAACTCGTCCGGTGTCAACTGATCCGGTTGTCAAAAATTGTGCCAACTCATCCGGTGTGATGATTTATGATGGTTTGTTACTCCCAACTGATCCGGTGAGTTATTGTTTGGCGGTACAAACTAAGTTTGGCGTTAAAATAAATTTGTTGGCTCTTAGTCGGGTATACCACCCAATTTCGCTGAAAAAACTGTTCATCAAATACTTTTATTTTTAAGATTTTAACCTTTAGGTTCCTTAATTTTAAGTTTAATAAACTTATTTTACTGTTAAAAATAAAATCCTTGTCTCTGACTTTACAAATTTATGATTTTTTTGTAAGATAAATGTGCATATTTTTTGATTTGTACAATTGGCTACTACAATTGATATGTATTACAATTGTAGAAACAACAATAATTTTTTTTGTTTTTAGTTTTAAAATGTGTGTTAAGGTTTGGGCTAAGGGGGGGGGGTCTGGACCCCTTAACCCCCCCCCTTATATACGTCCATGTGCGGATCCTTGTTTATAATTTCTAAAAATCCACATTTTTGGGGGGCTTAAAGGGAGATTAAATCGCCGTCGAACGCGCTTTTAAGCCAATTGGGGTAACTTGGGAACCCACCGGATGAGTTGACACAAGATAAGAATTCATATAACCCTCACCGGGTGAGTTGGGAGAATATTTCATTAACGGATCAGTTGAGAACGGATGAATCGGCACTAAACCTATCCAAGGGGGGGGTTTAGGGGTTCAAACCCCCCCCCCGAAATTTTGACATCAATTTTTATACTGCTATTTTTCTTGAAAATTATGTCTCACAAGGAGCGATATCCTCTTCGGGTATAACCCAAAGGGTCTCAAAATGAGTCAAAACCCTACTTTTAAGGGTAAAATTTCCAAAATTTTTCTGGGGGAGGACCCCCAAACCCCCTCGAAATTTTAAAATCTATTACGTATACGGTTTTTCCTTGAAACTTGTGTGATTTACAAGGAGTGGTCCTCTTTAATGTAACCTAAAGTGTCTCAAAATGAGTTAAAATGCCACTTTTAGGGGAAAAATTCAACAAATTTTCTGGAGTAGGAACCTAAAAACCCCCTTAACATTTCGCCATTTATTACAATATACCTTCTTTTTACCTTGAAAATTCGGCCGCTTACAATGAGTGGTGCTCTATGGGTGTAATCTAAAGGGTCTCAGAAATGAGCTAAAACACTCTTTTGAGGGGCAAATTTCCAAAAATTTTCTGGGGGAGGACCCCCAGACCCCCCCCCTTTTACTTCGAATTCAAATTGTTTATACAATTTCGAAATTTAGTGCATCAAAATTTCTATCCAGTGTTGTCATCTAAAACTTAACATACAGGGTGTCCCGTAAATGATGTGTCACACTTCTAGGGGGGATAGTAGACACCTAGACGAGTCAGAATCACATAGGATTTGGGGTCCCAGACCCAATCCCTGGGAGTTAAAAATGGAGCGACACCCCAAAACAAGTATTGAAAAATTCAATTTGTAGAAGAACTACTATTGGTAAAAATGTAATTATGGTCTCAAATTTTGTGGTTTAATATGATCCTCAAAATTACCTTGACAGTTTTTTCAATTTAAAATTTTTTTTTTACTACGAAAAAAGTTAAAAAACAGCAAAAAAATGTGAAAAATATGCCAAAACTTTATTTTGTTTTACGAAATCCTTTCTTTCGATTTGATAATCTGAAAGAACATAATTAATTAACCTTAAGTCCAAAGTTTCACGTAAATAGCATCAGTATTAAACGCTTGAGAGCCTGTTAAAGTTAGTTTTATGGGAGCAAAAACGGCTTCGGAAAACGAACGTTCAGGGACAATCTACAAGTTACGGATAGATGCTCGCCAAATTTCCCAACATTATTTTGCGATACGAGATTCCTCGCCAACCTACGCTTCTACAGATAGTTCAAACTTCCTTGGCGATGTGTGGCCTTAGTTTTCGGATCGTCACTAGAAGACTAAAAGGTAAATGTATTCAAGCTATCAAATCAGACACTCAAGAAAAAATTGTTACTATACCTAAGAAAATAAGCAATGTTTGTTTAGCAAAAGGGATAGTTACAACTTATTTTTTTGGGGGACGGGATGGCCTGTTCTGTTTGCTCCTCTGCTTTTCACGCCAGCAGTCTGCGCACTGCCCCGTCGTGAGTTCGATTCTCACCTCGCCCCTGGGTGTATTTTCCTTCTTTGTGCCAGTAAAAATCTGTTGTGTCTGTCTTACTTGACGAAGGTGTATAAGCGGATCCTTGAGATCAAGCACACATACCGGAAAATATATGTAACCAAAAAACCAAACCAAACCAAACTTATTTTTTCTTAAGTCTCTGTTTTGTTAAGTTCAATAAACATTTATCTTCTAGACTTCTGTGACGGTCTGAAATCGAAGGCAAAAATTTAAGTAAATTAATTAATTTACTAATTTTTTTCAAAATAATTCCCATCCCATAAAAAAGTGAACCACCATGCCAACTTTGAACACTTTTTGTAAACAGTTTTTGTCGTTATTTTTCATTATACCCCTGCTTTAGGATAGGTCAGTAGGCGGATCCTCGATCGCTGGGTTCGTGATTTCGAATTGCGATACAAGATTGGTTTCTATTAATCGAGAAATGTCAATGGGAATAAGCAAAGTGTATGGGGGCTATCCACTCACCGTCCGATAAGCAATATCTTAGGTTTGTCATAACTTTCAATAACCTGCATTCTTTTATTTTGCAAATTTCTTATATCGGAAGTTGAGGGGGGAGACCCTGCATACCCACTTGCTTATTATATCATTCTTTAATTAATAGGAACCACCCTTGTATCGCAACCCGAAATCAGGAACCTAGCGATTGAGGATCCACCGACTGACGTATCCCCACTATGTACAAAAGATATTTTACGAACCATATGTTTTTGTAAATAATAGATTCTTCTGTTTTTTTTACCTAAGTTATCAAATGTACAGTTTTTCTCATTAAACGCAATAAGTAGTAATGCTGTTTGCATGATTGATACATTTGTAAAACTAACACAACTATCGATTGAATAAAAAACTATCGATACTATCAGATAATTTCTAACAATTCATACTATTGATTTTTAAGATCGATAGTTCCTAAAAATCAGTAGTAAAATCATGTTTGTTCTTTATGTTCAAAAATTTTTTTAATTAAATTAATTAATCTCTTGTTTTCTAAAAATAATAAGAATTAAGAATCAACATTTACGCTTTTGAAATTTTCATCCCGCCAAATTGTTCAATTGGCGCATTTCAGATATTTTCATACTCATCTCCTGTCTCGCCAAATCGGGCGAGGAATGAAAGTTGGCAGACATCTATCCGTAACTTGTAGATTGTCCCTAAACGTTCGTTTTCCGAAGCCGTTTTTGCTCCCATAAAACTAACTTAAACAGGCTCTCAAGCGTTTAATACTGATGCTATTTACGTGAAACTTTGGACTTAAGGTTAATTAATTATGCTCTTTCAGATTATCAAATCGAAAGAAAGGATTTCGGAAAACAAAATAAAGTTTTGGCATATTTTTCACATTTTTTTGCTGTTTTTTAACTTTTTTCGTAATAAAAAAAATTTTAAATTGAAAACTGTCAAGATAATTTTGAAGATCATAATAAACCGCAAAATTTGAGACCATAATTACATTTTTACCAATAGCAGTTCTTCTACAAATTGAATTTTTCAATAATTGTTTTGGGGTGTCGCTCCATTTTTAACTCCCTGGGATTGGGTCTGGGACCCCTAAGTCCTATGTGATTCTGACACGTCTAGGTGTCTACTATCCCCCCTAGAAGTGTGACACATCATTTACGGGACACCCTGTATAAAAGTACCCGTCAGGAGGTACCTCAGAAAATATTTGAGTCAAACCCCCCCCCCCCCGAAACAAAAGTCTGGTTACGGCCCTGCGTCAAATCCCGTTTTTTGATCACATGACTTTACTAGTGTTTTGGCAAAAATAAAATCGAATTTAAGTTATTTAAAACATATTTTGGAACTTTAAAATCTGATATTTGAGAGTTTTAAACTATAACGTATCAAAAAAGTGTAAAATTAAGCAAATCCCTCACCTATGCAATTCCCTCATTTAAAAATATGATTATTTTTGTAAACCCATGTGTATGTAGTCTTTTTATCACGATTTCCGTACCGAAACTCCTCGTAGCAACCCAACAGGCTTTCTGTTTACGCAGTTTCTGCTTCCGCGTAGTGACATATGGTCAGGAAATGTTGCTGACGAGTATAGTACCCTCCCAAAGCCAATAAGAATAACCCAGGTAACATTATGTGACCCTTTTTTTCTTAATTTCACTGTTTGCAATTGCTTTCAATGTCATGAAAAAGGAATAGACTGATGTTTTGGCCCGTGAAGATTTAACCAGATCAATTTTTTTGGCCCGCGGTATCCCGCTTCATAGTTGTGTGAAGGTTTGCTATAAGGGCCAGAACACAACAGTGGTAAGAAGGGTAAGACAACATAAAGTACTTAATAAGAGATGAGATACATTAAAAACCACCCAGGTATCCAGGAATACCTACTGAATAGAAGTTTTTTACATCTAGCTTCTATTCTGTAAAGAAGTACATAAAACGTAGTTTTCCCGAAGAGTCTTCCAGAATATACATCATTGATTGTAGTATCATAAGTAGTATCATTGTAGATAGATTGTAGTATCATAAGTAGCATAATTAGTATCATAAGTCAATGAAGATTTTTATAATTGAAACACTGAATACTGTTTCGTGTGTACTATTCAATTCTCATTCCGAATCTGCTGCCATCATAAACTGTTTCTAAAGGAACTTTTGCACTTATTCGATGTGTTGCGGTAAGGTACAATGTGGTATACCCATTGGACAAATCACAGTGAGACAGCTAAAATTGACGTCACTTTTACCTCTCAGTGAAAATGGGAACGAAG
Source organism: Tetragnatha montana (assembly GCA_963680715.1). Taxonomy (NCBI): domain Eukaryota; kingdom Metazoa; phylum Arthropoda; class Arachnida; order Araneae; family Tetragnathidae; genus Tetragnatha; species Tetragnatha montana. Next base: position 34,529,593 of record OY796677.1, read on the forward strand.
GAGATAAAGTAAAAGAGAACAAAAATGAGATTCTGAACGATAGAAAGGTAGAAGTATAAAGCGAAAGAGAGGGCGAATTAGAGAAAAGGAGAGAAGAAAATGAATAGAAATAAGAGGATGAGGATGAGAGAAAAAGAAATGAGGAATTTAAAGAGAGAGGAGAAGGAAAAAGGAAAGGTTTCAGTTCTTTTTTCTCCAAACCCAACCAAATGCCAAAAGAAACTTAAGGTTGAGTGTTGATAGGATTGAACTGCATTATCAACAAACAATAAGTAATTGTGCATCCGAATGAAGTAAGTATCAAACCCTTCTTCACACGCACCAAATCCCCTGCGGTCAAATACACCGGCTTCATTTCACCCAAAGACCTTAAAAGCATCAAGTCCCCAAGACTGGCAGGTCTGATGGAGTCTCCAAGACCGGATCCCTTGCGAAGTATTATGTCTCTGAACAAGAGCTGGAACCTCTCGGCCGCGTCCGTCATCGCGTCCGGAATCCCGGATCCGTACCCTACCAAGTTCACGACGGAGAACACTGATCCGAATATGGTGAACGCCGACTCCAGAACGGACACCAAATCCAGATCGGAACGCTTGGAAAGTGCCACGCCCAGTCCCGTATACATGACCGTGAAGAACAGTGAGCACAAGAGCAGCATGATACCCTTAGTGCAGTCCCGGAACCTCTTGCAGCAGTCCACGATGGCTTGGTACTTGTCGATTTCTTCGTTCAACTTCCCCTTGGCGATGGACTCTTCCACTAAAGTCGCCTGCTCGCCAATCGCGGTGGTGAGTTGCAGGCTAACGATCGCGAACAGCGCCACTGAAAGGGACGGTATGCTGAACTTCAAGGTGTAGTAGAAGACCATCCCGACGAACAACAACACGAATTCCAATGTGGGTTTGTCGTGAAATTGGCGCCCCCACAACCAGAAATCGACGTAACTATCAAGGGGAATGACCCGTATGGGTATTATCAACAAAGAAGCGAGAAACACTGGGAACAGGACTGCTGTTGCTACTGCTATTCGGCTGATGCTCTTTACTTTGGGGTTGCCGAGGTTTATGTTTCTGTTTCGAAGGACGCCCAAAAAGTGTTCGAAGCTGCTGGTCGTCAGAAGCATGTAGTACCATAAAGCCATGGAGAGAATGCAGCACAGAAAGGAAATCACTTGGAGTTTTGGAGGAGGAAAGTATCGTCCTACAAGCGTATGCCAACAGTATATGGAGGTGGAGTGCAGTACTAAGCTTAGGGGTGAACACAACCTTCTACAGAAAGATTTCTTGGTGCGGCGACTTAAACTTATACCTAATATGTATAACAATGCCGCAAATATCTTATCATAAGAATACCACATCTTTAAATCAGAACTATTAGTCTCTTTCAGACGTCTCATTGCGCTTGAAATTTATCAGACAGTATTCAGCTTCACGTTGTTTTCAAAACGGAAAGCGAAGATAATTTGAGTAAAACGAATTTCACCTTTTTTCCTTACGTTTAAATAGAATCCTTTCAAGCTGGATAATAGATCTAGATTGGCCCCATTCAGACGCTCTTTAATAAATTAAAATCAATATGCAAGAATCGAAACCTTGCTTCTTGTAATGAAACAACTCGAACGGATCATCCAAGTATTAATGGATATGTTGTTACAAAATAGATGAGGAATTGAATGAAAATTTTCAACCCTTATGAGGAATAAAATTCATTCTTTGTAAGTGCAGAAAGCGATGCATCAAAACGTTCATGAAAGGAAACGAATTATCAAATGTTTTGTACTAAGATTTGTCAAATATTGATGGCAGAAAAGTTGCAAGTAAAAGATTTCCTAAAAATTTGTAGTATCTATACATAATTTTCATCCTACTAGTGTTTGCGTTTTCGTAAACATGTTTGCAGATTAATATAAATTAAAGAGAGTGAGGCAGGATAGGAAGGAGATAATAAGGAGAGTAGAATGAGAGAGAGGAGGTAATAATTGGAATAAAATGAAAAAGATGGTGAATAGAGAGAATAGATTAGAAGGGGAGGATGAGAGATAATGAGAAGAAAATAAAAGAGAGAGAGAGAATGAAATAATGAGAGAGAGATGAGAGAAAATATTAGGAGAAGAAAGAGAAAGGGAGAAAATCAAGATTGGGGGAGAATTAGATAGAAGAGCGAATGATAGAGAATAGAGAAGAAAATTAAAGGGAAAGAGTAACAGATGGTAAAAGTAAGAAGTGCAGAATGGGAGGGAGATAGAAAAATTAAAGAGAATTAGAGTTGGAATGAGAAGGGGAAGAAGTTAAGTAGCATAGATTGGGAAAAGAGAAGATGAGTTAATTCTAGAGATCCCCACTCGTCATAAAATTGATTTCCTATCCTGCAGCTCACCTGACAATGGGATGCTTGATGGCGGCCAGAGACACTGATCCCGTCAGGACACTGGAATAGGGACACGTCTCGAAGTGGACTCCATTGGCCAGACAGTCGCCATAGATGCCAGGATCGTCGACGACGTGGTAACCGTGGCCGATCCTCTGCGCCTTCATCTCATAGATGGCCTTCTGCACGTTTGCGGCCGGACCCGCCTCCCCCGCGTGGGCTGTCCGCCCGATGCCTTCTGCGGCTGCCCTCTGAAACACAAGTAGAGATCTGAGTTGTTGTTGTTTGTGATTGTGTATTTTACTAGAAGTCAAAAGCTGCCAGTGCAGTATTATGAGGTTCTCTACTTTAACAACATTCAGAATCTTTCAAGTCTTGGTTGGAACTGAAATATTGGTATGGATACATTGGACAGGGGTCTCCATGGTATGGTGATGGACAAACCTGTAGCAAGCTAGCTCTTAATTTGGCAAGTCTCATGGCGGATTTACAGCAGCGCGACAAAAGCTATTTGCGGCATTAGCAACAATTTTTTTTTTAAAAAAAAAAAGAACCAATAGGAAGCCTTGAAAACGATCGCTGTCCATCGCTTTTGCCGCTTTTGTCTCGTTAGACGCTCTGCTGTAAATCCCCCATCAGTCAGCTTTAAAAGTATAGAGAGATATACGTAGAGCCGAAAGAAGAGTTGTAAAACTCAGATGGTTTTCTAAATTTAGAGAACCCTAAATATATTTATTTTAAAAAATAGTAAGCATTGAATATCACAATCAAAAACTAATACTCGCTTTTTAAATTTGAATCGTATGACTGTCTTGGCCCTTGATTTTTAAGTGTGTAATCCAATGTGCCCCCTCATGGGACTTAATCATTTATTTTATTTTAGACATCTGCAAGACATCTTATAGATACTGAAAGCCGACTTTTAAAGAATGCTAACTACATAACATTTTAAAAATGCACTAAGCAATATTATTTTTCGCTTTTAAAACAAGTTTTTACTATAATGTAATAAAATAGGTGCAAGATATTTTTTCTTACCTTAAACACGGAAACTATTTCTGGATCAGCAAGTCCTGTAGCTTCGTCCCCGGCAACATCAATACCTACTACCCCTTGTCCACGGAATTCCAGGCACAGATCCAGAATTTCGTTAGACCATTCTAAAAAGAACCGAGTGAGAATGAACATTCTATCCGATAAATAATATGATTCTTCCATTCATTCAAAACGTTTTTTCATCAAATGATTATAAGAGGACACGTATGTTACATCCCGTGGTAAGCTGGTATCATGTATGTGGAACTAAAGGAAAGGCAAGAGTTCTGTGACGTAATTGCATTTTGAAATCAATGAAAAAAGAAAAAAACTATCGAAATTGCCATTACATGTATTTCTTAAAAGTATTGGGGTTTTTTTGTCAGACATATAGAATTTTCTCATTCTTTACACTTAATTATAGTAATTAAAATTACAGTAACAAAATTCTAGTAAAATATCGTTAAGAAAATTAAACTTCTCTAAGAGGCTCTTTTAAATGGTTGTTCTTCACTGGAACCGTCAATAATAAAAATTTGAGAGAGGCAAACCCACCATGAGATCTTAGTAGATTTTGAAACTCATCTAAACATGAAATCGCATTGTTTTCAAATTAGAAAAAAAAAACGGTCAAGTGTGTATCGATTCTAGAGTTATGACGCATAAGAGCTATAACTTTTTATAGACCCTTTAACATGAACCCATAAAAACATCGTATTCCAGAACTGATACCGATGGGTGTAGGTAGACGTGTAGTTGTATTACATGTTTACAATAAAAAAAATTGTGCAACCTTCACTACTCTTAAAGTGGTGTTTCTACGCTACGCCTCAGATAATGTGATTGTTATTAAATGAACGCGAGTTTCAAGACAGATAATTAACCATAATTATTGAAGCTGTTTAAGCAAAAAACCGTCTTACCCTAGACAACTTAATTTTTCATAAATATCTTTGAAAAATTTTAATTTTAATTCTTAAAGCTATTAAGACTAAATAAAGAAGGAGCTTTAAATTTTGTAGTAAGAATGCAAGAATCTCAAGATCGGTATGATGATTTTTATTTTTTTTTTCTAATAACACATAATAATAAGATTTAAGCATTGAAGTAGAGTTAAGAATTTTTAAAGAAAAGCTATACTCAATAAGAAAAGCAACAAGTACACAAAATTTTACTAACAATATTGAGGAAATCGTTAAAAAGATCATTGCCTTGTATTTTATTTTCAAAACTGAGTAAAAAAAATACCTAAATCTAAGTATGTCGCATAGTCAAACTAGCTCCAAGTTAAATTTACTCAAATTTGAAACATGTACTATAAACTAATTTCTGAAAATATCCATGTACTCAAAAAAATGATGCATCGAGTGTTTATTTTTGAGTAAGTGCATGTTTCATATAGCATTGGCTAGTATCCTCCTAGCAATATTCTTTGTCAAAATTACCCCTATTGGAAAGTGACGAGTCCATGATGTCCAATGACCATTATGTATATGTAACACACCTACGGCTTGACGAGTGGATAGGTAAGTTGAGTGTGACGTTGCATTGTGATGACTTGCTTTGTCATGCTTTAAAATTAAGTATTTACAATTTCTTCTAAACATAAATTAAATTTTAACATAAATTAAAATAAATACCATTTGAGTGGGGTGACTATTGAATTGCTTGAGTATTTCTGCTATTTCAAAATTGAAAGAATTGAGTCGTCATATCATTAATAAAAACATCGATTTACTCATATTTAAAAGAGTTATTTTCCTCAGAGTAAAGCCGTGGAATGAGAAACTTCAGCAATAAGCAGCTTTCTACTTTTTTAACTGTTCCAGTATGGCAATACAACGAGAGAGCTCAAAATGGCGGCCTTTTGTCTCAGTTATTTGTCCATTGGTCTTGCCATACCGCAACAGATCAGATAAGTGGAAACGCTCCCTTACGCTTACTTCGACAATCCATCGTGACCGATTGGACAAATCACAGCGAGACAGCTCAAAATGACGTCACTTTTGCCTCTCTGTGATTCGTCCATTGGTCTTGGGATACCGCGATAGATGAAGTAAGTGGAAACGCTCGCTTACTCGGATTAGCTCTGAAGCAGCACAAGATGCTTCTGACGATGAGGTTGAATTTCTCCCCGCCGCGAGTCAGCCCCCTGTTCACGGCCATCACCACCCCTTTGGGGGTGAGGGGCTCTGCCGGGGCGCTGGCACACATCCCGTGGGTGGAGGACAGCAAGTGGGGGCAGTACCGCACCTCCGAGTATAACACCCCTTGTTTGGCTGCATCCTCGCAGAACTCGTAGGCCAAGCGCTCCACTGCCTCTGCATCGCCGCTAAATGGAGAAATAAGAGTTAACTGGCTTGATACTGTGTTTTTTGACTTTTAAAAAAGTTCTTTGGGACAATTTTAGCTTTTTCGATACCTATTTGGTTTTGAGAAAAAAATTATATACTGTCGAGAAAAGTCACAATATAACGTACTAATACTTACGCTATAACAGGTTCAAATATCGAAAATGGCTTCAAAAAGTTTGCTAATGTTGATGGAGCGTCGATACGGCAATTATCTATGAGATCCCCGAGTGTACTCTCTTTCAAGTCAATTTTCTTCTTCCTGGTGAGAAAAATATATTTAGTTTAACTATTAATTTTTAACTATTTAAAAAAAATAATGACCAGATTTTAATAATTATCCTTGGTGGAAAATTTGTTTATACATTAAAATGACAAATTTTATTACAACTCATGCCTTCATGTCCTGGTAAGTGATAAACCCGTTGGAGAACGGATTTTTAATCCAAGAACAGTGATAAGTACGACTAAGACTTAAAAAAGATTGGTCCTTACGTATTATCCAGTCGACCATGCTACTGAATCCGGAAACTTTATCAAAACCCATTGACTGTTCAATAGCTGTGCAGCTGACGGTCGACGGGATAGTACGTAAACTCCAATAATTTTTTTAGCAATAGTAATTGATGGATGTACTGAAAAGTAAACTTTAAATGTATTAATTAATTCCATGTGCAAATAGTTCTGTTGAGCACTTTGCCTTCAAGTAAATTATTAACTCTTGATGAATTATCAACTCCAATACCAAATTGCTACAATTAAACTGATAAAAATGTTTTTGTTAAGGGTGAATCCTAGTATGGATGCTTTGTAGTTGCAGCTCTCAAATGTAATGAACATCATAAATTACCTACCAGACGATACAAAATGTTTATGACCTCAGCTCCTACCCAACCCAAATTCTGGATTTGCTATCGCGTCCCTCTTAAAACTTTGAAATTCATTTAATTTCTGTGAAACACATTACGTTCCTAAATATTTCTTTAGGTGATAAGAGATGTGGTTGAATAACATCGATCTGTTAAGTACAGTTCTTTACAGTTTCCATATGAACAATTGAACATGTGTTGAATATCACAGTGAATAGCTAGCTTAAAGGAATACTAGAAACTTCAAATCTATACATTTTAACCTATACATCAGTCTCTATAAAAAATTTATTCCTTTTGCAGCATTGCAGCTTAGATATTCATATCACATCGTGTGGTATTGAGACCCAACAACCACAATTTCACCCTTACTTTCCTTTATCGCTACAAATGAAACCGAAACCTCTTTTCGCCCGGTGTACCTCAGATATCATCACAATAATTATCCTCCGTTAGCTCCTTCTGCTCCTGAACATGATCCCAGAATAGCTTGTTCACGGACGAAGGGGTAAAAAAACAAGACGAAAATGTCTCCTTTGCACAAGATGAATGTCTCCTTATTTATCTTTTCAGACCTTGGAGATAGAGCTGGATAATAGAGCCCAACATCCGTAAGAGCTAATTACGAAATCCATCTTTGCGTATTAGAAAAGAAATCATATTACGATTAACATCCTATTGGCTTATAACATATTATGGTGCCCGGGTATATCTGAGCGTTATAATCGGTCCCTTTTCTATTAGCATCGTACTTCCTTGTCTGAAAAGTAATATAGCATTTATAGTACTAGTATTCAATAAAGCATCAACGTAGGAAATAGACAATCTGAACGACTTTTTTTTTTCGAAAAAGGTGAGGAGTGATGAAAGTCAGTAGAATGTCAGTAAAAAAGGGCAAGACTACCTCATTCCTCATACCCCCAAAATGTCACTAACAATTAAAAAAATTTTTTTCACATGCAAATTTGAATTAAATAAAAGGAGGCTGTATACCGAAATTTTGATAATTATTTATGTATTTTTTCATGAAAATTCTGGATCGTAGCAAGAGAACAATCCGCCTCGGCCTTTACACTGATGGTTCCAGTATATATGTTACGGGCAAAGTGATTAATCGGGCATTATTAATAATGCCCGACGTGGAGGCGGGCGAAGTGATAAATTTCATTCATAAATTCCATTGAATTTATCACATTGCCCGCCTTCACTTCGGGCATTAATAATAATGCCCGATTTATCACATTGCCCGTAACATATATACTGAATAAAATATCCTACCGGATCTAATATAGGGAGAAGTAGTGTACCTCGGATCTTTTGGTACTTTTTACCCTGTAAATTTTTATTTATTGAAAATAAATTAATAAAACAATTTCCCCTCGATACTTTAGTCTTTCATACACAACACATATTTTTTTCGGAATTTTAATTGAAGTATACTTCAATACGTAATTAATGAAAGAAAAAAAAACGAAAATAGGTCCAAGGTACGACACCGGTATTGTACCTTGGCTCAAAGAGTGTCGTACCTTGTGTCAAAACCTTTAATTGCACCTCTAAACTTTATAAAATGTTTGCGAAAAACTCTAGGAACAAGTGCTCATTGAACCACCCAGATGTATAAGCTTATAGATTTAGTTGGAGCACTTTTCAGCAAAAAAGTTTTAAAACATTGGTTTTTGTCACCAAATTATAGATTTCCCATAAAATTAGTGTTAGTCGTGAAATTAAATCCTACCCTGCTTTAAAAATTAAAATACCAATGCAATAAAAGTCAATATAGTGATTTCTTTAGTAACTCTAGGTAGAGAGTTAAGTCAAGTGTATTTTGGATAGTCCAAGGTACAATGCTCTCCTTAGGTCCAAGGTACAATACTTGATCATCTGCTGAAAAATGTCTAACCTCCGTGTTGATTTTACGTCTAGCTTCATTTAAAGCACATGTTATAATAGCTAAAACAATCCATTATGACCTATAAAAATCACTGTAACATCAAATCTTAATATTTTTAACAACAGCTTACGAAAGCCAGTTTTTAGCGTATATCTTCCAAAATAGTCGGATTTTCTAGTAATACAGCATTTTCAATCACATGACTCGGACCTAACAACGGCCTTAGCAACAGAAAAGTTACAGTTTTTTGCCCTACAGAGGTTAACAGTTACAGAAAATGACTAGCCGTGGACTTCTTCTATTGGAGCATTTGTAATCACGTGATCCCATTTCAAAAAACCGCCTTAACAACAGATAAACAACGGCCTTAGCAACAGTTAAAAGCCCTACAGAAGGTACACAGTTAAAAGAAATAACCGGTTGTGACGTCACCTGAAAACACTCTATAATTTAGCTGGACTGCTCTGGTGGTAAAGATGTAAACTACATATTTAGTGTTGCCATATACCGGAAAGTTGAGCTAAAAACAGTGTAGGACCCAGGTACAAGTAGGTCCGAGGTACACTACTTTCCCCTATACAAGAACCAGCATATACCGGTAAATGAAACATCTGTTCCTATATGATACTGGAGCCTGTACTTCATAACCTGGTATCATACAGGAACAGGTACTATAACATAAGCAGGTACTATACATTTTTTATATCGGAGAACTTTTTCAAATAGGGGGTATCACACAAACATGGATCCCCGAATGTTTAAAGTAAACCATTGTTTTTAGGGAGGATTCTTAACGAACTCCCTCAAAACCTTGGCTTTTGCATTAACTTAGGGGCCATTCATTAATTACGTTAAGGTCTCGAGGGGGAGGGGGTTGGAAAAATCTCTACATACCCTTACTTGCTGGTGGGGGGGGGTCAAACCCTTTCTTACGTAAGATTTTCCAAGTTAATGTAAACAAATTCCAAATGGTATTCCAAAGACTAGAGATAATAATATAATGGTAATATGTAGTTGACAGCAAGAATATTACATATCTGTTGAAAAATAAAAATCTTTGATTTATGTCAAACTGAGAGTTTTAATGTAACTGATCCTTTTCTAACATTTTATTATTTTGAAAAACGAAATGGAATCTTACGTAAGAATAAGGGGGAGGGGTTTGAAAAATCTTACGTACCCTTACATGGGGGTAGGGGGGTCAAAAATTACCAAAATCATCCTTACGTAATTAATGAATGACCCCTTACGTATAAAACCAGTAGTGTTCGGCACTAGTTAACTAGAACTAGTTGCAACTAGTAGTTAACTACCGATCAACTAGTAGTTAACTAGTAGTTTAACTACTTTTGGTTTAAACTAGTTTAACTAGTAGTTGAACTACTTTTTTTAATAACTACTAGTTGAAACTACTTTCAAATTTTCAACTACTTTAAAAAAAAATTTGTTTAAAATTTTTATCAAAATATACAAAAAATACACTGCTATTTATAACTACAATATCATGGTAGAGTACTCAAATACCATAACCAGAATTCAGAAATAAAGCGCCGTTTTGAGCGAAGCATAAAGTTTTTTTGATATAGATAAGAAAGATGTATTAGAATTTGGGCAAAAAATAGGTTATGAAATTAAATAGACTAGTTAACTAGTAGTTAACTACTTTGGGAAATAGTTAACTACTAGTTGCAACTAGTCCCAGGAAAAAATAGTTAACTACTAGTTGCAACTAGATTTTCCCAGACTAGTTAGTAGTTGGTAGTTAACTACTTTTTGACCACTAGTTGCCGAACACTAAAAACCAGCATAACTTTCTATTCTATTTTTAAAAGAAAACAAGTTTCCAAGGTTTGGGCAGAAGCCTCGGAAACAGCCCTGACCGTGAACTCCTGTTTTGAAATGCATACATTGGAATTAATTATGCAATCTTGTAATAGACACGGCTTTATTTTGAATAAGTAAATAAATTTATGTCATGGTCACCTCAGTTTGAACCAGTTCAAAACCATACTAACGCGTTTTCTAAACTTCTTTTCTTTTTAAAGATATAGTAGTAGTAGTTAGTAAAGTTACTATATACAATACCTTTCGTGGTTCAATTCCGTTAGAGTTCCCGCTAAATATCGCCCGGTTCTTTTGGACACATTATATCCAAATATCAACAAATTTGTCTGACTTTTATTAATAAACTGAATAGTTATTGATCTAATTAAACATTTTAATTCAAGAGTTTGAAATTATTTATGAATATTTCTACTTTTTGTTGTCTATAAGAACCAGGCGATATTTAGCGGGAACTCTAACGTATTTGTACCCATTTCGTGTAACAAAAATCATAAAATCTTATTCCAAATTGAACTATACTTCCTTGAAAATTGAAAACTAGCCAATGTAATTATGATCCCCAAACCTGACCAAAACCACGAACTCCCCACCAACTTCAGATCCATAAGCTTACTAAACTCCCTGTCAAAAATCTTTGAAAAGACCATACTCTATCAAGTAAAATCGCACTGTAAATCTAATGATATCCTCCCAAACGAACAATTTGGCTTCCGAGAGATAGCACGCAACCACTCATCAACTCCTTCGTGCATCAGTAAACACCATCTCAGCGGGATTTAGCAACTTAACAACTAACCTAAAACAGACGCCGTCTTTCTAGACATTGCACGTTCCTTCGACATAGTTTGGCACACTGGTCTCCTCTACAAATTAATTCATCTAAACTTCCCCTCCCATCTAATTTGCCTAATTAAATCCTACCTTGAAACCCGCAAATTCCGTGTTCGAGTTGGAAGTCTCCTTTCAGACTATTTCAGCATCAAAGCTGGTACGCCACAGAGAGCCCTCCTCTCCCCCATTCTATACAGTATCTTTTATCTATGACATACCAAAATCGCCTAATACTTTCCTTCATCTATTTGCTGACGATACGGCTATTAGCAGGGGCGCCCATGATGCTAAATGTGGATTTACTCGAGCGCGTCAGATAATCATAGGGGAGATACCTTGCATGCTTTTGAGTAACTCCACCAAATATAAGCTCTCCATGTTGGTGGGTTTGTTTAGAACAGCCCGTCAAAATTTGAAAGAAAACTAGTTACATGGACATACTCGAGCGCGTCAGATTGGCTACCATGCTACCAAGACAGTTTACCACTAGTTGAGCCTATATAAACATTTTGTTTCGTACATTTTTCTCAAAAAGAGCAATAGCGTCTTACCGGTCTTGGCTTTACTTTGCAACTTTGTAACCCTCCCGCTCCCTTACCCACCGCTCAAATCGGCAGATTTTAGAAAATGTACACTTTTTAGCTGGTAACTAACCCACCTTATCATTATCTGACGCGCTCGAGTATGTCCATTTAACTAATTTTTTTTTACAAATCTGACGGGCTGTTCTAGACAAACCCCCCTACATAGAAAGCTTATATTTGGTGGCGTTACTCAAAAGCATGCAAGGTATCCCCCTATGATTATCTGACGCGCTCGAGTTACTACCCAAAAACACTCTGGGCTCCCCTACTATATCCTAGCCCAACACATTCAAGTAAAAAGCATAATTTGTAGGCTGCAACTAGCTCTAAAAGAAATAGAAAATTACTGTAGTACAGCTGAGGAAAAAAAAAACGTTACAGTAGACTTTGCGGGAGAACGGGTGGAGTTAGAAAGATGCTTTTGGTGTCATTTTTCAGGATTTAGTGTATGCTTGAAAAAACTAATTGACTATTTTTCTCTTAGAGGTCGTCTTCTGGTGCAGCGCAATAAAAACTGCATCTTTTTTCATGGCGACCGTCAATTTTTATTCGATTTTATGAAAGATCAAAGTAATTTAACCCTCATCACCGAGTTTCATTTAATTTGGACGTTAAACAAACCCATGGCAGACCGTCAAAATCTGAAAAATTCATATTAAAAGCCTGAAATTAGTCGCCAACACCCGACTGCCAAACACGGATTTCTGACAACCTACCAGTACTAGTGAACCGATTTTCATTAATATTTCAGTTTTAAATTGTCGAAACATGAGATAAGGTTATTTTTAAAATTTTTAAGCTTTAATAAGCATATAAATATTATGATTAAATTGTTTTAATTTTGTTTATTTATATTAGTTTATTAGTAATTTCGAAGTCAAAAATCGCACTGAGCTAATTTTCGTGTTGTTTGAAAACGCGTAAATAAAAACAAAAACGCAAGAAGCGCCAAATCATCGATAAATCGCCAAGCCTAAAAAATAACTGTAACGTTTTTTTTTCCTCAGCTGTACAACCTGGAAAATAAGTATGAACACCAACCAACGGCTCCCTGTGTACCAGCATTTAATCATTCATCTCTTACCATCAATAAAAATCTTTTTTTTTAAATTTTATTTTTTTTAGAAGTTACCCTCTTGTGACTGTCCCTGATGTTCCCAAGTCATCCTGGGGTAGGATCTCTAGGTTAGGAGGGGGTAGAGTTAGGGGCTCCATAGAAAAACGCATCCAAGCAAGCTTAAAGAAATAGGGGGACATCTATAAATTACGTGAGGTGGTCAAAAAGGGGAGAGGGGTTTGGAAAAATCTCACCAAATCTCACCAAGGGAGGAAGGGGGGGTCGATTAAAATCTCACGTCAACTTTTTAAGTTAGAAATTATACGATTTTCTTTTTTTTACGTATGAGAAAGGAATACACACCATAGGCGTAACGAGGGGGGTTATTGGGGATGTAACCCCCCCCATTGAAAATCAGCTCAAAAACGAGTTAAAACCCCTGTTTTTAAGGGTCAAATTTCAAAATTTTTCTGGGGGACCCCCAGACCCCCGTTTTGTACTTGCAACTCTGTATCACCAACAATTTTTCACGTATCAAGTTAATAAGGAAGCAAATCCTACTTTACGATTTCTAAAAAGCTACATAAGGTTTAAGGACATTCATAGGCGTAACGAGGGGGGGGGTTATTGTGGGGATGTAACCCCCCATTACATCAACGGTTTCTAAAACATTAAAAAATTTCTCTTTACAAGGAAGGTCCACTTGCTATCCACCAGTCCACCCCCCAACTATTTCCACCCAATCGCCGGAACTAACCCAAAGGACCTCAAAATGAATTTAAACACTACATTGCGAGACAAATTTTTAAAAATTTCTGGGGGAGAACCCCCAAACCCCCCTCTAATATTTTTACGTCTGTTATACTGTGTTTTTCCCTTGAAAGTTAAGCCTCTCAGATGAAGTTTTCCCATCGGAGGTTTTGCAAAAAAAAAAAAAAAATATTATACCTACATTATGATAATTTTTTTAAAGGGAGTAATATGTTGGAGTGGTTGACTGGTCGTAATAACACCCCCCATTAGTCAACTCTAGTTACGCCACTGATACACACATATAAGATACTGTGTTGATGTATCAGTTTGAGCAAACCGTTGGCTTTTTCCATCTCTTTTACGAATCATAAATTTTCTCAATCAAAATTTGCCTACTGTCGTACCGCGAGGAGAAGAGCTTTGAACAGGGTTGCCGTGAGTAGACGAGTCCAAAAGAAGAGGGAAGCTGGTATAGTATATGAATTGAACGGCAGTATTTGGCTTTTTAAGCGTACATTTGGCGAATGAGAAAACGCGTTTCGCGAATGAAAATAAGATAATCATATTTTATTAAACTGCATTGAAATATAGATTATCTTTGAAATTTCTCGTAATCGAAAATACCTTTAGGCATGAAACATTTTTGTACTTTTAGTATGCTTTAATATTGCTATTTTGAGTGAATTAGTTATATTTAGTTTTATATAAAATAGCTCATATCACTTAAATTAATAATTTCATAATTTAATCACCATACTCGAAATTTAAATGAAGCTTTAGAAACTTGTAAAGAGACAAAATATAGAAATATTTATTAATTTTTTAAAAATATTTTATAACATTTAAATACAATCTAATGCAATTCATTGTCACTAGAACTGCAGTCACTGTCAGTGTTTGACAAAGATTCGAATCGCTCTCCGACAAATTAATCACTAATTCGTCTATAATATCTTCGATCAACCCATCTTTTTCCAATAATCGCTTCTTATATTTTGTACAGTCGGGCGAATAAAAAAAAAGTTACAGAGACGATTGTGAACGATCGGATGGGGTTAAAAAGATGAAAGATAATTTAAACGCTAATTTTCATGAATTAACATCTACTTTAAAAGAAGGTATGATTAGATCCAATAAAATTAAAGGTAACTACTTGATAAGATAAATGATAAGCGACTTGAGAGTTCAAAAAGAAGGATTAATGAACATGGTAAAAATTATAAAATATCCAAAATAAAATCAGATAAATTGATGTAAATCGCATAACATTATATCAAATTAAAATAGATCAGATTCGGTGAAACATTTAAGATCAGTTGAAAAAGATCAGATCAGTTAAAATAGATCAGATCAGTTAAAATAGATCAGATCAGTTAAAATAGATCAGATCAGTTAAAATAGATCAGATCAGTTGAAAAAGGTCAGATTAGAAATATTTAATCAAATCAGATGTAATGCGAAAGGAAATTCCAAAATTCGTTACTCTAGAATCGAAAGAAGTACACAGCTGAAAGATACCCACTCAGATTTGGCTCGGAACATTTATTTTAGCGCCAAGTGAATTACCACCACCCCCAAAATTCAGTGGAATAATCCGTTTCTATACCAACCGCAGCATCATCGTATGACGTCAAAAGCTCTTCTCCTCGCGGTACGACAGTATTCATCTTTCGACGCCCCCACGCTCGTAGCCTTTCTTGTTCTATTCGATTCCTCCTCTCTGTCGCCTGACTAGTCATAACTTTTCCATCCAACGTAATCTTTAATCTAATACGTATTTTTTTCTATTATTCGTTTGTGTATTTCTCTATCAATGTAAATAAAGATTATTATTAATTATAGGTATCTGTAATTTTAAATAGTTTTGTGTGATTTTTATAATAAAGAAAACCGGATGATAACATAACATAATGTCCTTTCCCGCCACATCATTAATAATGTAAAGGTTTTAGGTGCTATGAAGCACAAAATGCAAATGAATAGGATAGAAAATCATTTTTAAAAAGTTGTAGGTAAATCTCACTTGGGGGGAGGGGAGGGGGTCCAGCAAAATCTCACTAAATCTCACCACGGGGGGTAGGGAGGTTCCAGATTTTGAAAAAAACACCTCACGTAATTTATGGATGTCCCCTATATTTGCAATAGTTTTCATTCGTTTTAGTAGTTAGTAATTTCGTGTTTTAATGTTGTGTTTCAATGACTCAACCAATATTCCTGCATTGCATATTTATTGTAAGAAAATTCTGAAGCGTAATGGGTCTTAACGAATCTTTATAGCCGAAATTATGTCGCTCTATTGAAATAAGCATGACTTGCCTGTATTAAAATAATAAGTCATAGTACTTATTTAAATTTTCACCTTTTATTGTCTCTATCCCTCACCTTTTTATAATAAAGTTTGACTGGCCTTCGGGTAGCTAAAAGTTGCACCCCACTTAACAATACTCGACAGCAACGTTTCTTGAACCCAGTACGTCACAAATGCGGAAGGAGAAATCGGTAAATACAAAGCATGTTGGGTTGTTAGGAGGAGTTTCGGTACGCAAATCGTGATTGAAAAGCACTATATATACCTGGGTTTAACAAAATAATCATATTTTTAAATTGACATTCTTTATTTCACTCAAAATTCAGACACGGCGATGGGAACTACTTTGTTTATAATATCGTGCTTAAAATATCGTCCCTATATTTTAAGGTAGGTAAAACAACATTAGATAAAACAACTTCTGAAAAAATCTTCAGAAATAAGATCTTTGAAGCTTTATTGAAATGCTTTGTGTGTAGCTAGCTTCATGACTGAAAAAGTATAGAAATGTTTACAACTAACATTATGATGGTAGTTTTTAAGTCATGAATGGTCCCCCAAAAATCAAACCTGGATCCATTCCTGATAATAAATTTCCCATCCCAAATTTTTCTTCCCCTTTGCCATTGAACCAACTTAACAGGTGCTGCCTGTGGGAAAAAAATTGCACTCTTTTGTGAAAATCTAGAGTTAATCACTCGACCAGTGAACTAAATATTACTATAAATTCAGTAAAAAGAGGAAATTGTAGTAGAATCGCTATCAATAGCGAAGTAGTTGAACTTACTGAGCAAGTTCCCACACAGTCGTCAGTCGTACGGCTCCATCTAAATGGGCGTGCAACTCCACCTGTGTACAGAAAAAAATAGATGTTGACATAAGGAATTTGTTAGGAATATCTACAGCTGCAGTCATAACACTACATATTGTTAGCTGTGCCCAAAAGTCTTGTCGGGAGGTTCTCTATACTGTACAACATTTTTCTAACACATTTTTTCGGTACAACGTTTTTAATTACTAAATACTACATCTTTTATGCAGAGCCAATTAATTTTTAGGGGGTTCGTTTTTATCCCTCCCCTGGGATTTTGTTTATTTTTAGATGTGTTTTACTGATGTTAGAAAACTGTTTTAAATTGAGCTCAAATATAAATTTCAGTTCCAAGGCTCTTTTTTAATTTAATATTTTATTTTATGACTCTATTAATAAATCATGTGATTTGGCGGTGGTCTAAATTTATGTGGATAAAATCAACAAAACAAATTGTGCTTAAGGTATATCCTCAAAGTCCCGGTAGTGCAAAAAGTTTATTTTCTTTTATAGTTATTTAATCAAAGTTCTTCAAACCTTTCCCGTGAAGAATCCTGGATCCCTGGTCCGTCTCTCCCCATTATTTTATTGCTCACACGCCCATGGTTAAAGGAAAACAAATAAAAAAAAACGTATCGCTAGGTATATCGCCTTATACACATGTGTGTTTTTTTTCCCTATAGTTTCATGTCCCTTGCCTGATATATTTTTAGTGCATATACAACCCTATTAAAAATTGGAGAGTCGCAACTTTAAAATCGAATACGAAAACCTGTTCCCTGTTTTTCAGGATATTTTGTAGCGTTCTTGAGAAATCTAAAATCGGCTATCAGTTTTAACAACCTAACCGAAAAGTGAAACCATTTCTTTCAGGAAAATGAAATTTAAACAAACAAGCGAGATGATATTGGAGCCATCTATATATTTCTCGACATCTATATATCTTATTATTATATACGGTAGATTTACATATCTACCGTATGTTTTAAGCTTCATTATATTCATCAAGGAGTTTGCCAAAAACCGAATTCCACCCGAACAGACGGACAGAGAAAGCGAATTAATAAAAACATGGTAAATAAAATATTATTAATAAAATAAAATAAAAAAAATTATTAATCATTATTAAGAATTTGGAACAGTGATTTAAAGTATGATGTGACAGTTATTTTGTTCTATTTGAAAATTTGCGCGTTTTTCCTCAACGCAAAGAAAAAAATCAACTACGCTCAAATATTCGTAATGTTTACACAAAAGTAAAAATAATTTGTAATACTTCCAGAGTATTTTTTCTTTAAAAACTGAATTTTTAAACTAACAAATACACTCCAAAATAGACACATTTTTGTTTCATTCCATTTAAGAATCCGTTTCATTTTTATATAGAATAAATAAAATAGGATGAAGATTTAAAAATTAAGTCATGAAGTATCTTCCTTGTAAAATTATGTTAAAAAATAGCAATAGTTATGTAACTTACCTTGCATCTCGGTTGTTTGGAGGGATCAAATTCGATAAACTGATCCATTTCATCACCGAAAGGAATTTGAATATTAACCTCCGAGACGGTCTCGTTAAATTTCAAAAATTCTCCATCTTTTTATCGTTAACTCTTTTCCTGCTGCCATCTAGTGAATTTCAAGACAACATTAAGCTAACTGAATCTCTAGTTCAAGTCAATGGTTCTCATAGTCGTCCGTATGGACCCCCGGGATCCACACTTTCGGGGTCCATGAGAAGGAAAATAAAGTTTTGGGGTCCATGAGAGGTAAAAAGGGTCAATGAGACTTGGTTTCATTTTTAAACCTGGTTATATCTATATTTAGGCGATATTATTTTCTCTTGGAAAAGTTACACATTTTTTTTTTGTTTGTACAAGTACGTATGTGCACTAGCGGATCCAGGGGGGAGCTAGGGGGCTTTAGCCCCCCCCCAAAAAAAAATGAAAAATTTTACACTATATAATATGGAATTTTACGCACCCAAATGAGTTAAAACCAGAGGTTTTAAGTTCAAATTTTCAAAAATTTTATGGGGGAGGACCCCCCAGACCCCCTTGGTACTTGTAACTCTATTACAACTCTACTTTACATTAAGTTTGTCAAAACGCAAAAATTCTACCATAAAATCTATGTCCGAAATTCGGATGAGGCGTACCAAAACGAGTTGAAAAAGTTGGGTTTTTTACTTAAATTTTCAAAATTTTCTAGGGGAGGACCCCCAGACCCCCTTAGTACTTTGTAACTCTATTATTACAACTTTGTTTTACATTAAGTTTGTAAAAACACAAAAATTCTACCATGAAATCTATATCCGAAATCGGATGAGGCGTACCAAAACAAAATGAAAAGCGGGGGTTTTGACTTAAATTTCCCAAAATTTCTGGGGGAGGACCCCCAGACCCCCCTTTTAATGGTTGGAACAGGATAATTCACTACCTTTTCCATATTAAGATAATCAAGAAGATACAATTGAATTATGAAAATTCTTAGCCCCCCCAAAACCAAATCCTGGATCCGCCACTGCGTATGTGTACTGACTTTATCCTTGAAAAATTCAATTGAAAATATCATTGGTATATGGTCAGTAAACCCGGTTGGGCCCTATCCCTCGTCACCGATAGAGGATCACAAACCGCCCTATGCAGGCTTGTCAGCGGACACGTCAAGTGTCTCTCCTTCAATGGAAGTGAGAGACACATTACTAGTACCTGTATAAAATGCCAAAACCATCAGGCTTCTTCCGAACATATGCTCGACTGTTTGGGACTCTCAGGGAGAGATGTCTACTCGGATCCTCTCCTTGTGTTGGACTTCCTGAGGATCAACAACATGATGGAATTGGTATTTCATCAGACATTTTTTCAGGAGGATAAGAAACAACAACAGAGAGCAATATTCAACCAATTTATACGTGCAAAAAATTATGTCTGAAAATTACTCCTGTTCATAAAAAAATGCAACATCATTAAGAACTTGTTAGATTTTGATGAAATTTGACAGCCGGTGACCTTTGTAGATGCAAATAAATAATTAAATTTTCAGAACAAAGAAAGGAGGAGCGAGCAAAGGATCAGGCCCCTTTTGCACTTACTCGCCCACACTTTTTCTGTATTAACTTTAGAAAGATGCAAATCCTACCATAAGATTTCTAAAAAGCTACATTTTTTAGGGCTTTGGAATAATTCATCCTTTCCAGGATAAAAAATCTAGGTAAGGGGTTTGCGATATAAATTACACAGGCCTGCGAAATTTAACTTTTTGAAAAATACAAAAGAACTTAAAGGTGACTTTTATGTTATTTGGTATGCTGATTTCAAAAATGACCACCATTTTTCTCCATCAGGTCAGGATTTTTTTGTATAATCGATTTCAATATTTTTGCTAAAATTCTATTTTAAAAGGAATTTTCGAGAAAAATGTTGCATGTACATCATTACATTGTACTATCATTATTACACCTAATTTTATACGTAGAGTAGAGGATGTAAAAATACTTCTTTTTCTTAACTAAGCTGTTTCGAATCACATTCCTGGTGCCTGGCCCATGATTACCGTACCGAGTATCCAAGAGATGACCAGAAGAGATAACTGTCAATTCAGTTGGAGGAAAAGGCACTGACGTAATGGAATTTTTTTTATTATTACTATTTCTGACATCAGCACCAAAAATTACATTAATTTCAGGTTCAGGTCTTACTTTCCTTGAAATTTTTTCATCGCAGGCCTGTGTTATTAAACCCGTACTGGGTCTATCCCGAAAAAAAATGCTTCACACGCCAATGGTGTGAGTGTATCGAAAAGATTACAATATTCAGATCTGGATCAATGGAGGGTCCAGGCCAGTATTCCCGAGAATCCTCAAGAAATAGCTTAGAATCGCTTTTATCACACTAAAATTTTAAAAATTTTCCGAGATAAGACCCCCCCCCCGATTCCAAGCAGGGTTTCTTCTGGAATTGTAGTTTTAGCTTCAAAATGTATTATTGCTTTACATACGTTGTTACTGTATTAAAGGTAGGGGCGTGATGAAAATTAAGATTGAAAATTGGGTCGCCAGTATTAAAAGTTCGAGAAGCACTGGATTAGTGAGTAAAGATCCTTTGGTTAATGTGACAGTTTCCTAGTAAAATATATATTCATTTAAAATTTACCTTTAAGAGCAGCACCAAAAATGCCTTCTCCATAGGAACTTAACAGGTGCCGTTAAAAAACACTCAGAGCATTTAGCAGCTTGAAGCTTCAAAAAAAGGGACTTGGGGACCCAAAATTTAAAGAAAAGGGACTTGAAGAAAAAAGGGGCTATTTTTAAAAATCTTTTTTGTGTCTACTACAAATAGCTAGTACACTTTATAGTATTTACGAATAGATACATGATGATGATGATGAAAAGTATTAATGAAGTATTTTGCCTTGAGCCCAATTTTGAATTTTTTAGAATTATAATAAAAGCAACTTAATAAAATTTTCCACCAGAGAAACTCAAGTAGGAAAAGTGCCAGAAATGGACGAATCCTTTTAACAATTCTTTCTAACTGGCAGTGGCGGATCCAGGAGGGGGGGCCTGGGGGCCATGGCCCCCCCCGAGAAACCCTAACAAATAGCTTAAAAAACACTTTCTAAATGCTAAAATTCAAAAAATTTTCTGGGGGAGAACCCCCAACCCCCCTTTAATATTTTGACATGTGACATCTGTTTTAGAGTGTTTTTCCCATGAAAATTCTTCCGCTTAAAAGAAGCTGTTCTCTTTTGGGAAGTTTTAAAATAGATGAATACTATAGTTTGACAGGGCGCATTTGCAAACATTTTCTGGGAGAGGACCCCAGGCAAATGTTCAAAATTTTTCTTGGGGATTACCTCCTAGACCCCCTATTAATTTCTCATGGTTACTTATTTAATGTTTTCTACTTGAATTTGTTTCTCTCCTCTCCTTTTAGGAGTACAAGAAGTTGCTCTCTGTAGGAGTTATCCAATGGGTACAAAATGTACAAAAATGAGTAAAAAAAACTTCTGTTGGAAGCCAAATTTCACAAAATTTTCTGGGGAAGGACCCCCAGAACCCCCCTTTTGCTTTCGAGCTAGCATTATCTGATGAAACCTTTATAACTTTAACAAAGTTTCGTATTTTATTTATGTTATACTCGGAAAATTGGGAGCCAAACACCTCGCGAAACATAAGTATTGTTATGCCCCTACCAAAAAGGTTTCGCCCCCCCCCACACACTTTCTAAAACAATGGCACGGGCCCTGGATATCCTCTAAGTTACTATAAACCCCTAAAAAGCTGCTTAAAATCAAGCATTCTTCAAAAAAAATTCTGAGGCACTGAAAATTTCGAATGTAATACCCTCCGACTCTGACATGCCCCTTCCCCCGAAAATCTGGTCTGGATCCGCCCTTGCTAACTGGACAATTAAATTTCGTAGATGGTGAAGATTTTTCAAGTAATGGGATTCATACAACTGGGAGCTAATATTAAACAAGTAAAAATGTCTGACCTGAAAAATGTCTGAATGTAAATGAAAATGTATGACCAAGAAAGATATAAGGGAACCTTTTTTAAAATAATGTTCAACCTAAGGCATTCAATCAGCGTTCGAAATTGGGGTGTTTTGCTGGTCCGGGACAACTAAAAAACGGCTCGGACCAGTGGAATCAGAAAATCACTGGTCCGGCGGACCAGTGATTTTTCAAGCTCGTGTAAAATCATTTAGACGATTTGTATAGCGATAGTGGTATTTTAAGTTCGATTGATGATTGCATTTGGTGAAGCAAGTACATATTTTTGACAGAACCCGAAATGTGGTGATGGGGAGTCCCCGGCAAAAGAGAAAAAATATTATTAAATATGCATTGATTTTTAACATTACTATTTGGTACTCACATTCAGTGCAATAGTTACTTTATATATTTAAACCGATCCTTTTTAATTTTATCGGACCAGTGATTTTTGTTGCGGACCAGTAAGATTGGCAAAGCACTTGTCCGCAGGACCACTGTTTTATTTTCCCAATTTCTAACGCTGCATTCAATTAATATCATTAAATGCGTAAAACTTGCTACTATATTTTGTGATTTGAGAAAACGGGTAAAAAGTACGATGAAAAGTATGTATATTATAAGATAAGAAAAGAAAATAAGGATAAGAAAAGTATAAATATGATTGTGCAAAATCTGGAAGTTATAATCTCAACAATACATAATAGTTTTAGAGTTTAAAAATATGTATATTCTAAAACTTAAAAATCTTTCTTTAAAAAATCTCTTTAAAAATCTTTTCACACTTATTAATTTTTTACATTCAGTTCTGAAATAATCATATCATAACCAAATTCATGAATTTTTCCATTCCATGCTTCTCTTTTATAAACTTTACTCTCATTCAATGAAATGTCTCTATAACCCTTAATTTTTTTTGTTAGGGCAAATTTTTAATTGCATGTTCTATGTTTGTTAGCTTAACACTCATTAAGGTTCTTAAGCTAAGATTTTTGTCATGGAGAACCTC
The DNA here is from genome assembly GCA_963680715.1 of Tetragnatha montana. Classification (NCBI taxonomy): domain Eukaryota; kingdom Metazoa; phylum Arthropoda; class Arachnida; order Araneae; family Tetragnathidae; genus Tetragnatha; species Tetragnatha montana. The sequence goes on from OY796677.1 coordinate 34,552,805, forward strand.
TTTGGTTAGAATTTAAACCTTTACACTTCCAAGTTAAATCACAAAAAAAAAACATGACAGATAGGGGAAAAACATCTTACACATTTGAATTCAGTGTGAAAAGTTCTACTAGAATCGCCCCTTTTGCTGTAGGACCAGAAAAAAGTTCACATGCCTCTTCTTAACTCCCTCAGAAGACTACTTGGATTACATATATTTGTGTATGGTCAGTGGACACTACAAAAATTATAGGTATACTGACTTGTATCTATGGACACTAATTTAGAAATAAACGGAAACTGAAGATGGTAATCAATATTGAATGTAAACCACATGTAGCGGAAACTTGGGACTACCACTCAGAATGAGGAAAAAATACTCAAATTTTAAAAGCGAAGGAAAACATAAGGACCAATCAAAGATGGAGATGTGTGTGGAAAATTAGTAGTAGTAATTTAAAGTTTAAGTAAGTCATACCTGCCAACTTTTGAAAACTTGCATCAGTAAAACTTTTTGCATAACGTTACAAAACTACAATTTGAATTGCTTTGAACAAAAAAAAGGTACAGATTACAGATTGATGCATTATTACCTAAATTATTTTTATTAATTACTTAAAATTTTCACATTTCTGAAGAAAACTGTGAAATTTCTTAGCTTAAATTTATAAGTATGTTAAGTTAAATTTTTAAAAGCTTATAATCAGCTTACTTCAATTGCATAGTACTTAACTTATCTGATAACAAACTGACTTATCCCCCTTCACAAAATTCATACTACGAACCAATTTGGTTACATGAATATCTTGTACCCTTTTTCCCAAACCATTTTATTTAAATTTCTGTTTAGAACCAATTTCAGATCAAATGTTATAATTATAGCTTTTATAAAATTTTTTTCTAAATTTCCATCAACATTTTCAACAGCATGTGATAAAGATGAATTTAAATAAGCTTGAGTTGCTACGATTAGAAAGCGAGGAGAAACTTTTCCGTGTTAACAAGCCTCAATGCTAATTGAGGGAGATGCGATGATGAACCACAGGTCCGATCTCGGTAAAGTTGTTTTTTCCGCATTGCGATCGGAACACGGGGGAAGCAAACTTACCGGGTGAGCGCGCGCCCAGACTCGCGGACGAATCCGAAAAAGTTTTGCAAAATAATAAAATTTCACTCAATAAAAGAATCAAAATTGATACAATCGTGAGAGCAGGGATTAGGAGATGGTTTTGAAATAAAAAAATTAATTAGAGAAAATCGTTTAGGTTGCGAATGTTTTGCATTTTCATGGATAGTTAAATGGAAAGAAATGCAAAATCCGGAAAATTTTCTGATCCATCCGTACTACATTAAAATTAGACAGAAATCCGTAAATTTTACGGACAATCCGTAAAAGTTTTAAAAAAAGTAAAAAAAATACGAGCTAAGTAGTTCTATAAATAAAGAAAAGGATAGATATAGATGAGGGGTACTCGAGGGCCGTAATTTCAAAAATCTCATCCCTGTTTATTAAAAACAAAAATACAATGGATTGGACACATGGGTGCCACTCTTCTAATATTGAAACCACACAGATTTGGCACAAAACGTTTTCCTGAATTTTGTAATTACCATCACCTCCAAAAAATGAGTGGGAAAATCTGTTACCTCAACAACTGCCATGATATTGTAATTGTACATCAAAAGTTTCTCTTGAAGAATCTAAGTACTTATTCCCTAGTTTGTATTTTACAAATTATGCATTTATTAAGAAAAATGAGTGGAAGAAAAAGGAAGTTTTAAGGGGATTTCACCAAATTTTGATAACATTAAGTGGGCTTGATCACATAAAATGGAGGAGTGATCAAAAGTTACCAACCACTACCAAATTCTGAACAAACTTTTGATCTAATTTATTTAGTTTTATACAGGGTTCAGGGCAACAGTTTGAAATAATATAGGACATTTGCATCAGACCCTTTGGGTTACACCCTGAAGTGTGCACCTCGTACAAGTCACCAATCCAAGAAATAGTAATTTTAACGTAAATTGAATTTATAAAATTCCGTTTTTTTGCTGCTTCCACCTCGGATGTAGCCCTGATCAGGCCAAAAGCCTGTTTTTTAGTACCCATCTGGACGAATCTTGTCACGTATGAAAAATGAAATTTTAGTCCCCAGTAGAAAAGGGGGTCTGGGTAGTGTTGAGTAAATGAGGTGTGAGGTACCTCACTTGAGTACCTCACCTCCTCGTTTTGTCATGACACCTCAGAACCAAACATTGTACCACCTCACACACCTCAAACCACTCACACACCTCAAACCACTCACACACCTGAAGATACTCACACACTTCTTTTGGAGTAGTGTGACAAACTGAGGTGAAGGCGCCCTGTGTGACAAAACGTCCCATGGGACTGCGCACTGTCCCATGCGCAGTGCAATGAATACAATACCCTCCATGCCATTACCAGGCCATTACTCCATCGGCCCGGAGTAGGCTAGGGTCATGTGATCTCCTTTCTATTCGTCTCTCCCTCCTCTGGCCGACCAACAGGGGGGCATTCGGAATTTATTTTACGTTTCAGCAATCTTAATTAATCGTCGAAACTTGTAATGTGAGTTGTAACTTTTTTAGGCATAATTGAAAATAAAGGCTGTAAGAACATAAGTACAGTATGATTTTTAAAGTGGATTAAGAATTTTAATCAAATAATCCAACAGCAAATACATTGCTTATAATAGTAGTACTAGAAGACTGGCGTTTCGATCCTCAAAACAGTTGAACAGATACTTTTTAAATCCAAACCAATCGCTTCATTGATTATGCAAAACACTGATTAACCATTAAAATATAAAGCTTAAAACAACATAAATTTTGCTTTAAATCAAGTATTTCATATTATCAACCAATATGTAATAATATAAAGCCCCCTCAAATTACGTAACTTTCGATCCTGGCTACTCGTTAAACGAAATTCTCAATATTGCAATCTTTTTTAATCGTCGAAATATTAATTAGAATTTCTGAATAATTTAGGTTTACTTGAAGCTTAGGATCCTAAGAATATAAAATCCCTATAATTTTTTAAGTATGTACAGTTGGGGAAATAAAAAACGACTCAGTTAAGATTTCTGACGAACCACTTGGGTTAGGAAGACAAACAAGGTGTCATTTTTCATGTTATGAAGTATTCTTTAAATGAAAAAAATTTCGAATCCTTAGGGGGTCGTCTTCATATTGAACGAAACACTAACTTTTTTTTTTTCCTATGGGGACCCCCAATTATTATGCGATTTTCTGAAAGAGCATCCCCATAAACCCCCAAATACCAAGTTTCATCCATGTAAGTATCCAAATAGAAGCATAATAAATTTTTGAAATGTCAACCATTCAGTGTGAAATTTGTCAAAATGTTTTCGGTGTAAAAATATGAAACTTTGAATTTAGATCAAATTTGTGTCCCCAAACAAAATAATTATGCTTTTATAGTGATATTTTATGGTTAATAGATAGATAATTAACATCTAATTTTGACCCAAAAATTAAATTTTAAAATCTTTTAATATTTTTATGGTAATCGATTCTAGTAGTAATTTTATGAGGAAAACCAAAATTTCAGTCGATTTCATTTAATAGTTTTGGAAAAAACCGAATTTAACTAAATTCCCACTCTTTAAGGGACCGTATACCGCTGCCAAATGTATACCGGCGAATGCTTTTTCTGGAAACAGTCGCCTTATTTTAATCACCAGAACTTAAATTTAAAACTTAAATTTGAAATAAAATTTCAATAAATTACTTATAAACTTTTCAATAAACATTAAAGTGGTGAGTAAAAGTCTTACTATCCCACCGTTTTTAAGAAATAGTGTTTACAGAAAATTAACCCTTCTCACTCTGGAGATGACCCCCAAAACGTAAAAGCTTTATTTACCACACGATTTGAATGAAACTTGGTATTTGGGGATTTATGAGGATGCTCTTTCAGAAAATCGCATAATAATTGGGGGTCTCCATAGGAAAAACAAAAGTTAGTGTTTCGTTTAATATGAAGACGACCCCCTAATGACTCGAAATTTTTCTCATTTAAAGAATACTTCATGACATGAAAATTGACACCTTGTTTGTCTTCCTAACCCAAGTGGTTCGTCAGAAATCTCAACTGAGTCGTTTTTTATTTCCCCAACTGTACACTACATTTTAATAGTCATCAATCATAAAAGTAATAATATAATGCCCCCTCAAATTACGTACTTTCTATCCTGGCATCTCGTTTAACGAAATTCTCATTATTGCAATCTTTTTTAATCGTCGAAATATTAATTTGAATTTCTGAATAATTTAGGTTAACTTGAAGCTAAGGATCCTAAGAATATAAAATCCCTATAATTTTTTAAGTATGTGCACTCCATAAAAATGAGATATGAACAAAAGATCCCATGGGTCAGGACAGTACTCTACTCAAAAATAAGCTCTGGGACGTCCCATTGGATTGGGACTGTTGGGACGAAAACACACACCGTGACGTGCGTGCATGACATTGTAGTTTGTTTGTATGGGACAATATGAGGTGGTACAACGTCACACCTCACTATGACAAAATGAGTACCTCACTCAACTCACTTAAAATTTCCGAGTTACTCATGACTAGGTCTGGGGGTTCACCCCAAGAAAATTTTAGGAATATCGCTAAAAAGTAGTGTTTTGACTAGTTTTTGTACTGGAGGAAAAAATCTAGGATAATATAGGACAGCTATGAAGCCTGGATATTAATTAATTTGGATCAGGGAAATGTTGAGATCAAACATCATTGATGAATTGATGTTTACAAGAAGTTTTTTGTAAACGACTAAAGCGAACACTTACATCTTTTACAAAGAGACCAAAAAAATTCTGCATTTCAGTGAGAACCACTTCTTCAGAAGATCAAAGATTAGTAGATTGCATTGTAATGCAACCATGAAAAAAAAATTTTTCAATTTAAAGCAGACCTTCCACATGGCAAACTTTCTATTCTATTTGGATTCAGCTCAGCACCCAAAAAACATAAAACCATAGAAAAAAACTTGATTGACTGTGGTATTAAAGGGAATGGAATGTGATCAATTCAAGTTGAGGAATAAATTATCAAAAGTTTGATGACATGTAACATTTATTTATATTTAGGCAACAGCATTACAGTACATTACATTTATAAAAGTGTTACAGTTTTTTCCTTCGGAATTCTTTCCGATGATACATATGACAAAGCAACCAAGGGCTTAGGAACAATAATATGACACGTGAGAAAATAAAGATACCATGCAATGCTAAATGGTAAGATAAATTAAGACTAAATTGAAGTTTACAATTGAAAGGGGCAACCAAAGAATAGGTATATTTAGAACTTGTAAGTCTGTACCGTGGTTGTGGCAATGCAATGTCTGACGTGCCACCCACGGATAGTTATTTCTTCTTTTGAGCCTTCTCAGCAGCTTTGGTGACCTTACCACCAGAAATATCCTTGGGCTTAACAGACTTGATGACTCCTACAGCCACGGTCTGTCTCATGTCACGCACAGCAAATCGACCAAGAGGGGGGAAATCAGTGAAGGACTCTACACACATTGGCTTCTGTGGTACCAAGTCAATGATAGCAGCATCGCCAGATTTGATAAACTTGGGTTCATCTAAAATTAAAAAAGCTCAGTCAGAATTTATGGCCATTTTTAACCTTGCTAATCATTAAGGAAACTAAAGGTTAATTAGCAGCAGTAAGAGATTAAAATTGCTAAAATGCAAAAAACTTTCTTTACTCAAAGCTAAAATAGCATTTTCACTTTACAAGTCATTATGATACAGCAATTTAAGAAATCATTGAGCTCCAAGTGAAAATATTCTGGGAGGACATCTCTTGTAACACACAAAAAAGATTCACTCAGTGAAAAATACAAATTCCATATTTTATTGACATGTCAACTAGAACCTGTGCTACACTCAAAAGTAACCAATTTAGAAAAACGCGAGTTGGTTAAGTACTAAAAACCTCATAACATAATTACTTAAACATTACTCACCTTCAAGCTTCTTGCCAGAACGACGATCACACTTTTCCTTGATCTTGCTGAACTTGCAAGCAATGTGAGCAGTGTGACAATCAAGAACTGGAGTGTATCCATTGGAAATCTGACCAGGATGGTTTAATACAATGACCTGGGCAGTAAATTCCCCACAAGCCTTCGGGGGATTGTCCTTGCTATCACCAGCAACGTATCCTCTCTTCAATTCCTATTTTAAAAGACAAGTTGAGCATTAAGTCTACAGAGGTTACTAAAAATAATGTAAATGCAGGATTGTATTAAAATTCAACTAATCTACCAATAGTTAAATTATGATGTTCAAAATAATTTACTATTAACATGTTTTAAATCAGATTTCACCAACAAAACCTATTGCAACTTGTTTCATGCTACTAGGCTACAAGAATTATTCCAAACTGCTGGTATATTTAATTTTTTACCTTAACTGACACGTTCTTAACGTTGAAACCGACGTTGTCACCAGGAACAGCTTCAGTAAGAGACTCGTGATGCATTTCAACAGACTTTACTTCAGTAGTAAGGTTGCAAGGAGCAAAAGTAACTACAGTGCCAGGCTTCAAAATACCAGTTTCAACTCTGCCTACAGGCACAGTTCCAATGCCTAAAAAGAAAAAACATTTAGAAAAAAAAGTTCAAGCTTGCATTAGAAATTGAATTAAAACTCGCCCAAAAATGACTTAAAGCAAGTTATTACTTTAAATTACTTACCACCAATCTTGTAAACATCTTGCAGGGGCAAACGAAGAGGTTTATCCAAAGGCCTGGATGGAGGTTCCATGACATCCAAAGCTTGCAGTAAAGTTTTTCCATCAAACTTTCCATTCTTGCGTTCAATATTCCATCCCTTGTACCAAGGCATGTTAGTGCTGGGCTCCAACATGTTATCTCCATTCCATCCAGAAATTGGAACAAAAGGTACAGTTGCAGGATTGTATCCAATCTTCTTAATGTAAGTGGAAACTTCTTTTTTGATTTCTTCAAATCGAGACTATGAAATAAAAAGTGAATTAGAAGAGAATAATAATAATGCAATGATTATCAACATAGTATGAAAAACTACTCAGCAGGTAACTAACTTTACATAGTTAACCCCATAACTGTTTTAGGCTGAATTAATCAAGAGTTCATCAGATATTAATATAATGCATGATATATTAGAAGATGGTTATGAGAAGGTTTAAAGTTTGAGAAATGTAAATGAGTACAGTACAAGGGTGCTAATAAGCATTTTACACAGAACTTAAGTTCACTTACTTCACTGAATGGTGGTTCAGTAGTGTCCATTTTATTTACTCCAACAATCATCTGTTTTACTCCAAGAGTGTAAGCAAGTAGTGCATGCTCCCTGGTCTGGCCATTCTTGGAAATACCAGCTTCAAACTCACCAGTACCACCAGCAACAATTAATATAGCACAATCAGCCTATGAAAAACAAAATTCATTAGAAATGGTAATCAGCTATCTCACAGTCAAACCTCTATTAACTACCAAAAAATATACCTGTGAAGTTCCAGTAATCATGTTCTTGATGAAATCTCTGTGACCAGGGGCATCAATAACAGTGACATAGTACTTGGAGGTCTCAAATTTCCACAGAGTAATGTCAATGGTAATACCACGTTCTCTCTCAGCCTTCAACTTGTCTAAAACCCAAGCATACTTGAAGGATCCTTTTCCCATCTGAAATAATAGTATACCATATGAAAAACTCTAATTCATATTACTCTTTCATATCAAATCCATAACAGTAGTTATTAAAATTTTGTTAATAACTACAAATCACATAAGATAGTATACACCTATTACGATAATTATACTAGTTTTTAAAAATATTCCACTTGCTTTTTGTATTAGTGTTACTTTGGCAACATCTACAGCAATATGAATCACTTTTTAAAGACAAGTTATCAATGAAGATTGGGTTAGGATCAAATTAAAAGCTGTACAAAATATCTAGAATGGAAATCTTTCTAATCAGAATAGGAAGTTAATTTCAAAAATTTTAAATATTATCAACACAAATGAACACACATCTACTCTACAGCTGTTTCCTGACCCTATGATGTCACTACACAGAAGCATAAACTGCAAACAGAAAGCCTGTTTGGTTGCTAGGAGTTTCAGTACGCATATCGTGAAAAAGATGCTATATATAGGCATAACAAAATAATACTTTCAAGTTGATATCTTCTATTTCACTCAAAATTCAGACAGCGCTAGGAACAACTTTGTTAGTGACTTCATAGGGTCAGGAACCCTTGCTGTTTAAGAATAAGTTAATTTATTGAATATATTTAACCATACTAAGTTATACATTAAACAGACCGCTGAAAATAGTGCTCCCCTAGCTAGAAGCAGTCTTCGTGCAGCCTCATTTATCAATGCATTGGTTGTAATTTAATTTTGCTACTGCAGTAGAGGCTGGTTAGAAAATCTTATGTACATCGGGAGCTGTTTAATATTTTACAGTAGACACATCTGTGATCCAATCAGAACTTGGTGTGGTAAATTGGGCAAAAAGCTGAGATGACACTGGAACACATGGGTGCAACTCAAAAATAGCAAGATTGACCTTATTATGTTAATCATTTTACCCAGCCTAATATTTTTTAATAAATGTTGGTAGAATTCTCAAAAAAAGGTTGAGGGGTCAGTTAAAAATGACAGTATTGATTGGCATGATTCCACTAAGAATACCATTCGAGCAGAGAAGAGTTTCTTGCTCAATCAATTTGTTAGTCTTGGTCTTGCTTGGCCTTTAATGGCCTAATCTGACCATTAAGTTTTCTAACAACACAACACTTAACTTTTTGAAAAATACAAGATAAGTGTTTAGAAATTTTTATGTTATTTGGTGTGCTGATTACGAAAATTACCTCCATTTTCCCCAATCTCATCAGGATTTTTTGTAAAATCAATATCAATATTTTTGCTAAAATCTTCTTTATAGCGAAAAATTGTGGGTTTATGATCTAGCAACTGTGGCTTTATCCACTTAATTATGTGTAAAATAGTCAAATCCTTGTTAGGAAAGTTGGTTTGATTATTTATTGGAAAGTTGGTTTGATTATTTATTGACCATATTTTTATTTTTTATATATTTAAATGTATCAAAATACAGTTGCCAGATCCCATGACCCACCTCTGGTCAAGAAAAATACAAAAAAAATTCAAGAGTTAAAATTTTTAATTAAAAGTAGTTTCTTCAAAATAAAATTGCCGAAATATTATTTTAGTTTGTTTTTATTAAGATATCTTACCAACCCTAGAGAATTTCGCTTTCTCCTTTCTATGGGTTGGCGGGAAATAAGTTCGAGGAGCGCGCTTGTAAATTCGATAACTAACAGAAAAAATGTCCGATTTTTATGCAGTAGGTACATCCTTCAGGATCAATTTGCATCTAACTACCAGTACCAAAATTATTTCGAAATTCCTACTTTTTTTTCAGGAGCAAAACGGAAGTTGAAAACAAAAAAACAACCCTCATATTATGTTTGTATACATGATAGCTTGAAAAAAAATTAAGCTTATTAAATAATAATATTTCGGCCATTTTATTTTGAAGAAACAATACTTTTAATTATAAATTTTCGACCATAGGTGGTGGGTCATGGGATCTGGCAACTGTATTTTCATATATTTAAATATATAAAAAATAAAAATATGGTCAATAAATAGTCAAACCAACTTTCCTAACAAGGAGGACTATTTTACACATAATTAAGTGGATAAAACCACAGATGCTAGATAATAAACCTACAATTTTTCGCTATAATGTCTCTTTTATAGGATTTTAGCAAAAATATTGATATTGATTTTACAAAAAATCCTGATGTGATTGAAACTTTTCGTTGGTATTTTCGAAATCAGCACCAAAAACTACCCCAAGAACAGCTGTCAGACCCCTTGTACTTTTTCATTGCAGGGTAGTGCAATCAGTTCCTTCCGTTAAGGCCAAGGTAAGAGCTGCTTTGTAATACTTTATGGAAATAAAGTGAGAAAAAATAGTGAGCCTTCTTCGTCACTTTGACATTGAGGGTAATATCAACCATTTCAGGTCGGTATCAGTTGAAAAAATCTGCAGTTTCTTGGAATCTGACAAAGGAGAAACAAACAACCCCTAATCAATGGTCCCCTCCAACAAAGGGAGGTGGTATGTTAATTAAGCAACTTCTTTCTCATTCTTTTGTTGAAGGGGATCATTGTAAGTTTTTTTTGCAGTAATCCTATTGTGCGATTCCAAGACATTGCAGATTTTTTTTAACTTATACAGGGTTGCCACTCTTATCTGGAAAAAAAATTCCCCGTTTCCATACGTAGTATAATCTGTGAAATTTCTCAATTACTGTTAATAATTTCGTATAACATTGTATAAAAGACAATAGACTAAAAAAATATGCTCATTTTCTGTCATTAAAATTACATATTTATATCCCTGTCCCCAAATAATTTTATACATATAGATATGTAACCTTAAAATTTTAAAAAGTTACTAAAATCTAAATTCAAAAATTTTGATATTCCCTGAAATTTCCCTGTTTACAAGACATTTTCCAAAATTCCCTGCATTTTCATTCCATTTTTAAATTCCCTGTGTTTTCCAGGTTCTCCCTGTGCAGTGGTAACCCTGTTATACCGACCTGAAATGGTGGATAAAGTCACCCTGATAGTTGCCTTATGATTTGGATGTTGGGGACAGAAATATTTCCAGTGGTCTATTCAAATATAGAATACAGGCATAATTTTAAGTACAAATGGTCTTTTATTACAAGTAACAATAAAAAAAGCATACTTTTCTAAAATGGTTGTCCAGAAATTAATATCCCAGGATTTGCTTTGAGGTAAGAACCTTGTACTTATGTAGCTTCATTCCATTCTTTATTTACAGGCATTAGTGACACGTAAACAGATACAGTCCAGTAGCAAAAAATGGGTCAATTCTTTTAAATAGGAAAATTTGGGGTAATTTATGGTGCAGAGAGCAGCCAACTTAAAAAATCCTTCACACAATTCTGGTGTGACTAATTAGTATCTTAAGTGGCCAGACTACTATATCAGAAATGATGTGCTTGTAAGGCAGGCTCATAGTAAATTTAAATATGAGGAAGATTTTAGACTCATTATGAAAGGGGAATTAGGCAGCTTCTGTTGGTCCAAGAATCTGGAGCACCCTGGCAAGATGGTCTGAAAAGTAGAAGTTGCCTGCAGGCCTTAGCTGAGCATAATGGAACGGCCTTCACGCCTTGGGTAACCCTGCCAGGAGAAAACTCTCCCGACGTACATCGCCCGTTCCGCCCAGGAACACCCCCTCGCCGGCTATGAGCACACTTTGAGGCGACCTGCAGGACTTGAGGGGGATAATTATGCCAAACTGCATTCTCACTATTTTCAATTGGCCACCTGAAGTACATGAATTTTGAAGGTAGCAAAAGATCACAATTGTGCCCTATATGTAATGAGAGCCCTTTTGTCTCCTCAGCAGAATCTTGGAAGATTTGATGGTAATTGTAAAAGCGGAAATGTTATGCCTTCTATATCATGGTATTTTTTATTTCATAAAATTATCAAAAAAATCTTTTTATAAAAGAATGGGAATATAGTTACAAATTTTAAGCTTAAAATATTTCTCAAGAAACCCTGATTGGATAGCTGAATAGATCATCAAATGTGAGTTACTTTAACCCTTTCTGTCCCACGCCCAAAGCTATGTGGCTTATTTGAGCAACGGTTACATGACATGCGACGGGCAGAAATCTTGCTTTATTTAGATGTTGTAATCACCCCAATACACTTTCCTTGCTTTAACAAAATAATGTGTTTGAATGTCTAGTTGAAATAGAGATCAATTGTATTTGTTTAAACTGGTTTCGTTCCCGTATGTTTGGTTCATCTTTTTATTACTTAAGATAAAATCTGCTTATTTTGGGATATTTTCCCCAGTAAAATTCATCCAAGGATGTGAAAATGCTTATTCTTTACAAGCTACTTATTTTATAAAATTTTTCAAAGAAATTAGAGGAATTATTTTTAAAATTTGATAAGCATGAATTTAAAAGGTATTCCTATGATCATGTGCCAAAAATTAGCTCTTTGATTCACAATTTTAATTCCTACCATTTATTTCCCCTCAGTTGGACTTAGACGGGAAGTGCGCATCTAAGTTCTTTCTACTCCCCAAGTCGTCCTGTGAGAAGGTTGATATGCCCGTCCAAAAAGGGGTTTAACATGTCCATTGTCTTTCTAGATGAAATCATGTTAAGAAATTATGATCCCCCTCCACCAGATAAAATAACTCTTAGTAGATTAAGAACAAAAAGAAAGGGTACTTGCGTATTATCCCGTCGACCGTGACGCTTAATCTGAAACATTATCAAATCCCATTGACTTTACTATTACTGTGCCGCTGAATGGTCGACGGGATAATATGTAAGTACCAAAGAAAGTATGCAGTAGCAGAAGAGTGAGAAGTAAAAATACTATAAAAGCAAATACTTAACTACAAGAATACTGGACTCAACAGAATTTTGACTAAATTAACCACTTTCATCACAACCAAGCATACTTATACAGTCAAACCCTTACAGATCACTTACCTATTTTAACTGCTACTCAGAATGGACTAATATAAAATGACTTAATAATGGAAATATATGTAATAAATAACTATACCTCCTGGGCTTCCTTTTCAAACTTCTCAATAGTTCTTTTGTCAATACCACCACATTTGTAGATCAGATGACCGGTAGTGGTACTTTTACCGGAATCTACGTGTCCAATGACGACGATGTTAATATGAGTCTTGTCCTTAGGCATTTTGGATGAATAAATATGACTTATCCTGAAAAAACAATTCTTAATTAATAATTAGAGCAGTAAAAAGCATGATCGAACTGCCACCCACTCACCTTCAGTTACCTAACATTATTCTTAACCCTAACATGCGATTAGTACAACAATTATACAAATATAAATACTCAAGTGATTACAATATATTAAGGTAATTCTTATAACAAAACCACACCTTACATTCCTTGGATCAATTATACAGATACTAGTATGTCCAATATGGCGGACACAATGTGCCGGCAGATTATTTAACTTTTAGTAGTGTAATTCCAAAAGAAACTAATATATGTAATAATAAATGCTCTTAAATGACACATTAAAACAAAATATAATCATAAAATTGTTAATTCATACTACAGAACATATTACTTTATACCAAATCAATCAGTACCGGTTTAACTAGGAAACCGGCAAGAGGCAATTAATAAATCATAGTAAGAAATAATACGTTATTTTAATACCCAAAGTAATCAGTAAAAGGTACTTGTAATTACAAAATCCGATGGTTGATCTAAAATACTAAAAGAAATGGATTGAAAACTTACAAAATTCACTAATTTTCAACCACAGCTATCTTGAAAGAAGAGGTGAGAGAGTGGGTAGAGTTGAGTTGAGAAGTGAAATTTCCAGAAGGGAGAAATCATTTTATACCTGAAAAAGTAAGAGTCATGTGACCTGTAAAGACGCTTTTTCATTGGTTAAAAAAATAAATGGTTCTAAGTTCAACTTTGAAAATTTATATTCTTTTAAGTATATCCTAAATACCATGCTAAAACAGGTTTAAAATTTTGAAACTTCATTAAATTGTTCTTTACTAGCTTCTATACCTTTTGTTAATCTTAGCTCAAATTCACAGAGGTGATATTTACTATTCAAAAAATGATAGGCGGCGCTTTACAAAAAGAATATTCTACAAAATGGCCTTACAACAGGGGCGTAATAACACTGAGCTATAAACAAACTGGAGTGACGGAGTGACAACTGAGCGTGCCGAAACCGCATCACACCTTATCGAAGTTTGTGTCTGCGCGAAAAAGATTTCCATCTTCTTTTAGTTTTCCCCATCTGTTGGCACAGTTGTATGCACAACATGATACGACCATTCTAAATGTTGCTCAAAATATTTTTAAAAAAGGGGGTTTTCTAGAAATAGTTCAACTCACACAATGTTAGTCTATGGAGAAATTCGTTTGTTTTGCCCGGTTCGCTCAAGCGAACCGGGCAATTGTGACCATCCGCGCCGGCACGTTCGGTCGCATGTTATATCATCAGAGGTTGTCACTCCAGTTTGTTTATAGCTCAGTGCGTAATAAGGGAAGGGAAGCCCCGGAGGCCAAGGGCCCCCCCCTCAAAAAAATCAGACTAGGTATACCAAATCGAGGTAACACACTGCTTTTTAGTTTAATATTAAATTTCCAAAAATTCTCCCAAAGCTTAGGGGTAATTTTCATTTTTGGATCCTCTTTTCCGGTGCATAAACCTAGATTTGGGCATAAACCTAGCCGTATAGAGCATAGAGCATTCGCACATGACGTCACTTGGAGGACTAAATCAACGTTGCTAAGGCTGTTGTTAGGGGCGGGAGGCGGGACATAGAAGTATCCAATAGCAGCATTCGCACATGATGTCACTGGAGGAATAAAACAACGTTGCTAAGGCCGTTGTTAGGCAGAGTCATGTGATTGAAAATGCTCTATTCTCACATGACGTCACGTGCTTAATTAATTAGGGTAGATGTGAAAAAAATCACGCATTTTTAAACTTTTATACTCTAGGTTTTTTTCATAGAGGTAGAAGAATAATAGAGGCGGCATGGACGACAACCAAAGCCACCTGTGTTCCCAACATCAATGATAAGCAAAAATAATTCTTAAACATTGGAGCTGCCTTAGGCTGAGCGCGCACTAGCGAATTTTGTCACGGTGACAAAGACAAAACTGTCGCCATGGCTATTGAAACAAATTAGAGTGCGCGCACTAGGCGACGTGACACTTGGCCGATTGCCAAGAATTTTTTCATAGAGATCCATTGTATTCTACTGATATTTTTGATACTAGTGATTCTGGTCGCAGTGACTTAAGTCGCCAGTGCGCGCACAGCCTTAGGCTGGGCGCGCACGAGTGACTAAAGTCACGGCGACCAGGATTACTAGTATCAAAAATATCACTAGAAAACAATAGAGCATTTTCAATCACATGACTTTACCTAACAACAGCCTTAGCAACGTTGTTTTTATCCTCCAGTGATGTCATGTGCGAATGCTTCTATTGGATGCTTCTATTTCCCGCCCCTAACAACAGCCTTAGCAACGTTGTTTTTGTCTTTGTCACCGTGACAAAAGTCGCCCGTGCGCGCTTGCCCTTAGGCCCGGTTTACATGGACACAAATCCCGGGAACATATTCCTTTTCCATCGACGCTGCAGCAGATTTCTCCAGAGTGAAATGATAAGCGCGCTTTTGGCGTGACGCATGAAAAATCAACAGCGCCAAAGCTGCCCGCGGATTATGTTTCCGAGATTCTTCTTCGTAATCTTTATGTTTTTTATGTCTCCTTTTCATGTGCTTAAGTTAAGTAGCTCAGTCCGTAGTAGCTCAGTAAATTGTATATTTATTTCTTAAATAGATGTTTGGAAGCAAATGATTATTTATTTTTATTTTTCTTTAGTTTGTAAAATTAAAATCCATTAGTAACTCTTATAGCTGATAATAAATTAATCAAAATTTAGTTTTTAAAACCCAGATACAACACCTAATTTACTAGGACAGTCAGTGGAAATTGTTTTCGAACCATTCTGCTATTAAGACTTGTAAATAAAAGGGTTCTAGAGATATAATTACTGATTTAATCATTAAAACATAATTTATTTAAGTGGATAATTGCATGATAGAAAAACAAAAGCTAATCAGGACAGGTAGAACTACTAAGGATCACAGATAGGAGAAAAATAGCACTATGAAGCTTATTTACTAAATCATCTGTAAACAAAAATGGATGCATCATCATCACATTAATTAACACAGTTACCTACTCTAAAATTAGGTAGAGTAATTAAATAAAGTTTGATTGATACTCACAAAATTGAAACAAAACCGCCTTTTATTGAAAATAAATTATTAAAGGACTCATTTCTATAGTTGATAACATGCTTTAGAATAAGTAAAATGTATTTTGCATCAATTAAAGTTTTTCAGTGAAATTCTGAAGATGTTTTTTTAAGAAGGCTATAGAGCATTCGCACATGACGTCACAGGCTTGTGACGTCAGAGGCTTGGATGACAGACAGTATGATGGAAAACTATAGGATGCACATCGTTTATTTGTTTACTTTTGATGTGAATTTTGAAAAATAAGGATGTTTTATGTTTTTCTCCAAAATTTACTTTAAAATAACCTTTATTTACTCTAAAATAGCATCTCTGCATATTATAAGTCATTCAATAATACTACATTTTATATTTAGCAGTGTTCTAATTGCTGAAACCATTTCTGCCAGTGTTCTAATTGCAAGTACCATTCGCAATGCTACTAACATATTTTAAAATTCTTAATTATTCAATTTTTAGTTTCAGTAGCATATTATAAGTATTTTACAGATGTATCGGACTCGCATATTGTTCTAACAAATGTAAACAAAAACATGTCACCTCGTAATAAGTCTTTTTCTAAATTTAGCTTACCACTAAAACACAAAAACATATGCACTTACCTTCAATAACTACTATTCTTTCGTTCCGATCTTTAACCGAGCCTAAAGAATCTTTTTAAATGAACTTTTCTTATAAAAACTAAATGCAGCGCGTATTCTCTATGGGAGCCTAATGTTAAAGAAAAGTTGTCTATCCTCCAAGCCAGCTTGATCACGTGATCGGAGACACGTGATTGAAAATGCTCTATAGAGCATTTTCAATCACATGGCTCGGACCTAACAACGGCCTTAGCAACAGAAATGTTACAGTTTTTTGCCCTACAGAGGTTAACAGTTACAGAAAATGACTGGCCGTGGAATTCTTCTATTGGAGTATTTGCAATCACGTGACCTTATACTTAAAAACCGCCTTAGTAACATATACCTTGTTACCTAATACCTTGTTCCACCTTGTTACCTAGCAACCACCTTAGCAACAGTTAAAAGCCCTACAAAGGTTAACAGTTAAAAGAAATTAGCTGGTCGTGACGTCACCTGAAAACACTCTATAGAGCATTCGCACATGACGTCACTTGGAGGACAAAAACAACGTTGCTAAGGCCGTTGTTAAGGGCGGGAACTAGAAGCATCCAATAGAAGCATTCGCACATGATGTCACTGGCGGGCAAAAACAACGTTGCTAAGGCCGTTGTTAGGCCGAGTCATGTGATTGAAAATGCTCTATTGAAGGGAGACTAGTTTAAACTCAGTATTGTAAAAAGCTTAATCTTTCGTTAAGTACTCCAATTGCGTTTAGTTTATAGCTTTTTAGTTCCAAATAATATTGGAGTATTGGTCAAATTTAATAAGTTATATATTGTATTATACATTTTTACAAGTTTTGAGCAGGAACAGCTTGAGGGCACAATATTTTTTGGTAAATTACAGCAGGGCATTTTTAATTTCTAAAGGTAAAAGAAATTTAAGGAGTTTTAAAGAAGTAGAATATAAAATCGAGGAATTTTATAGTCCTTAAAAATGAAGGGAGTGTTAGAACCCTGTAAATATTATGGTATTACTACTATTTAATAGAGAGCATGAATTCCAGATTAGCACATAATATTATTACTACTACACTAATGAACTCTAAAGCGTATAAATATCTTAGTAGCGCGCAGTGGCGTAGCTAGGGTGGGTGTCACCCGGGGCGGAAGTTCGCGGTGTCACCCCCCCCAGGGTCCACCATTTCTAAACCCCATACCTAGTTTTATATCACTTTAAAGTAGTATTTGAATTATGGTGCATATAATATCACAATTTTATAATCACTCCAAGTAAAAAGGGGGGGGTCTGGGGGTTACCCCCAGAAAAGTTTTGAAAATTTGCCTTTATAAGTAGTGTTTTAGCTCATTTTGAGACCCTTTGGGTAACATCCGAAGAGAACGGTTCCTTGTAAACCATGCAATTTTCAAGGAAAAAAATTATAAATAGAAATCAAAATATTTCAAGGGGGGCTGGGGGTCTTCCCCCAAAAAATTTTTGAAAATTTGCCTTTAAAAGTAGTGTTTTAACTCCTTTTTAGACCCTTTTGGTAACATCCGAAGAGAACGGTTCCTTGTAAATCCCACAATTTTAAAGGGAAAAAAATTACAAATAGATATCAAGTATCAAGATATTTTGAGGGGGGCTGAGGGTCAAACCCCAGAAAATTTTTGAAAATTTGCCTTTAAAAGTAGTGTTTTAGCTCCTCTTGAAACCCTTTTGGTTATATCCGAAGAGAACGGTTCCTTGTATAAACCACGCAATTTTCAAGGGAAAAAATAAAAATGGATAACAAGATATTTCAAGGGGGGCTGGGGGCCCTCCCCCAGAAAAATTTTGAAAATTTTCCTTTAAAAGTAGTGTTTTAGCTCCTCTTGAAACCCTTTGGGTAACATCCGAAGAGAACGGTTCCTTGTATAAACCACGCAATTTTCAAGGGAAAAAAATATAAATAGATATTAAGATATTTCAAGGGGGGCTGGGGCTCCTCCTCCAGAAAATTTGCCTTTAAAAGTAGTGTTTTACCTTCTTTTGAGACTTTTTGGGTTACACACGATGCTTCCTTGTAAGTTACAGAATTTTCAAGGTACTTTTATATTTTTCTTATAACACTGAAAACCTTGGGGGTTGGGGGGTCATTTGCTCTCTCCTTCCCCCCCCCCCACTAAACGACGTCCATGCCCTCTTATTTTTGTCCTTTTTTAAAAATGAGAGGGTACTTAAGTTTCTAAATACAATAGAAGTGGCTTGTGTTTGTCGTCTCCTTCTATATTTATGTAATGTGACGTACTATACAATACTATCTATGCATTTTACACTAATTTCATATTACACTGTTCAACAATGAAAAATTCTTTGATGAAAATAGTCATTCTTATAGATTTTGGGTCGCTGAACCACTTGTCACCCCAAATTTTTATAATAGGGTGACACCCTTTTTAATGTTTTCTTAATATTATTTTTAAAAATGCAACTTTTAGCGTGAAGATGAACGGAGATTTTAAGTTCCGGTGTCACCCTCATTGTTCTCTAGTTGGGTGACATCTGTTTAATATTTCCTTTCATAAAATAAGTTTAAAAAGTTATGTATATTTTTATGGGAAGATGATCGTAGTTTTTATGTTCCGGTGTCATTCCATTGTTATCTAGTAGGGTGACGCCCTGTTTACTATTTCATTAAAATATTTTTCAAAATTATATTTTTTGTGTAAAAAATAACGGAAAACTAACGTCCCCTTGTCACCCCAATTTTTTTCTAATAGGGTGACACCCTTTTTAATGTTTTCTTAATATTATTTTTTAAAAATATACTTTTAGCGTGAAGATGAACGGAGATTTTAAGTTCCGGTGTCACCCCCATTGTCCTCTAGTTGGGTGACTGATGACATTCTGTTTAATATTTCCTTTCCCTGACTGAGGGAGTCACCGTGACTCTCTCTGCTATGTGTCAATGGTTTTTTAGACTTTAGATCCCCCCGGATAACCGCAGTAGATTGACATGTTGACACTCGTCCCGGTTTTTATCGGGACCCACGCCTTCATATTAAATAAAATGGAAACCCTCGAAGAACAGTCTATGTTTATTTTTTTCGAATGTGTGGAGCTCGGTGTCACCCCCCAAGATAGCTAGACGGGTGACACCCGGGGCGGACCGCCCCCCCCCTAGCTACGCCACTGGTAGCGCGTTAGTACCATTAAAGCGAAATCAAATCAAAAACGGAATGTGCGCTTTGAAAAAAAATCTAAATAATACGTAACAGAAAGTAGTTCAGACGTAATAAATAAGAGCCTGACAGTAGAGCGGATACTATCATAAATATTCAACAAGTAAAAGCTAGCTAAGAATAATAAATCGCTACCGATGATGCGTTCGCGTTGGCACAGTCTCTATTCCCCCGCCAAGGTCACTGTTCCCGCGCCTCATAAGAGAACTTCTCCAAATCTCCTGCAGCGTCGATGGAAAAGGAATACGCACCCGGGCCAGTCCGGCCCTGCCCAAGTGCACTTCATAACCAGGCCCGTGCTGGGCCGCCGGGACATATCCCGGTGCGCCCTCCAGCCTGGAAATTTTAGCGCCCTCCTATTCCGAAACTGACAAGGCTTTGAGTGTTGCGACTGTAGGCTACTATAGAGGTGGGCGCCTTTAATCAAAACAGCAATACCTTTGAGAGTGTTAAGTCAAGGTAGTGTTTTTTGCACTAGGGGAACCCTAAGCGAAAAAAAAGTACTAATACATACCTTGATAGTGGAAAACTAGGAGGTGTTTTCAGGGCGCCCTTTTAAGCTACTGCGAAATTTTAAAAGTTCCGCTTTAATTTTACTGCGGTGATTTTTCATGGCGATTTTGCTCTCTGTTTAATACTTCGAATTTGCGAAGGCGGGGTGGTGTCTTTTAGACGCCCCTCTTCATGCACAAACCAGGAAATGCAAGGGCACAGCACTGATTTTTTGTTGGGCCTTTAGTGAAATACTTTGAAATTGAAAGGGAGGGAGGTTAATTATTTAGGGTGCTGTTATTTAAACAGGTAGTTACTTGACTAAGGGATGTCATTAGAGAGAAGTATCGAACGCAGGGCCATATCCAATGGGGTTTTAGGGGTTTAACCCCCCTAAAATATTTATGCTCTTTTTTCCTCCGGGTGTAACTCAAAGGGTCTCAAAATATGTCAAAACAGAACTTTTAGGAGTAAAAATTCCAAAAATTTTCTGGGGGAGGATCCCCAGACCCCCCATCGAATTTTTAAAATACATTGTAAAATGATTTTCCTTGAATATTCTCTGACTTACGAGGAGTAGTCCTCTTTTGCTTCAATCATCCGAAGGGGCTCAAAATGATTCAAAATACTGTTTTTCACAAAAATCAAATATTAAAAATAAAAAACAATCAAATATATCTCAAATAGCAGTAATTTGTGAACGTCGCCAATCTTAAAAGAAAAGTAAGTTTTTAGGTTTACAAATAATTATTTGGGCGGCGCCCTTTCATCCTTTGTCCACCGCCCTCTGAAGGTACCCAGCACGGGCCTGTTCATAACATTACATCCGACAGAAAAATTCTACGCATCTTTGGGGGGGGGGGGAATTTTTCTGCATGATTTGTCAACTAACTTTGAACCCCCCCCTGGAAGAAATTTCTGGCTGTGCCCCTGATTAAGTGCACTAAAATTTCAAATCCTTTCATTACTTTTTACGTTCTTATTATTTTCCATTCGGAGAAAATTACTAAGAATTTAGTAGTATATACGAATACTGATCAGGTTCTGCCATGAGAAGTTTTGTTTAAAACGGCAGGCTGATGCCGGTATGGAATTCTCTCTTCTGTGAATTTTAATGTCAAATTGTGTAAAACATTTAAAAAGTATGACATATGCTGTTATTTTTTGTAGCAATAGGTTTATGTAATGTTTTTTTTTTACACCTTTAAAAATTAATTTTCTGAAACAAATTTGTCCCTTGAAAAGTGCTTCGCGACTTAAAGTTTGGGAACCCCTGGCATAGAGGGGTTCCAAAATATTTCGATATTGTAGAAATACTTTCCAAGAAGTGTACCATGGTTTAAATATTAAGCAAAAGTGTAGGAAAAAATATTATCAATTATCAGTAAAAAAAATATTTAAGTCTTGGACACAAAATAATTTAACATAACTGAATTAAATACTAAAGACCTTGATTAATACTACCTTTTCCAACTATACCCAAACGGTATCTAAAATTAAAAACTGAAATGATGGCCCCCGATTTGCAAAATACCAGTCATTACAGGATTAGTCCAATACTTGAAATATCCAAGTCTTTAATCAACACTTGACCATTATCATTTATTTTGGTGTGTTGGCATTTAAAAATGATGAAAATCTAAACCATTTAAATTTTAAAAAGAGCAGCAAGAGCTTTATGCTTAAATGAAAATTACCACAACCGAAATTTAATTTACCAGTGCCCAGCAGTGAGAATGTTTTAAAAAGTAATTTATTTCTCTCTTTCAAAGGCTAGGAAAAAATAACATGCATTAACCTTTTAAACGCCGCAATTCAAATTTTAAATTAAAGGTTCTGATTTTTGGCTTAAATGGCTTGTTTCATCATCATTACTAAAACCAATCTTGCGATTTTTTGGCAGAAAAAAAAAATCCTAAGTAGGATTTTGAGGATGTTCCCATTTGGGAACATCGGCGTTAGGAGTGAAGTTTTTAGGGGGATTTCCAAAAGGCATATGTTTCAAAATTAATTCAAGTAAAACTACTGAAATAATGATTTAATAGATTTTCATAAGGAAAAAATTTACATACGAGGGTAGTTTGAAAAGTTCTCGGCCTGACCATGAAAATGACAACTTATGGTTTCAAAAATGGTTTATTTTTCAACATTGCCTCCTTTTAAGCTGCCTCACTTCTTAGAACGACAGTCCTGTCTTATTTTACGTTCTTTTGGGGGTTGTTCTAGATTTTCGTGAAAAAACCTATTCATCTCACAGTTACTTCTTAATTCGAAGAAAACCGGTGACCAGAGAGAAAAGTTTTCTCTTTGGAGGAGAGAGGGAAGTTTGAAGATACCAAATCTGGGTAGTAGGATAGGTGTTTGTAAAATTTTTAACCCAAATCCCTTAGTTTTCCCACCGCAAAAACACATTTGTTAACAGAAGCACTGTTCTAATGAAAATTGACATTTTAATCTACTAAATGGGTCTTTTTTCTCGGGTATTCTCATCTACAGGTTAGATAAGTATTCTGCTATTATATTCATACCATTCTCCTTGAAATCCATTGACAAAATTTCCCTGAAATTCCAGAATTCTTACGCCATGAATTTTCCAGTCGATAGCACGTTTTGGTGCTGAAAAACTGACTTTTATCCATTGCATTGATTATTATTTCACTTAAAAGTTCTAAGTTATGTCTATTTCTTCATATAGACGTAAAAAAACGCTTTTATTTTGTGTAAATCGTGTCAAAATTCTCAATGAAGTCGTCATTTCAATGCATTTTTGAGCCACAATTTGGATTCGCGGCACCCATCTTGTCCAAATTGGTTTCACGCGCAATTCCTCGTGCAAAAAATAACTTATGCGCTCCTTTGATATCCCTAGACTATTAGAAATGTCCCCACCTTCTTTCATCATTATTCTAAAATCATAGAGGGCACTTTTCGACGATTTTCGGTATGGCGGCTCTTTTTGAACGTTTTTCACATGGTTCTGTAAGAACACTCTCACACCCATGTTAAAGCTTCAACTCTAATTTTTTCACGGGGAAAACAAAGGTAAAGAGTCTCCTTACACTTTACGATCATAGAATTAATTTCATTTGGTGATATCCCTTTTTTTAAAAAGAATTTTATAACAGCTCGATACTTGCTTTTCTCCATTATTGAAAATAAGCTCACCTTAACTCATTCAAAAAATTCCCGACAGTAGAATTCTGATCAGAACAACTCAAAAATTTAATTAGGCTCATTTGAAGAGTTGTTCTAACAGGAGAAAAAAATTCGGGCGAATTAGAGCGCGTGTTCTGGGTGAGGCCGAGAACTTTTCAAACTACCCTCGTATTTATTACATGCGTGACACTTTTCCGTACATTTTTATTCCACAATGAGTAATTTTTCGGTATAAAAAATACGAAAGAACGTCCCCATGCGTTTCAAAGAAAAACAGTTATCTTTCTTCGTGAAAAATTAGCTTTAATTACTGTTCTATCCGGATATCTAGCAAAAAATCCATGAATTGCATTCAAATTTGTTTCAAAAGTGATAGCCATAACTATCTCCATTGATTTGTTAAAGCTCAACATATCTCTTACATCCAACTTACGTTAGAAGAGTGTTTTAAGATGTACACACTTTTCATTATTTTCAAAATTCTTCAAATGTGTACCTAAAATTTTTATGTAAAAAAGAGTACTTGAAAATAAGTACCAAAGTCCTCAAATATGCCCTTTGCATAACCCCTAATAATAATTACTGAAAATTCCCAATATTTTTGCAAAGATGGTTAGGAGGGGAATTTAATTTAAAGACAAAAAAGTTGAGAAAATCCCATCATCACCTGGAAAGAAAGAGAATTGTTGAGGAAATGAACAGATCGCAAAGAGAAAACAGATTTATTAGTACGTATATAGTCTATCACCTTTTTTAAAAGAGGAGCGTTGTCAAAGAATTTTTAGTACGTTGGGGCACTGCGAGCTGAAAAAGTTTTGGGAACCACTGCTTGACACTGATATATGTGTTTGTTAAAATTACTGCCAGGTTTATATCACTTTATACTCTGCTCCACCCCAAGCTGGCACTGTTGGGAAAGGCAGAGGTTGTACCCATCCGCCCGAAAAAATAGTACTAGCTGGTATTCAGGGTTCATACTCTAAGACAGTAAAATTCAGGAGTCTTTAAGGAGTTTTTCAGGAGTAAATTACACAAAAACTAGGAGGTAACATAAACAATTATTAACCTGACTTCTTTAAATATCACGAGCAGAATGAATCATTGAAAAAAGAAGTGCAAAAAAGTTCAGAATTTTATCTTTCAACAGTATTTTACTGATTTAAAAAACAATAACTTTCACTGATTTAAAAAAAAAACAATAACTTCCACCATATTATACTGTTATTTAAACTTCCTTTTGCTCTTGGATAGATAAATTTCAGGAGTTTAAGGGAAAATTCAGGAGGAAAAACTTAATTTCCAGGAGTTTTAAGGGCCCTTAGAAAATTAATGCAAATTTTAGGAGTTTTTCAGGAATTTCAGGAGGCGTACGAACCCTGGGTATTGTAATTTAAAATAAAGAATATGCAGACACATTTGTAAATATGTAACATACATTATAGTTGATTGAAATTTAATCATATGTTAATAGCCTGTAACCGAAGCGAATGAATATAGTGCGTAGGGTAAAGCCGGGTAGGAAAGTGTTGAACGGACAATCCATTCCGGCTGATTGGCTGGGAACCGGTTTCTTGGCTGTAATTCGGTCGCCGTAGCCTCCCCCCCCCCTTCAGTGCCAAATTAGGGTGGAACAGAGTGTAGTCTCAAACTAAATGTGTTTTTCACACTCATTAAAATATTTTTAGACATTTCTACTACAATCTTGAATTTGTTATGTTATGGATCATGTGTAATTCAAAACATCAATAATAGACCAAGACTTTATCTTTTTTTGATTTATTAAGTCCAATGTTTAGATATTTATCTCTTTCCACCAACTCGAGGAGCCTTGGTAGCTATAGGCTTAGCAGCCTTTTGCTTCTGTGCAACTTTTGCAACCTAAAAGATAAAACAGAAAATAAATAACAAAGATAAAGTTAACAATTTGGACCTAAATAACCTTAGTAAAATAATACAAGATAAAATATTTGCTACACGAGAGAAAGCAGAAGTCCATTTATAAATTTAAGAGTAAGAATGAGTCCGAAAAGGATAATAAATGATACAATTAATTTTCACTTTGGAATTTTTAATCCTTTACATGATGATGGAAATTTCCACCAAAACCGTTTTTCGCGATTATTGCATAATTGGAATGTAGCTGTTAAAAATAATCCAAGATCACAATCAATATAGCAAGTTTGAACTTGTCATTCCGCTGTTTGTTGTAGCTGGAAGAAAGTGTAATTTCTTAAATATTTTTTAATAACCAATCTGAGATTTTTTTTGCTAATAAAAGCGATAAGGAGTGGAAAGTTTTTTTTTGGTGTTTATGTTATTTTATTGCAATTTATATTGAATAGTCCAAGCAGTTATTTCACTTCTAATAAGGGTTCCCACTCAATTTCAGAAATAAAAATCCCCGACTTTTCCAGGTCAATTTTTAAGATTTTTCGATAAAAAAATAACTAGGAATTCACAATATTTTGGAGATATTTCTTGCTTTTTTGAACATTATTCTATTACAAGATAATTACAAAGATATATTATTTTTTATTTGTTTAGTACTGAGCAAAACACATAAAACTTACATGATGATGCCTATTTCCATCATACTGGTTTTTTTATTACTTTATATATCAGGGGTGCTACCGACTTCAACTCAAAAAACAATTTAGAGAAATTAATCTTTTTATCTGGAATCCCAAATTCTGGTCCACAATATTTACAGATGAAAAAAATCTTGTTCTGAAGGTATTTTCCCCTCAAAACTTACTGCACCATCCTAGAAACAGGTTGCCCTCCTTGCATTGGGCCTAGATTTAGTGCCTAATTGGGAATACTTGCTGCATGCTCTTACTCGTTTCAATGAGACAGAACAGTCTGGAATGTTTTAACTACA
Source organism: Tetragnatha montana (assembly GCA_963680715.1). NCBI lineage: Eukaryota > Metazoa > Arthropoda > Arachnida > Araneae > Tetragnathidae > Tetragnatha > Tetragnatha montana. The sequence goes on from OY796677.1 coordinate 34,579,112, forward strand.
GCCATATGTAAATATGACTCACTGGTGGCTACAGCTGCGAAAAAGTATCTTAAAATAACAAAAAATACTTAATTACACTTGGAATTGATGTTGAGACAGGATTCTTTATAAAAGATGTTAGTAATGCTGCAGCCCGATACTTATTTTTTAAATTAGGCCTAATTTTGCACTTTCTTCTCAAGCTTGAGGCTTTTGAAAATTTAGATAATAACCACAATTTATGCTGTTAAACTGGGATTCCACGGCTACCCTGGAAAAGTAGCACCCCTGTATCATTATATGAATGCTAGGATTTTTTAAACATATTTCCTTTAGTCTAAAGCATGAATTATACCATTCCGATTTATTTCACAAATAAAGAAAAAAATCATGCAAAGGGTTAAATCCTATAACTGCAGTACACAGCGATATAGGAATTAAAATTGCCTTGGAGAAGCTATGTTATTCGTTTCTTAAGTAATCATAATCAGAGTTATTTAAATGGTCGTTTGAAAGTCGTGTGATTTACCAGTCTTTAAAGGCAACAAGTTTTAAGACTTGAGCTTCACATGCAAGTATTGAAATTTAGTACAAATCGCTGCCAATCAGCCAGCTGATAATGCGTTTTGAAATAAACCCGGGTTGGAATTCTGTCCACAAAAGTTTTAGAAAGACGGAAGAGTGGCACCCATGCCGTAACTCAAATAAATTTTGAGAAAATGGTCATAAAAGTGTCTACCTACCTTCTTAATTTGAGAAAATTGTAAAAAATAAGTATGAAAAAGATTACTTCAGAAATGGATTTTGTAAAATATTTTAGGAACCTTACTATTGAATACCCGCAGTATGGCTCTCACACATGAGCGAGATTTAAAAAGCAAACACTCAGTCGTGAGAGCCATGCTGAGGAAGGAAGGGGTTAACAATAGGCTTACCATACATCTGGGGTTTTTAGAGCTGTCCAAACAATTTTTGAAAAACGTTCTGTGAAATGAAAATAAACTGAAGTACTTCTGTTCAATGTTTTTTTACTTAGTTTATAATATCTGAAGAATTGGCATGGTACTTATTAAGTAATTTCAAAAATGTGTCCTGGGTTGGATCAAAGAAAATATGGTAAGCCTAACAATGAACAACTTAGTTAATAAAACATTAAATACCTTTGTGGGGGCAGCAGTAGCTTTCTTTTGAGCTTTTTGTTGCCTAGCTTTTTCCTTGGCAGCTCTGGAAACAAATGATAGTAGTAGGTTAATTAATGAAACTAAAATATTCAGATGCATTATAAGAATAACCTTTTTCAAAACAATAAACTAAAGAATTAAGAAATTTTAATGAAATGGGTTTAATATAAACACTGCAATTACTCCTTTTATAGCAACATACATTCAGGGCTCCCAGTGACTATCAATGCAGAAATTAGTAGTTTTAGTTGCCTTAAATGTTGAAAATACAGTAATGGACCTCTAATCTGGCTACCCAAAAGCTGGAATGAAAAAAAAAAAGGGGAAAGATTTCATGAATCTGTCGCGTTCGAAAGGGATTCAATCGCGGCTGTGCTGCGAGGATGGATAGGTGATTTCTGGTTCTGATGTTTGTGTCTCCTCACATTCTTTAGATAACAGGAAATAACATAAGGAAGGGAGGGGCTCGTCGCAGGAACATGCGCAATATACAGAGGCCTTTTAATTTTCATTTAGGGCATTTTTTTTTACTTGAATTGTTCGAAAATCTAGTATGATGCCAGTCCCGAGCTTGCCGGAAAAGGGGCCTATTACTGTAGTAGCCAAATTGAAAATACAGGGATACAGAGATGGGAAAACCAAAAATTTATTTTTGTAGCAGCTTTAGAGCAAGGCCAATTACATTACCACCTTTTGGTGTTTTCGTATCAATGAATGTGCATTTTTTCATGTTAGAAGTTAAATTGGTAGGTTAAGTTTCTATTCTATTTCATGCTTTATTTTTTAAACTCATCAACCTGTGTCCTGACAAGGGGTCAAGAATTGTCATGCTGGAAAATTATATTCTTTTGTCTCTGCTCATATTGCAGGCGTTTTTGCTTAAATACTCGGCTCAAACCCATTAATTTTTGTTGATAACAATATCCCATAATGGTGGTTTGGTTTGATCAACTTATACACAACATTGAGTTGAGATGACTAATGGAGCATGATCGCTTTAGTCTTAAAAATTTTGTGCTCTTTTGTAGTAGACTCATTTCAAATAAAGTAATGCTAGAAAATTCTCAGCAAATATTCTATGGACTATACAAAATTAGGCATGTTTCATGACTCAAAGAGGAGTTTTCACTCCATAAAATTTACTCTAATAGAATTTTAGCTTGTTTAAATTTATTTCATCTGGAAAAAGCATCAGAATATGAAGCTGCATAATTAGGGCCTCATTATACTACCTAATACAATACAGCAGGAAGTTATTTAACCTCCCAATGTTCAGGATTAACTCAGATCTTCCAACATTTTTGTCACACACATACTATTCTAATTGTTTTTTGGGATAACTCCTTTTAAATGAATGTCACACATTTAATTAATAAATACCTTAAATATATTATTATATCATATAAGGTGTTTGAGTAAAAAAAGTAACCTTTATCAACTTCAGAGACCAATACAGGTTGATTTTGGTACCGTTTATCGGCACCTTCACAAAAATTGACAGCTTTATTTTATAAAATTTAAATTAATAAAATTATTTTAATTCATAAAATTTATTTTTAAATCAATTTTTAAAAAATTAAAAATAATAATTTAATAAAATTTGAATTAAAATTTATTTAAAATTATGATGCCTTGCCCCATGGGGGGCACCATTAGTTTAAAAGAGCTGAAAAGCCTCTCCCCAGAAGCACAAAAGTGTTATATAAAATCAAATATGTAATTACAATCAAACAATACTTAAGGTTTGAGCTTTCAAAGTTAGCATACCCGCTTTGGGGTACTCTCCCCTATGGATTTAAATTCCTAAAGACACGACCAACAATCCCATAATTGAATAAATAAATAATATGGTATTTTTTCAGGTCATTAGTATATTCAGGGGTAGGAGCAACTATTTCACTAAATATAGGACATTCTATACAAAAAATATAGGACCCTCCGGAAAAGGGTTAACTATATTTATTTACATTTTTCCAGATTATAACTTTAAAAACTGATACCTCTCAGTGAATTTAGACTTGATAAACAATAAAGATATGATTTTTTTGGATAAAACTAAAAACATTCATTAAATGTTCTGAAATGCAGATTGAAACATAACACAGGGTGATTCAAAACTCATGGGCAAAAATGATAGAGGGATAAAGACGGATCAGAATCAGACAGATCAGATCGAAATCAAATTCTGCCCAGGCCTAGTGGCCCAACAGGCGGTTTCTATCTCCGTTTCATTAGCCTTTGGGCCTGGGGTGCTAATTACTTAGCTTGTGTCCAGGCTGAGTGGCTAGCCTGACCCTGGACCCCCAGTTGGGCTGAGTTGACCCATGACCAGCTACCCAAGCAGAAGGCATCGAACCTGGGTCGGTAATGCTGGTAGACAGGCACGCTGACCACTACACCACTGCGGCCATGATCAGATCGAAACTACTCGAATATAATTCAGAATTGTCCTTGAAAATGGACCCTGAAGCAATTCTAAGGTGCTAGAGTACTGATGAAAATTGCCAGAACCAATGTAAAATGAGTTATTGTGGGGGCAAACAATTGGAGGCAGAAATAAAATTATGATGTTTTAACTTATTTATAAAAACTGTGTGAAGTTTTTGATCCTAAGAGATTGTCTTCAAGAGACAATAACTAATAACTTTCTTGTTGTTAAACTTTTTGAAGATGACCTCTTTACAGTTTTTATAAATAAGTTAAAACATGATAATTGTCACTGGAATTTTATTTTTCTACTACTATCAACCATTTGCCCACTTTCCATTTCACCCATTTTTCATTACTTTTGTACACAATTTATTTTAATGCCTCAGAATTGCTTCAACTTTGGGGCTGAGATGAGAAATATAGGACATTTGCAAAAATATAGGACAATATAGGACGCTTTTTAAGGTTTTTGGAAAAATATAGGATATATAGGACAACTCTGACCCCTGTATATTTAGTCATAGTATAATCTTCCCGGGAAATCCCCGGAATTTCTGTCATTCCCGGGAATGGATTAATTTTTGAAACTACTTCATAGAAATTATATTTAAACTTCAAAATAAGTCCAGGAGTTTAAATATATATTACAGCACAATGTATTTACTACTATAAAATGAATATTTAAGTTTTAACTGTTTTTTTATTATTATTATGGAAGGATTTTATTTTAATTACCAAAATACAATCAATATGAAAAAAGTTAAAGGATGGTAATATTTTTTCGGGGGGGGGGGGGGGGGGGGGGGGGGGGGGTAATCTTAACATCTCTCTCTTTTTAATCAGAGTATCTTGTTAAAAAACTCTATACAAATGGTTATACGAAAATTCCAGTTAGTAAAAACAAAATTAATACATGGGTAAAGCTATATAATCTTTTTTCGATTCTTCACTGGAATTAACCGAACAGTTTTTATTTTACATTGACCGGAATTTTCGCACTTATATAACGTCCACTAAAAAAAGTTCAAAAATGGAACATATTCTATTAGAACAATTACAAATGAATTTATAAAAGTAAGGGGAGAAAGAAAGTTGTTAACTTTCAAAATAATATTTTCATAGAATCTTGTAAGCATACAACATTAACATTAGTTTGAGGGTAGGACGTTTTATAAAAGGCCTTTTGGGCAAAAACTGGAGAATTTTCAAGTCCCATGTCATATACAAATATCAATTGTAATTATCTAGATAAAAATATAAAGAAAACATAAATCCTTAATCCCTTCACTCTACTTTAAAAAAAAAATATATAAACATAACCTAGCTCTTTTTGGGACATTATACTTCTAAGCAGTTGATCTTCTTAAATAAATATCCTACTTCTTCTATCCAGGAGGCAGGAAATTTGCAGCTTTTCGAGAGCACAAACAAAAAGGGATTGAAGGTGGCTCTGGTAAAATTTGATTGCCCCTGAAATGCGCCCTCCCTGGTTCGTGGAAGGTGGGGTGGGAAAACAAGAAGCTACGAACAATTAGTGGCCATAAAAGTATAAAACGGTGCCCTATCGGCTATTCCATCTCCTGCACTGCAATTCGACCTGCGAGGCGGCCGGACACCCAGAGAACACACAAGCGCCCGCTCCTCGTCAACACAGGGGGCTATAAATATCAAAGGATTATCAGTGCTGTCGCCGTGTACGGGTGTCCGGTAGGGGTCGGGCAGTCGGCCACCGAGGACGACGATTTTTCCCCTTGGGCTATGCGGAAGCAGAAAGAAGAGTTTTGTTCCCCTTTCTATGCCCTCTCCAATGTTGGATTGCGTTTTTTAAATTCTGGGTTTAGAAAGTAACTGAAGTACAGCATAGGTATTTAAGTAACAAAGAGTTAGTTACTTTTAAATTTTTGTAGTTAAATACCAGTTCGATACTGAAAAAGTAACTAATGCAACTAAATACTTTTAAGTATTTAAAAAGTATTTCCGTTACTAAGTATTTAAATACTTAACAACCTTGTTCGTTACATACTTTGCTATAGAAGTTAAAATCTTACTATTCAATAGCCCCAGAACCCTCTTCAGGAACTTTCAAAAATTTAAACTTTTACAAGATGAAATGAATTATATACCATACCTTACAGCTTGGTCTCTCTGAGCTTTCCTGACTTCAGGTTTCATGTTCCTCTTAGCCATAATATCATTCAAACTGGCCCCAACAATGGCCCTCTGGAACTTGGTGGCTCGTCGAGTCTTTTTCTTATTGGCCTCCTCTTCAATACCCTTCTTGTGTTTACGTCGGTAAAGAACAGTCCATGTAATTTTCCTGGGATTCCTCTTCATCATGTGGGATGCTTCACATTTACCATTAAGAAAGAGGAAGGACTGAAAAGTGAAATTAACACTATCAACAATAGCTTCCAAAAGGTATTAAGTTAAACACTTTATCGGATAAAATTTTAACAATAAAGATCTCACGAAATTATTTTAATAAAATGTGTTTCTGACATTCCCGTCAGCATACTTGTATAATATACACGAACAGCGCTCGCAGAAAATGTTGCCCTCTGCAGAGAAACTACAAAAAAATATTTTTTTTTAAAGAAATTTTTCTGCAGAATTTATTTTTGATTGATAAATTTTTCTGTAAAATATTTCTCCCTGTCCTTAGGATTTTTTCAATTTCGGCCCTTTTATTGAATGAAATTTAGCTTTTTTGTATGTCTCTGGATTTGCTGGCAAGTCTTGACGCGCTCACCCGGTAAGTTTGCTTCTTCACGTGTTCCGATCGCAATGCTGAAAAAACAACTTTACAGCGATTGGACCTGTGAATCATCCTCGCGTCTCCCTCAATTCTCGCTGATGTTTTTAAGACTTGTTTACGCTGAAAAGCTTCTTCTAGCGTTTCAATCGTGGCTACTCAAGCTTATTTCAATTTAGCTTTATCACATCCTGCTGAAAATGTTGATGGAAATTTAGAAATCTTTTTTAAAGCTATAATCAAAATGTTAGATAGATCAGATTGATTCCAAACATAAATTTTAAGTAAAATAGTTTGGGAAATAGGTCAGGTAACACAGATAAAAATGATTATGGTATCAATTTGAGTTTTTTAGAAAGAATGTTAAAATGTGTAAATTCTTGCAGAACATATTTTGGAAAAAAATTAAGTTCGCAGAAAGGTTTTCATTTTAGAGAAGTATGCCCGTCACAAATTTTAATAAATAGTGCAATTTTTGGATAGGATTTAGAAGTGTGAACCTACAAGGAGTTACTGAATGACATATTAACCAGAATATTTATTATTTCAGACACTAGTAATGTTGCGAATGGTCATGCAAATAAAATTGATAGTGTGACATACTTTTCCGTCAGTCTTGACCATTTTCTTACCATGGCCAGGATACATTCTGTATCCGCTGTACACACAGATGTCAATCCTAAAACAAAATAACGTTTTAAAAACATTATAATAATTAAACTTTAAGATTAATTAAGATTGAAATTTTTACAAGTCTTACTTCATCTTGGCTTATTTTTGTTCCTGTGAGATATTTCTTGTTCTTCCTTCACTTTACTTCTTGGCTAGGCGGCAGGGGATCGCAGGGGATGATGTCAACAATAAATTCATTGCCACAACTTTTCTCATAAAACTATAGGGAAGTTACATATGACGTCACGAGCTCAAACTTGGAGAATGATCACGTGACCATCCTCGATTCTTCCACCCGCTGGAAGTAAACAAACCCAGTCCCTACCCTATGGAGTTTTGCATGGGGTTTTAAGATATTTTTTTAAAAATATTATTCCTCATCTGATAACATATAGACCCCTTTCCCTTATAGTTAAAGGTATGGTAATCATTAAAAAATAATCAAAGTTTTGATTTTTGCTCCACTTTTTAAGATTTTAACGAAAACTTTTTCAGGTCCATTGGTTTACAAAGCGAGTGTGAAACGATGTAAATAGTACCTGTATTTTAAATATCAATCATTAATTATTAGCTAAAACTACTTTTCTGCATAGTTGGAGGTACGTTGATCATGAAAAAGTAAAACAGTGTGATTTCGTGCTCCCTTTTTTTAAGATTTAAAGACAAAAATATTCAGCTCCCATTCATAACACATGAGTGTAGAGAGAAACCAAATAAAAACTGACACTGAACATAAACAAACTAAAGTGTCTATTTATTTTAACACAAAATATTAAAGTATTTTTCTTTGAATTAGCCATTGCCTTTAAGCATTTTTCGGAACAGCTAAAGGTTTGTTTTTTTTATCACGATATCACCAAATGTTTGATTTTAGGCTTCATATTTTGTGTTATGATTTATCTACTCAAACTGCCTATAATTCATGGGAGAGCAAGGGCTTGTTCACACTATATTAAGAAGCTTTTAATTTATAAGAAATCTGGTATTTTAGTTTAAATATTGTTACACTTCAATTCTTATAAATTTTATACCCTATTTGAATACCCTAATAGAAACATTTGAGCAACAATGAGTATCAATTAGCTCAAAATTGTTTATTATAGACAAATAGAGTGAACAAGTTTTTCCCATTCTGTTTTAGGTTCTATTTATTTAAATCAGAGAATTGCATCACATCCAAGTTCCAGCTCACAGGACGTTTTACAAATGTAATGAGAATGACCAAATGGCTTTTGGTTTTGGTGACCACTTTTGTGGCATCAATTCTAAACGTTTTTTGGTTGATCATTTAATTTGTAAATCTATTTCTTTTTCTGTCTATGGTTTAATAGCTGAATTAACCCAGTCTACCAGATGTTTTTTGGGAATGGCGACTTACAATGGAGTTAAGGTAAGCATCTTATTAAACATCCTATGCTCTTTCAAGGATCTGCTTTTGCATTCCTTCTTTACCTATCTGTAATCCTCTAAAATAAGGAATCATATTTTCTTTTTTAATATCTAGGATGTGGGAGTTTAGTGTATTTTAATTAATCCAGATAAGTTAGATACCCACAAGCTCCTAAAGTGTGGCCCCCCAGTAGCTGACTGGATCTTCTCAGTATCTGGCTGACATTTAAAACTGATTACTATCCATAATGACAGATATTTATTACTTAGACCATAAGTGATTGATTTGTAAATAACTTTAATAGTTGAAAATATTCCCAATTCCGTATTTTGGAAACTTCTAAACATACAAAGGAAATACTGTTGTTCCTTAAACACTTTCTATCTGAAGCCTCCCAAGGCTAACATTGAATCCAATAAGAAACCACTTACTTAAAACCAATCTATGGATTTACTCTCACCTTTGGCAGAATCCACTTTGGTTTCTTACTTCAAATTAGCAATAAATATTCATTAACATGGAGATCCTATAACATTCATTTAAACTAAAACAAAGACACTTTTAGAATCATCAGTAATGTTTCAAAACTGAACCTGTTGAATTGAAAAGTTCAAATATCCTGTCAAAAAATCCTTATCCTATACCGACCCCAAATAATATGTAATTGCTGAGTCAAGCAAGAAAGAAGCTGGGAATGATGCAGAATTACATATAGTCGGCTGGAAGAAGCAGACGTCACTTGCATGGGCGTAGCCAGGTTTCATGTTAGGGGGGGGCAAGGATTCTTACCTGTGCTCTTGATGTTGCGATTGCGAATACTAGTGACTAGAGGTTGACTCAATATTTCCAAGGCCCCCCCATACCCCATGGCGAGTACTTTTACACCCTACATTTTAGGATACTTATACTTGAACTTTTTGATTTGAACTTTTGCCCACCTAACGTAAAAATATGGGTAATGAATGTGAGCTTAAAAATGGGGGGTCTGGGGGTCCTCCCCCAGAAAATTTTTTAAAATTCGCCCCTCTAAGTAGTGTTTTAGCTCATTTTGAGACTCTGGCCGAACAGAACCGTTTCTTGTAAGCCACACAGTTTTCAAGGATTATTATGTACTATTGCTTTAATAGTTTTTCAAAAACATTTAACAAACTGAGAATTTAGGGGGGGGGCAGCTGCCCCTCCCTGCACCCCCCTGGTCACTTGAATTTTCAGTCCTAAAATTTTCATTAAAATGCAAGACACAATTTTAATTATTGGATAACTTTAATGTTTAGTCAATTACAATAATAGCTTGATGCAGGGGCGTTGCCAGAGGGGGGGATTTAGGGATATATCCCCTTCGAAACTTTCCTTTCTTGACCATAGAAAATCACTAAAACTACCTCATATCCCCTCCCAAAATATCAATATACCCCTCTGAAATTTTTTTTCTGGCTACACCACTGGTCCCATGTGATACCTTAGTATTGGAAATATATATTTGTGGAATGGCATATATGTATCATGCTTTATTTTTATAATTTTAATTAAAACCTTCTGCAAACGGACTGGCCTAGTATCTGAGAGAGAGAATCTATATTTAGAGCATCCGATTGGTTGGTTGGATCGTTAGTGTTTTATGGCGCATGATCCACTTTAGGATATTATGCGCCAGACAAGACAAAATAAAACTACTAGAGCATCCGACTCTGACTGCAAAGCCATACATCTGGGGTTTGAATCCCTGTTTGGCATGGATGTTAGTTTCTGTCATTGTGTGTGATGAATGAATGTGGCCCCACTGTAAAAAGGGGCTGTGGCTGTGAATGTGTGGCGTGGGCAACAGTACTTCACCTCTGTGGCTTCGGTCCACAGGTAACGCAAAGTAAGTATGCTTCCAGCATTACTTGGGTTAATGAACTTAGTTCAGCTGTAACTGTTCAAAATTACCTGCCATTAGAAAAAAAAATTAAAACTTCTATATTGACTGAGAAAATATTAAAAATTTTCATGATAAATATAATCGAGAGGTTGACAAAAAATCTCGTTGAAAAGGATGGGCAGTTACCGAGAAAATTCAGTCAGCTAATGGGGGCCACATTTTAAGAGTTTGTGGGTATCTAACTTATCTGATTAATTAAAGTACACAAAACTCCCATATCATAGATATTAAAAAAGAAAATATGATTGCTTATTTTAGAGGATTACAGATAGGTAAAGAAGGAATCCAAAAGCAGATCCTTGAAAGAGCACAGGATGTTTAATAAGATGCTTACCTTAACTCCATTGTAAGTCGCCATTCCTAAAAACATCTGGTAGACTGGGTTAATTCAGCTATTAAACCATAGACAGAAAAAGAAATAGATGTACAAATTAAATGATCAACCAAAAAACGGTTAGAATTGATGCCACAAAAGTGGTCACCAAAACCAAACGCCATTTGGTCATTCTCATTACATTTGTAAAACGTCCTGTGAGCTGGAACTTGGATGTGATGCAATTCTCTGATTTAAATAAATAGAACCTAAAACAGAATGGGAAAAACTTGTTCACTCTTATTTGTCTATTATAAACAATTTTGAGCTAATTGATACTCATTGTTGCTAAAATATTTCTATTTCAAATATAAAATTTATACAAAGCATGGAAACCAATATTTTTTAACAAAAACTATTTTTAAGATTGTGCAAAAAAAGAAGTGGTATTAACCAATTGGTAATAAAAATTAAGTGTGTCAGCCATGATATATGTAAAATAAGCAAATGTCTAAAACTTAGAATTTTACTAACTTGCCAAAACTAACACAATGTAAATGCTAATTTGTTTAAACTACATAAATAGTAAATTGTTCAGAACTATCCTGATAATATTTACACGGGTTGTATGTATTTCATTCCCTATTCATGTTGAGTTTCAATTCTAACTAAATTATACACTTTCCAATTAGTGCCTCAATCCAATAATAGAAAGAATTTCAGTTTGCGAAGTATTCTTGGAACCAAAATTTCCCTGATATGGGTATCAAATTTTACATGACTATAGTCACAAAATTACATATTTGTGGAACAGCATTTTGAATATTAAATAAATACTTTGATCTAGCATAAAGACTGAATGGTAATAAAGTATTTCTAACAATGAAGTTTACAATATTAAGATGAAACTAAAATAACAGATTTCTCATAAAAGCTTCTTCAAATAAAGTGTAAACAGGCTCTTGCTAGCCTCTTATCACAAAATATGAAGCAGAAAATCAAACATTTGCTGATATCTTGATAAAACAAACCATACCTTTATCTATTCAGAAAAATGCTTTAAACCAATAGTTAGTATTCAAAGAAAAATACTTTAATATTCTGTGATGAAATAAATAGGCACTTTAGTTTGTTTATGTCCAGTGTCTCAATTTTTATTTGATTAAGAAAGCGAAAAACAATCAAAATTTTGAATCAGATAACTTCATTAGAAGAAGAATTCACTTATGTATAAAAGTGCTGTGTAAGCTTTAAATTCAGATGTATAACAACCGATTAATATACGAGGTAGTTCACCGTATCTATGTATGCAAGATCTGGAAAACGGTCCTTTACAGTGGATAATATTCCGCTTTCGGCACTGTATATGGATCAAATCCATTAAGAATCTTATCTTGTCGATATAACGGGCCTTAGCATGAAAATTTATGACATTAAAGTATTCAAAATACATCTTTAATCAACTTCGAACGCAAATCGCAATACTAACTCTATGGAGAAATCCATGTTGTTTGTCTTCCAAGAAATTTTCTCAGTTACGGTTTACAGGAAAATCAGCTGATTGTAACTGCCCTATTAAAATCTTTGATGTTTTGGTTTCTATCTATTTTATATTTAATTTTCTTAAAATATTACTTATTTGAGTATTCAAATGATTCAAACTATATTATGTGCTGCGAAAAATGGTTTTTCATGCCTATAATCAAATTTCAATAAATAAAAGAATGTTTCTGTTCTTTTTATTTACCTTTAATTTCTCTTGAGTGGCAATGTCATGACTAATGTTTAAAAATGGCAGCCAACGGTATGGATTATTTTCTTGTTTTTAAAATATTGCATTTGATTTTATACTTAATAAAAATTCATAAATCGAAACATGTGGTCTCAAGGCCCCTTTTTGCTGTGTTGATTTTTCTGTCATAAATTTATTCATTTCTTTCTGATATAGGGATATTTCCTTCATGTATTTTTTGCCTGTCATATTGTTATTACATTGAATTTAATAAAAATCTGGTTTTCCTCTCTATTTTGTAATTGCAGAATTAACAGAGATTTACGAGAATTGTAATGTTATCTAATTCACTCTTTTATATCATAGATCTTATTTCCACGAATCTGAATTTAATTTTACCGAATTTAATCTGGAACTACCCTCTGTCAAAGCTTACGAAATCCATCATTTATTTTTAAAAATTTATCCGAAAATGGACAGTTGGGTTTAAGTTTTGTCGGATCCTTAGATTTTTGAAGTTTTTTTAGGCCAAGATTGATGTGCTCCTTCTGAAGTTCTTAAAACAGGTTGTAGTGATTACAATTAGGTTCCCTTTAAAATTTACAAATTTGTATCTTATATAGTTTCAGTTTCAAACATTCTGCCACATCATAGAGTTTAAACACTTGTAACAATTCTTTAAGATTCATCAAATAGGGAAAAAATTGTTATATTACATTTTTGTTACATTGAATTGCACTTGAAATTGACAATCAGTTTAAAACAGCTGAATTAAAAATATTAAATTTCGCTATCTGCTTCAATAAATGTTGCCTAGCAGTTCTGAATGCCAAAGAGTGGAAATATTGGCACTAATTACAAATCAACCAGTTAAAACAAAGTTATATTTAGTGCTCAATTTCTAGAGTGAGAAGTGCTGAAAAAGTATCTGCATGGGGAGGAGTGATCCAAATTTAAGGCCTTAAAAACATTATCCCTAAGTGAAGTAGCAGTGCCAAAGTGCGGAGCAATCTGTCGCCAACCCTAGTTTTCTATGCGCGAGCTATAGCAACGAGATAGTCATTGCCATAGTTATGTATCACTCTACACCGCTTGTATTAGTTAGAAGATAAAAGAAGTTAGTTTGAGAGATCAAAATTAGGGTTGCTTGATTTAAATCAACTTGATTTTTAATGTTAAAGTACCACAATTAAAAGAATTTAATTAAGTAGTTCTTAGTTGTATGCTTTAATAAATAGTTTGCGAGATTATTTGTATTATATATTTTAAACACAGCTAGATATGTAACTGAGATAGATAAGTTAAAGATACTCTACATAAAATTGCCTTTAATTTCAAGAACAAATTTTATTGGCTGTATTGACCTTTGATGGCAATAAGGGGTAAATAGCAGGGTTTGGAATCAATAAAATTATGATCAACTAAACAATAACTAAAAAAAAATCTATTGATGTTTTATCTAAAGCGCATTCTTATACTTTGTCATGTTTTCCAATCTATTTTTTTTTCTTAAACATCAATAGCCATTATTTAATTGTTTAATCACTAATTCATTATTATTTTTTAAAAATGAACTTGTCTATTACTTTGATGAGTAAATTAATTCAACAAATCAATATAATTCAATGATTAATTTTGATTTTTACATGAAAATAAGACATGTTTTTTTAGTAATGTATCAAATGTGTTGTCATGATTTTTTTTTTCAAAATTAATTATAATTATTGATTTTCAAAATTTAGCAAATAGTATAGAAAGAAGGATAAAAGGTTTAGAAGCTAACAGCACAATTATTCATTCATCCTTTTATGATGGGCATCTCACCCGTGAGATGACAGTGAACTGCTTCTCTACTTAATTAATTCCATTAAATAATGCATTAAATATATTAGAATGTGATATTAAGTAATGCAAAATTATTTTATCATACTAAAAAAAAAGAAATTATAATATCAATGCATTTTTAACCAGTTTCAGGAACTATAGAACTATTAATTCATTTTAATAAAAAAAAATCATGGATTAGATGAATTTAATATAATTTTAAATTGTTTTTAAAAAGGCCTAATAATTTTAGTTTGATACTTTAATTATGGTTTTGTTCAGAAAAAGGGGACGAGCTATCTTTAAGTTTCTCTTTCTCTTAACTCTCTTAGTTTAAATATTGTTTTAATTTGTGTTACAGAAAAATACATGTTGGATTTGTCTGGATCTGCAATTAAGAAGTTAGAAAAGAGAGATGGTGTAGGAATCAAGCATTTAGTTTTGGATAACAATGAATTAACCAAGTTAGAGAATTTAGAATGCTTTCCAGATGTTGAAAAAGTAAGTTCACTTGGGATTAAGTTGCAGTTTTAGCTTATGAAATTAATTAAATTCTTCACAGATTGTATTTTTAACATAATCAATCATGTTATTACATTTTCAGAACAGAACAAAAAATTTTTTAAAAAAATCTGTTCTAAACTCTTACTAAATTTTGGAGCATTCCAGAATTTTTGATTCCGTTAAAAAGTTTCCATTTAAAGGTTCATAATTTTAGTTGTTTTCTGGGATTTTGAGTTGAACTCAGTAGCACCCCTGTTGTAACAAATGCCATCTAATTACTTTATTCTAAATTCTGGTAAGCAAACTGCTACATGAAAATCACAAAGCAGATACATACGCAAACCTATGCACCTGGACTTGCACGTGACATAATGTCCCATTAGTCACCATCATGAATTTAGGCCCCTCACCATTTTCTTTCTAATCTTAAAATCAATTTTTTTTTTAATCAGAGCAGTGCAGCTGATTTTCTGAAAAAAATGTAGAAGACAATTGCTTGTATGAATTGACCAAAAAAAATTGTTTTTGTAGGGATATGTACAAATTTTGATAACATTAAGTGATATTTTATTCACTTAAAACAATTTTTTGTTAAGTCGAATTGGAGTGATCAGGACATTTCGAATTTGATAACTGTATCCGATTGATAACATTAACCATGATCACATAAAGCAGAGTCAACTGTACTAGTAAAATTTTTATATTCTAGGATTATTTTTATTTTTTTGTTATTAGGATCATTTAGTATAACTGCTCTAGATTTAAAAAAAAAAATGGATGTTGTCATGTCAGTTACTTTAGTGTTATGAATTTAAATAACTTACCTTTCCATAACTTAATTTGCCTTTTCAGGTGTCTGCTTCAGGAAATACTATTGTGCGAATGTATGGCGTGAGTAAATGTCATCATATTACTCACCTAAACCTTCCTAACAATCATATAATAAGTATTGAAGGTATGTTTCATCCACGGCTTACTAGATACTTATACAGGCTAGCCGAGTTTTAAACAATGAAAACCATTTGACAACTTTTCCCGCTTGGAGCGCTACAAGACCTACCTATATCACCCACCGCCTTCAACACTGTGAATATGCTTTGCCAGTTTGTCCAATAATGCCATCTGGATTTGCAATGATTTCCGTACTCGGCTAGCCTGTATAAGTATCTAGTAAGCCATGTTTCATCTTTCGAGGGTTTTACGGTTTTTTGTAAACTTTAAAAAAAATTGAAACAATTTTGTAATACTACTATGATTTTCTTGTTACTTTGTTTTGTAATGCATTTATCATATATCAAATAAACTAAACTTAAAAATTAACTAACTTACTACTTCTCTTTGAATCAAACTTCTGTTTTATATTTTGCTGATATTCTTGTCATCTAAATTGTTTTTTTTTTCTCTTCTAGGTTTAAAAGAAATGCCTAATTTAACATTTTTAAATTTATCTGTGAATAACATCAAGGTAATATATTAATTGAACTTCTTTTTATTAGTTGCATATTTTGGTTGCTTAATTTATCTACTTTAATTTTTCATTTAGTGTTAGACTAGTTTTTTCTTCTTTCAGATAATTCAGAATCTGCAGCATTCCAATAATTTGGTTCATTTAGATTTGTCAAGAAATAACATTAGTGCCATAAGTGATATATCTAATTTGACTAAACTTGAGGTAAATGTTTTTTTACGTAGCTTTCTCCATAGGAAAAATAAAGAACTTGCTTGTGTTAAAGTTTTAAATAGAATTTTGTATTTTATTGCCGAAAATCTATAATTTAGCAGAAAAAAAGTTCCTTAAATTTGAATGTTATAAAAACATGTGAGCTGAAACTATTTGTGTGTCTATTCTTGATGATCATTTGTTTCTATTGCATCACTACTTCTTACACAGTATGTGTTTCTACACATTAAATTACTTTCTTTCCCAGAATGAATGAAAATTGTTGATCACTATTTTGTTTATTTATAAACATTGAACGTAAACTTCTTAAAGAACAGTAAAATATAGTTCAATATTATATAATAATTTTTTTATCAATCAGATTTAGTAATAAGTCTACATTTTTACCTCTTACCTGACTTGCGCTCTAGTGCCACTTTGTTTAACACATAGGTCTTTTGCAAAGCTCATGTCTTTTTAAGATAAAACCGTTAAAAACTGTTTACTAAGTAAAGAAGATTTATGTGTAGAGTAGCATTTAAAATATGAAGCATCAGCTGCTCATAAAAATAGTATTAAAAATGGAGTTGCTTCTAAATGCATCTCATAAGTATTTTTATTTATTCCTAGCTGTTTTATAAATGAAAATGTTCTTAAAAATAAAAAGCTTTTATTGCACTGATTAAATGAAAATGAAAGCATAATAAAAATAATCTTCTTGGTACAGTATTGGTGCAAGCACAATACAAAACATTATACTTCGGAAAGGCATATATGTATGCTTAGAGCAGTTAAGGGAACAAAACATCATGTTTATTTACGCGTATAAACAGAGGGTTCAGTTTTCTTCAAAAATTCAAAACCCATATTTAAGCAGAGATATAATATTATTCCGGTACTTACGTATTATCCCGTCGACCGTGACGCTTAATCCGAAACATTATCAAATCCCATTGAGTTTACTATTACTGTGCCGCTGAATTAGACGGCCGCTGAACGGTCGACAGGATAATACGTAAGTACCATTATACCTTCGCTCCTATATGAATCGCCAACATCGGAGCTAAAGAAATTCGACTTGCCGCACACCTTGTGAGCTGCAGTTCGATGTTACCGCTTTCCTCCCCCAACAGAGACCAAGGCCCTGTCATTTTATGGCTTCTTTATAGGTGGTCCTTATTAGGGCTCAGTGTATGCGCTCCTTTGAAATTTGATATTGCTCTATTGAATTGACAACCATGCAATATCAGACTTCCAGTCAAAAAGAAAACACATTACAATCTGTTTGCCAGTCAGCCTGTAATCAAATAACCAGTGTTGACTATTGCCCAAAGGGCACTTCAAAAGATACCCCCTCAACAGTGGAAGAAAAGAAATTCCTAGATAAAACAGAGAGATTGCTTTTATCTACAGTTAGCTACCTTCCTAGTTATTAAGGTGCCTGTACATTACATTCTACTTGGGTAGACAATTTAGGACTGGGGTCATTCCCAAATCAAAATAGTCACTTCTACAAAACCACAAATGGACGCTTCTAAAAACCCAACTCCCTGTAACCACAAGTCCATATATGGCCCCTGAAGGCCCGCTTTGACAGGAGTTGAACTTATTAGGAGAGGAGAAGTCTGTCTTTGGAAGTAGAATGTAATGAGGAGGCACCTTTAGGTTTTTTGAAAAGATGATAATGTCTCTGTGAGACTTTTAAACTCTTTAAGATCCGCTTTTATATGGTAATCACCAGTTTTACAGCATGTGCATGACTCTAAAATTCCTAAGTACTTTCCCTGCAAGCTTTGCTCACCTTAAGTATTTAAAATATGAATGTTTTTAGGGATTTCCTAAAAACTAAACATATAAATGGTTTAACAGTTACTAATATTTTTTAGGTCCTTCACTTAAATGGGAATAAAATAAGCACTCTTGATCATGCCTCAAAGTATTTTCCTTCTTGTATCTGTACTTTGTCCTTGGCAGATAACTGTTTAGCTGACTTAAATGAAGTAAGTCTAACTTAAATTAAACTGCTTTTTTAAATCTTCAAATTAACTGCTTCATGTTTAAAAAAATAACTTAAATAAATGAGTGTACTGCAAATCTTTATTAAATTTCAAATGCTCACACAATTATTTAGATTAGAAATGTTTACCTTGCTTTGGCATTTTTAGATGATTGTTTTAAGAAAATGCAGAGATGCTAACCTCTGGTAGAGGCTATAGCAAGGGTGCCACTCTTCCGTCCTGGGGATGGAATTCCGTCTTTCTATAAGTTCTGTGAACGGAATTCCGTCCTTGGTTTATTGTGAAACGCAAAATCAGCTGACCGATTGGCAGCAGTTTGTACTAAATTTCAATACTTACAATGCACATTTTGCCCACAAATAAGCCTGTTTTACTTAGATACAGCTTTAAGTTAAAATTTAAGGACCCATGTAATTGTTCATAGGATATTTTATAAGTTGTTCTGTAATTTAAAAAAAAATGCTAGATTGAGGGAAATGATTATAAAAGATACTTTAAGTTCAGTCTTTTGAAGAGTGGCACCCATGGGCTATAGGTAATCAATCACATACATACAATTCCTCTGCCAATTTGCTTGGTAAAATTAAAATCCTAATTTTAATTAGCAAAATTAAAATTCCACTTTAAAATTTCTTTTCGATATCCAAAATTTTAAGGCCATACTACAGCTAGCGATGATTCGCCACCTCCAGTTCTCTCTGGCTTCCTTTACCCCATCACAAGTGTTGTTTTTTTCCTGACAGCTCTGAATGCGAATGTTAATAGTATTAGCATTGCCTAGTAATGAATACTATAAACCGACAACATAGGAAAATATTACTAAGTAATTATGTGAAAAGCAGTTAATATGAAACGAAAAAAATCAGTGTCCAACTTTTGTTTTGTGATCGGATCTCGGGAAGTTGAAGTCAATGGACCCTTTTTACTTAAAATAAAGGAAAATTGAGATGCCCTCAAAAAATTTTTAATATTTTCTGCCAATTTATTGTTAGAGTAAACACATGTATGTAATCAATTATTTACGCCTTCTCTTGCCTGCCTAACATAATATAAAACAATCGCCCCTAAAATTTTTGACTCGAGAGCTTAATAAATCACTGGTTTGATAGTTGTAAAAAGGGACATTGTCAGCTAGATGAATAAAACAATTTTAAGTTTAAAACTGATCATTCACCTAATGGTTTGAAAATCCTTAACTTTAAACAGTGACTTGAGGGGAAATTTAAAGCACATTATTTAAAAAAAAAAACAATTTGTAAATTTTATAGCTGTATCAGTTATTTAAACAGACTGCAGAATGATACTGAAAAATCCAAATGGTTGACATCTCTATGAATGGGAATTTAGAACAACCATTTTAAAAGCATAAGAAGAAATTAAAAGATTTTTATTAATAGCACTTAGCACTGAATACCAAAAAAATATGGTCAAAATGCCAATGTCATTGTTTGGGTTTTCTCCCATCAGCCTCAGTTTTCAGGGGATGCCCTCTACCCGTTTTAAACAATTTTGAGGGTTTTATGGTATAAATTTGATTTGGAAGGATGAAAAACATTATTTTACATTACATTGGTATTAAAAAGAAAGTTTTAGAGCAGGGGTCTCCAAAAATTCTTAGCCTGAGGGCCACAGTAGCTTTTAAACAGCAGTTAGGGGGCGAACTAAATACTCGGTCCAAATAAAAAAAATTAAGTAACAGGTATCTCGAAATATTTTGACATAACAAGTTATACGATTCCAGTTATTATTTTATAGCATATTAATACACTACACATGAGCATACATACACACCTATTAGAACTACGTGTATTAGTGGGAATGGTGAAATTTTTATTAGATGCCAAAATAGAAGACATTTCTTGCTTTAGATTTGATGCATTTTGACCATATTTTTTTTTGCATCATCTGTAGTTACAACTTAAAATATTTTTTGGGAGGGATATTTAGACATTTTGTAGAAGTAAAAGATCATGTAGTTTTATGCCATTATTTTTTAGTTTTCCCCTTGAATTTTAGGTGTTTTTTATTTTAATTTGAATCAGAAGTCTTTTGCATTTCATTGAAATGAACCATATATTTGAGTATTACACAATGCCCTCATGTTTGAGTATTACACAATGCATGTGTTTTTTTATATGTACAAATCAGAGCCCTGCATGCGCTCGATTTAGCGCGCCAAGCGCGTCTCTTTAAAATCAGATCGTCATACAAACTTTCAGCGCGCCGAGGCAACACGCTCTCCTTGAGATCGTGCCGATTTGAAACAAATCGCCGATTTGAAAAAAACGCGCCGCGCTATGAAAAACCCGCCGCGCAATCAAAAACGCGACGCTCTCCACATAACCCGCCGATTTGAAGCTTGCGCGCTTCAAGTAGGAATCGCATGATATCATTGCATTACACCTTCATGAAACAAGAAAATATTTGAAGATCATTTTGATAAAATTATCACTAATTTATAGATAAGTATACATTTCCAGATTCTTCAGATTGAGAAGTTTCTTGATCTTGAATAAATCTTAGAATAAGAATTAATTAAAAAATTTATGAAAAAGTGCATCCCTTAAATTAAATTTAAATCCTTTTAAGTTGTAATAATCTTTGTAAATAGTTTTTTCTCCTCTTCTGTAGCTGTTACTTTGGTTTATAAGGATAAATGAACTTTGAATTAAGATTTATATAGCCAGTTGTATCAGCTCAGTCAAGCTGTGTTGTTTTGTAAATATAGTATTCCTTTCTAACATTAAAGTTGTATTTTCTAACCTTTTTTTTATCATTTCTACACATTGAAATATTTCATAACTTTTAACTTAAATATGATTGGACTTGTGCTAGAATGAAAGTGATCAAGTCTATACCAAATTCTGATGTAAATAAATGAGGGTTATCTATACAGGTTCAAAAATTAGGACTACATATACTATCGTGAGGGATAATTTTCGCCGTGGATCAACTTTTACCAAAACTTAGCTAAAACGGGGATACAATTTACATGTGAACAATGATATCCCCAGATATTGATACTTAATTGCAGGAACGTGGTTTGGTTTCAACTTATAGCATGGACGTATATAAGGGGGGGTTAGGGGGTCCAGACACCCCCCTTAGCCTAGACCTAATGTCAGCCAAACAGAAAGGTTCCTGTCCCAAATATTAAAAGAATGAGTGAAAATACAACTTTTTCGGGTCCAATTTCAAAAAATTTTACCCCCCTGTTTTCCTTGAGGGCATGTATTAACCACAAAAATTCACATTTGCCGTACATTTTACTCAGAAGGTGAAACTATTAGAAACAGTTGGGGGGGCAGAACCCCTTCGAAACAGTCTAGTAACGGCTCCCTTGGTCCTGAGGTCTTACAGGTTCTGCCCCCCCCCTAGTCAAAAGTTGAACCTATGCCTATGATATTCCATTTTGTCCCTCCTCATGATAAAGGTTAACCTAAGCCTTTATAACCCCTTGCTACGCTCAGAGGGAAATTCAAGGTATACAACCTCTCTTTCGAAACCTCAATTTTTCTCATAGAAAACGACCGACCAAAGCAAAGCTACTCCTTAATTTAATAAGGTATATAGGGGGGTTCGGGGGTCCTCCCCCAAAAATGTTTAAATTTTAGTATGCTAAAATGTCTTCTAAAGCTACTTTTTAGTGGGGTTTCAGGGAGCTTCGCGGGCCTCATGCGTCCCGCCAGGAAAACCCTGTTTTAGTTAAACTTTCAGTGTCCACTGTGACCCTAAGTTTCTTGAACACCCCCCTTATAAAATCTATAGCTACGTCCGTGACTTATGGAGAAAAATACTATTTACAAAACGTTCGGCAAAACCCCTATAGGTTATTATACAGGGTGTCCCATGAAAAGTGGCCCAACCCCTATAACTTTTGAACCCCTACAGATATAGTCATGAAAGTGGGGTCTATGTATAGAAAAGTGACCATGCCCTATCCGATGAGACAACTTTCAACGCCCTCTAGCGGAAACTTTAGGAGTTATAATTTTTATTTTAAAAACTATGTGAGGTATGTGGAAAAAGTCAATGACTAAGTTGTAGAGCAGCATCAATTCATTATAAATCGACACCTCCCCAACAAAAATGCCTACAATAAAACTCATTAAACGCCCATTTATTTAATTGTGATTTGGAACACTCAACCTCACGAAGCGCTTAAAACGCTTTCTTGTTTATTTGAGGTCTCGAACACTTAACCTCATGAAAATAAACTTTTTACTTTTACCGTTGATGCTGTATGTGCTTCCCGTCCGCGACAATGCACATTTGGACTCTATCGAGTTGCACATTTTACACCTCACACACAATTACGCATAATTAAACAAAAATACCCAAAATTCAATAGCCTCTTAATTAGTATATCCATTAAGACAGAGCGCTTCAAGCACCAAGTTACTATATGCAAAAGCGTTTCGTGAGGTTAAGTGTTCGAGACCTCAAATAAACAAGCAAACGTTTTAAGCGTTTCGTGAGGTTGAGTGCTCCAAATCACAATTAAATAAACGGGCGTTTAATGAGTTTTATTGTAGGCATTTTTGTTGTGGAGGTGTCGATTTATAATGAATCGATGCTGCTCTACAACTTAGTCACTGACTTTTTCTACATACCTCACATAGTTTTTAAAATAAAAATTATAACTCCTAAAGTTTCCGCTAGAGGGCGTTGAAAGTTGTCTCATCGGATAGGGCATGGTCACTTTACTATACCTAGACCCCACTTTCATGCAGTGGCGGATCCACGGGGGGGGTGATTGGGGTGATCACCCCCCCCAACAAAGTGACCTCGCCGAATTTCCGGCCGAAAATCACATCTCCGATAACATAGCGATAAACTTGACTTGTGAATAATCTCTACTGAGAAACCGCTGTCACCATCTGAGCGAGTATTTTTTCCGGTTTCTCGCAGTGCCCCTTTTCGGCAAGAGTAGCAACTCGTTAAATGATAATTTCAATGCATCGATCACTTTTCAGAGGGCTCCCTTCCCGAGCCCTGATAAAAGGGTTGACAGAGTGGGGTTCGGTACTCTTTGGTCACCGGAAATTTCAGAGCGATTGGCAATCCCATATTGGGAGGGGATAACAGCTATTTGTTGGCAGTGGGATAGTCAAAACTTGTGGGCGGAGCATGTCGTACATATACCAAGCTGTACTAGTAAAAAATTTAGTTGATTTTCTTTCCAACGTTTGACACTTGCCTCGTTTTTTACTCTGATTTGCTGTTTTATTAAAATTTGGCGTTTTACTTTCACAAAAAATGGATTCC
Organism: Tetragnatha montana; assembly: GCA_963680715.1. Taxonomy (NCBI): domain Eukaryota; kingdom Metazoa; phylum Arthropoda; class Arachnida; order Araneae; family Tetragnathidae; genus Tetragnatha; species Tetragnatha montana. Next base: position 34,602,756 of record OY796677.1, read on the forward strand.
GGAAATAGTGAACATGGTCGTGCTCAGAAACGAACAGTGGAACTCAGCTTTCGTTTTTTAAGAAAAAGCCAAGAAATGATTTTTTTGAAGATAAAGCTGAGGTAGTTTTGCCATTTTCTGCAACTTTTCTTTTTTTTAAACTATGTTTCGATGTTTTATATAATTTTTTAAACTCAAGTATATCACTGTATTAATTATTAAGAGAAATTGCTATTTTAAATTTTCTTCTTAGTTGCTAAATTCGGAATACATATACAAAAGAAAATTGTTTTTATCATTTAGTAATAGATTTAATATTTTTTATGTACATTTATTAAGTTTTTATTATTATTTTGAGAACTTAACAGGGCAGCTTTCAATGTCATTATTACTTATCATTTCAAGGTTCTAATGATTTAATCCGGTTTACTAAATTTTAAATTGTGAAAAAGCTAAAAGAAATAATTGTAAACAGCAAAAAGGCATTCGTGGCTTTGCGGTAATTTTACTTTTAGTGACTTTTCTGTTTCTCTAATTTTTCTTTATTTTGGTCTGTCTTGTTATATATTAGTGTATACTTTATGCATTTAAGTAGAAGTTCCATTTTAAAAAGGGAAAATGAATTATTTTAATCATGCATTTAATGGTTTACAATTAAATCAGTAGAAAGTGGAACTTTCCACCAAATATATTTTATGTGTCTTCCTCTTACGAATTGAATGTAAAAGTGAAAATTGATTGTAATGTCGAATGCGCATGTAGGTAAAATCACCCCCCCCAAACCAAGTCTCTGGATCCGCCACTGCTTTCATGACTATATCTGTAGGGGTTCAAAAGTTATAGGGGTTGGGCCACTTTTCGTGGGACACCCTGTATAATTTGGTTGAAGACAAGTGGTTAATATATGATACCATAATCGTCTATTAATCCAGATCCTTAATTGAGCATGATCTTCTGTTTGATTATCTCAGAATTTTCCATAGAGAAACTATTTTTACCTGTTAAAACATTCTAAACAGTACTAGCTTACATATCCTTTAAAAATGTTAAATTAATGCGCATAATTAAGTTTGTAAAAATTTATATTAGTGTTTACTTTGACTAAGAAATTAGAGTGGAACCCTTCATCAATCCTTTGACCACTTCAATCCCAAATTAACATAAAATATTAGATACACTGGTGTAAAATCATTTCGAGTTAAATATCTGACTATTGAGAGCTAACATTTACTGCACGTTGACGATTCAAGAAAAAGTCGCCGCGCTTTTCATAGCGCGCCGAATTTTTCTCAGCGCGGCGCTTTTTTACAAGCGCGCCGCTTTTTCACCAGCGCGCGCGATTCTAAAGAAAATCGCCGCGTAAACAGAAGCCTGCCGATTTTTTCACGACTTGATCAAAATCGTAAGCGCAAAATCTTAAGGACGCGCTTTTTTTTTAAATGGCGAGTTAGACGCGCTATAGCGAGCGCGTGCAGGGCTCTGGTACAAATATAAACTTTTTTGTTTAAGCTTACAGTAGTTTTTCTTTTTAGATATCTCATTTGGTTAAATTACATTGTTTGGAGCAATTAACTATTTTGGGGAACCCTTGCTTATCATCTGAAATGCTATCTTTGCCGTATCCTTCATTTTTTAATGTTAGATTTCTTTTGGTGCTTCTATGTAAGCATTATGTGTTAGTTAGCATAGACATTATAGTTGTAAAATTGTATATAATTTTCTTACATTTAAATTTTTTTGATTTGGTTGTACTCTGTAAACATAGATTCAAATCAAGTGATCAAAACTGTAAAATAAATTTCATATAGAATCCTAAATTATCCTTTTTCTTGTTTGAGGTCAAGAGCGTATTTATGGAGTTGCTTCAATACTGACTTCAAAAAAGGTCTCTGTATCTTGAAAGAATCTAATAAATACATAAATGTAATTTTATTCCAAACTGCTATGTTAATCATCAGTTACTTCCATTTTAATTTTGCTTTTGTATTGATAAATAGTGATTTAATATAAATGTTGCTACATTGTTTCCTAAATTAATTTAGACCATTCGATTATCGACCTTTTGTTATAAATTGGTGTTTAGGACTCCGTCTGTTGGATGGAGGTGTTGCCACTCAGAAAGAGAGGTATGTCATTGTTTTATTTAATCCTCATATATTTTTGTTTCTTGAAGTTTTATAATAATTGTGCATTGTTTTACAGTTTAAAAGCAGAGTGGCTCTATAGCCAAGGTAAAGGAAGGCATTTCAAACCTGGTGAACATGTAGAATTGATAGAATATTTATGTCAAGTTTGTCCAGTTGTTGCTGATCAGGTGTGTAGTTTATCTATCTTAAAAACTTTAATCTGGTGGTGTTTACATCTTAGTAATTTTTCAAGTAAAAAAAAGAAATTCAGAAGACAAAAACAAATTTTGATACAAAACAAAATCTAAACCTTTTGTAAGTAACAAAAAAAAATTGTCTTTTTATGATTGGCATCATCAAAAGTTGGATTTTGGGGACTGAGCAAACAGGCAAAGTTAAAAAGACAATAAATTAATGTATTCACATGATCAAAGCCATTTGTTTTATATCTCCTGTTTGATAAATAATAAATATCTTTCAGTCCACCACTGAGGAAGAAGATGAAAAACTGATAAGAATTCTTCACAAACAAAGGCAGCACAAAGAACAGTTTTTGAATGAAATGTCCCAAGTTCCCCAGAATGAGACATTTGAGCATTCTAGGGTACAGCCTAGTGCAATGACCCAATCCTACCACTTCAAAACAGATACATCTCCTAAAAGTCAAGAAACTGATATGTCTGCAAGTGCGTGCATTGTTCCCTCCAAAATAATGTATGAATCAGGTAAGCTGGAAAAGCGTGGATTTATCACATTTAAAACAGTCTTAAACTAACTTAAGTATAAGATTTCTAGTCATATAAAAGTATAAAAACCCATAATTTCTTATTGCTTGTTTGAAAAACCTTAAAAATCAAAATAATTCACATAAGTTTTAAACAGATTTTATGTAAGACTAGCGCTTTCAGCGCTAGACCCGGCGTTGCCCGGGCCCAGTAAAACTTTATATTTATACCTATGGCGCACGCGCTATCCCGGCGTTGCTCAGACATAAATGACGGGCTGCGCCCATACTAAGTTCCTTTGACAGAATCTCATACACTTTAAAATAGTTGGGAAGTCATATTTGTTAAAATATAACTAAGGTGTAACTAATAAAAAATAGTTAAGGTGTAACAGATTTAGCATTACATAGACTGCACCACACGGAGGCCCTCTGCATTACCGTCCATAAAAATGGATTCAAACAGTTAAATGAATCTATTCGAAAAATTAAACAAAAATCAGTAAATGTATAAAAAGCCAGAGTAATTTAAAGGCACAGCTTTGATAAGAGTCCTTCAGCTGCCATGTTTAGCCATAAGCTCAAATATGACACATAAGCATATTGCTGTGGATAAATATGGCGGCTGGAGGACTCTTATCGAAGCCGTGCCAATTTAAATTATGTGTAACAAATGGACGAACAACCTAAAAGAAAAGGAAGCCTCATCTGTCTCAAAACCAAAACCGTTCAATTGTTATCTTTCCCGATGAATATTGTCAAGCTGTTTTAGTAGCTAATGATTAAGAAAAAGTGTATGAAATGCCACTAATGTAATATTTAAATAACTTTAGGTAATTATGTGACTAAACACAAACAATTCTCAAACAAAAATAAGGCTAAACTACTTTAAAAACAAAAGCAACTATGGTGAATTTGAAAGTGTGGAAAAAATGCACAACTGTAATCAAACTGATGTAAACTGTTACATAGATTTTCTTAGTGTTAAAAATGCACACAGAAAAGTAAGCCTTAATTACTAAGTAAGATTCAAAAAATAAAATGAAAATCAGTTTCCGGATAGCACAAAACACTTAATGAATTAACGACGAACATCATCAAGAGCCAAACATAACAAAAAATACAGAGTTAAATAGAATAAAAAAGAAATCTATGCACAAAAAACGGAACAAAAGTAATAAATCAGAATAGTAAGAAGCATTCACAAAATGAAGGGGGAAAACGTTCGCCGCCTCTCAGCCATCTTCGGATGTAAACAGCCAAAGCCATATTGCTTAACAATCGGCGTCCGAGAAGTACGTTTGAGAAATAAAAAGCAATAACTGAAAAAGCTTTATACAATCCCCACCACAGAATGCTATTAAAATCCAAAAGAACGAAAGTCAAATCAGTCTCGATATAAACAGATAATTTTCACTGAATAATGTAAACAGACCGAAGAATGAGAATAACGTTGTTGGTTGCCCCTTGGTTGTTGCCAGGTTTCAAAGAGAAAATGGCTACCCCTAGATCCCGATGATTTTTAGCATTAGGATATTTGACAGGACGAATCCTAACCACTCCGAGAGTAGGAGAAGAGAGCTTTGGACCAATCACATACGTTATACAGGCAACGCGGAGAAACAACGGAGGTTTCCGGCACTTCCGGGTTTCTATTTTATTAGTATAGATTGATTTTAAAAGTTACGGTATGATTAAACAATAAAAATTATACTTTTTCTCAGTTCAATAAGAAAATCTAGAAAATCATGGTTAACTGGAAAACTAGAACTCTGTTTTGTTACTATACTCCGTTTCACCCTAACTTGGCAGCGTGTAGAAGGCTACGTCGACCGAATTACCGCCGTTGCCATAGAAACTTGGGTTGCTAGGTCTTTGGAGAGTGGCCTTAACGAATTATATTCGCTCGATTTGGCGAGAAAAGAAAAATGCGTTTGCTAAAAATACATGCGTATATACATGCTATTTATTATAAGCGTAAAAGCTCACTCGTGTTTTACATTAATTAAATCTAGTTTTATGACATCATTATTTCTTATTTTTTTATTGAAGGAAAGAAATAATTGAATGTGATTTTATTTTAAACATTATCAGAAAGTTTTATTAAAAGTTGTCAGTTCAACACAAATTTATTTAGAGCTCTTGCTATTTTACCTTTGTTTTACTTATATACAATATTTTTTTTCAAAAGACTTACCTGAAAAAAAAACAAGCTTTTGCAAAACATTTTTACTTAATACTATTAATCAATTTGTTTTTCCATTCTTCTCCTAAATATGAATTAATCAACTCCTCAATTTTCTATTATATATATAATTTAGTTTTTTTCTGGAAAAATTATGTTTTCCATATTCTTTTACACTGTCCCAAAATTTTTTAAAATTTTACATCTTTATTCTTTACACAATGCTATATTATTAAACAAATTTAATTTAATTCACTCACTTTGATTTTTTTTCTCAAGACTTACCTTTGGTTAATAGCTTATGAATAGGAGAGACTTAGGATTACAGATTTTGCATCTGTATTCTTTTTACACATGCAACGTATAACAAATTTAATTCAATTCACTTTGATTTTTCTTTCTTCGTAAGACTTACCTTTGTTTATTGGCTTATGAAATAGGAGAGACTAGGAATCCAACTTTTACTTTATTTTTTCTCTGCTGCAAATTATTTAAATTTCAGAAATTTTTCATAACAAATGGTGTGTATTTCTTCTCAATTAATATTTTTTACTGTTAATTAATCAAATTATTTTAAAGAGATAATATTGAAAATTATTTTACAAAGGAATTGAGCATCACTTGATGTGGAGATATTGGATCCCAACAGAAATAACAATCGCTATTCCAGAAATGTATATACATACTACAGTTTATCTTAATAATACTTTAAAAAATAACTGTAATTTTAAGTATTTCTTAGTATAACTATCTAAGTGCAAAAATACCTTTTCTGTTTTAAAATCAACTATGCAATATCTAGAGGAAATTTCTGGTACAGTTTAATTAAGTAAATTTAACTTTTAATTAATTCCTTTTTCCTAAAATAGTTGTTCAACTGAGAAAGCTAAAATTACAACAAATAATACCAAAAATTCCAATCATAATTACAAAAATCAACTAATTTATTTATCAACAAGCAATAACAAAATTGAGTTGTAATAATTGAAAATAAAATTAGATACATGTGTTAACCAGAATACTTGGAAAAAAGAAAAGAAAGCCTATCAAGTTTTTGAAACCATAAAAGTTCAATGCAAATATTTCAATTGACAAAAAAAAAAACACATATAAACAAAAGCAATCATGTTTTCCGTTTTAAGAATTAACTTAATTATTGAAGACAATCTGTATAATTTTTTATTAGAATTAATTAAATAGTTGTTTACAAAGGATATATGAAAAATCCGGTCAATGCAAAAATCTGTCACCGAAAAGCGTTTTATAAGTAATAAATTTATTACATGTTTAAAGCTGAGTTTTTTTAACGTGTCTGATTGTTTTTTGCATTGTCCGGAATTTCACGACACCGATACAAACATTAACATATTTGCATTTAAAAAAATATTCCTTGCCTCTTTCAATCGATCATTACTTTAGCTAAAAGAAGACTTATTATTGCTAGATCTAGAATAAAGGTATAATTATAAAATTGTAGCTAGATTTCAAAGCTATAATTAATTTCAGTATTTTTTATGTTTATGGAATTATATAGAAGAATTAAATATAATACAGTCAACTCTTTATTATGTGATTGGTTACTAGAAAAATTTAGCAGTGTAACGAGTGTTTGCTTTAAAATCACAACTATGTAATCCTAATTAAGTACAATAGTAGCATTTATCTAGTGTGTTTTTCGCAAATTTGAGACTGGTACATGTCTAACACTAATAAAATATTAATTTTCTTTGATAAATTTGACCTTCAATGATGATTAAAGGATTTATAGGGAAAACGATATACATTTTCCATTAAGTTAAATAGGAGTGATTGGGATAGGAAAATTTTGATAACATTACTGTAATCACAATAAGCAGAGTTGACTATAATTAAAAATAACTTGGTTCAAATCTGTTAACTTTCCCACAAAATACCTCCATACTCTTTTGGACACCGAAAAATGGAAATTTTAATTGTTTGATCTATAATTAACTGTTCAGGAAAACAGTTATAACTATTAAAAGTTATAAAAATTTGATATTTCAATATATGGCATCCAAAAGAGCTTGGTGATATTTAGCGGGAACGCTAGTATAAAATAAATAGTATTAAAGTCATTCTTCATCGGTCAGCGGTTCAGATTCCGAGGCAGTATCCGTTGATTCACAGTCAAATGAAATAATCACTTCTTGCCTATCCCACACTTCCTCGACAAGTCCATCTAATTCCCACATTTCTTTTTCTCTTTCAGTTACATGCTTAATGCAGTTGGTCCAATTTTCCGCAGAGACCTTGTCTATTGCTTCCTTTACTAACCCCCTAACCTCTGCGAGCTTAAAAGTTCTATTCTCTCTAGCCACATGTCCTTTTACCTGACTCCAAATAAGTTCAATTGGGTTGAGCTCACAGTGGTAGGGGGGTAGTCGTAAAACGGTGTGGCCCAATTTTTCCGCTATTGCCTCCACCTTAAAGCCATCATGCAAGTGCTTCACTGCAGACACTTTCTTTAAAAGTTCCAGCTTCAGCATGTCTTCAGTCCATGCAATGTTCTGATCCGACAGCCACTCTTGAATAGCACTTTTCTTCCAAGAGCCTGTCGGTATCTTTTCTTTTTTCACAGAGTGGTACGGCGCATTGTCCATAACAATAACACTGTTTGGCTTAAGTCTCGGTAAAATGCTTTCAAACCAATTCTCGAAGTGAGGCCCGTCCATCTCTTCATGGTAGTCCCCAGATTTTTTACCAACAAAAATGTTTTCCGCGTCAGGAACAAAGCCTTCCTCATTTCCAATATGAGTTATGATCAGCCGTCTCCCTTTTCCTTTGGGCGCAGTCAATCCTACGGTCAAATTCTTGGATGCAGCGTAGTAGCTATCTGGAACTTCGTTGTCTTGCCACACTCGATTTTGGGTATGGCCCTCATTCACCCACGTTTCATCAAGGTAGTATATTGAAGCCTTCTGCTTCTTAAACTCCCGAATTTTTCTTAGGTAGTTCCTTCTCCATAATATTATGTCCTTTCTTTCCAACAGCATGGACTGCCTTTTCCTTTGCTTAAAAGAAAACCCCATATCTTTCAGGATCCTGTATAGCGTGGAGCGGCTAATGTTCTGTGAAAAAATTTCTTCATCATCGTTCACTTCTTTCAACACTTTGTCCAATGTAGGAATTTCATTCCTACGAAAGAAAGCATGAAATTTTCTACGCACGCAAGAAAGTGTGAAATCATCATACTTTGTCTGCCTTGATTGTTTACCGACGGCAGCAGGTCGTTTTTTCCCGGGAGTGCTGAGAGGGCTCGATGTCTTCTTCTGTTTTTTTATACGAAAAATAGTCCTTGCACTTACTCCAGTGAGCTCCGACACTTTCTCCACAACTTGCCTTATGCTGTCCTCAGGATTTTCTTCACGAAGACGTGCATAAACATTCAATACGTTTTTGCGGGTTCCGCTTCCAATCGGCTTCCCTTGCTTTAAGGGCGTAAACAGCGAGGACGGTGACATCCGTTGCCGTGAGGTTGAGGGCGTACACAGTGTGGACGGTGACATCCCTTCATCTGCCATGTTTACAAATCGAAACAAAGCGATGTTGATGAAAAGGCACGAGATGATGAAAAAGCACGAGATGATGAAGAACAAGATGAGGTAACGTATAAATGAAGACGATTAAATTTAAAGATAACGATGATAGCAAGTAAACAATTTAACGAAGAAAAAAGCACGAGAGATCAAAATAAACAAAGGAGCACGAGAGAGAAACGCAAAGCGAATGACGAAGAATTGGCGGGTGAAACGAAGCAAGCTCGCCAGGAATGTTATTTTGAGAACCGGTTTTCCAGCCAAACGGCGGGAAATTCATCGCGATGCTCCTTCTGCGTTGCCCGTTGACTATATTCCTTCGCTTTGATTAAAGACTATTAACATACGATTAAATTTAGTTAAATGATTAAACAACCAATAAACTAAACTGTTTGTCACATTTTTACAAATGAGTCCGCATATTCTTTACTTTTAAATACAATACAAGCTGGTACTATTTTTTGGGGCGGATTGTTACACTCTCTACCTTTCCCAGTGCTGCCAAGTTAGGGTGAAACGGAGTATAAGTATTATAATCAGTATTTTTCCCCGGCTGAAAGTGAGATAATTTTTACACTGCCCTTTGTATTTTGATTCTGCTATTCTTTTACTTGAATCCCAAAAAGCTCCAGTCATAATTCTCCTATTAATTCCACGTATCAGCAACCTTTTCCATCCTGTCAAAATAAAGCCTTCAAGGATCACTTTTGTTTACAGCTCCCGAGGTCCTGTTTCATCCCACCACTAGTGAATCAGCTCAAAGTACCCCTCCGTCCTTCCACTCTGGGAAGTACCCCCGCTCGGTGTCCAAATCCGAGATTCTGCACAGTTCCATTAAGAGCCCCATCATGATTGAACAGGTGGAACCAGAGGCAGCTGGTAAACCCAAGGCCACTGCTCAGGATCAGAGCAAGTCCCTCTACCAAAACTATGAGGATCGAAGGGTCCGGCCTTCCAGCTCCAGTGAGGTCAGGCCTACTCATACTCCTAAGGGTGGGTATTTGTTTTTATACTTTGGTAAGTGTTTTATTCATTAACATGAATGAATATGAGAGCTCTTTGTGGAAAGTGTGTGGTTAATTTTGTGTAAAAATATATTAAGAGTTTAATTATATGAGTAATTCCTACAAGGGTTTTTCAGAAAGTAAAGAACAGTTGCATACCCAGTTCCTCCCTGGTCATTTTAAGGTAGCCAGCCTTTTCATTTTGAGCAAAAATTAAAGATTGCGGTAAAATTCTGGAGCTTTTTTGTATTTAGTGGGGTATTTTTTATTGTATCCCTCTTAATTTTTTTTTATGTTTCCAATTTTTACAACTTTTTTGCATTTGAGTTTTACCTTCATTTCATTCATGTTATGTGTCATAAACCATATTATTTTCGGATTGCTCTTTTTAGTCGCGGCGTCTTTTTCAATTCAAAATTTTCCAGCGGCACCCTACCTTGAAAATTAACTTGACGCACCATAATTTTTAACTAAGCTAAATCTTCTAACCAAATATTCTTCCAGGCACCCTCATTCGAAAGGTCAGCAAAAGGGCAACCTCCCCCTGCACCTCTGCTCCCCCAGGCTCCCGCTCCAAGCTCCCCCACTCTACCTCGAAGACCCGCATCTCCCCTTCTCGCAGCTGCATCCTATCCGCAGCACGTCTTTCGGCTGCCAAGAACAGCAGTGAGAGCGATACTTCCGAGGAAGTAACGCGCACCCCGCAGCGTTCCTTTCGCTCGCTCAGCCAGTCAGGGCACAGCTCGCCCATCAACTACCAGTCCTCCCTCAGCCCTACCAAGCGAGCCTTTGGATTGGATTCTGGCATTGCAATGGTAATTGTTTGCGTTTGTTAGGCATTGTTTCTGATTATATCCGAAATTGTTAATGGTCTTGTGTAAAAGAAGTTATCCACCTTGAGACGGAAATTCGTCCTGGCAATTTTTTAAAGAATGTAATGCAAAAAGAAAAAATTGACACTTGGATAATTAAGTGAAATAAAAAGGCTGTTTTTTTTTACTTGAGGTAAACTATGGATTTTATATCATGCCATTACAATGAATTTTATATTTCTTTTTTGGTTATAAATTAGATATATTGTTTGACTCACTTTTTTAAACTCAGCTATATTTTGATCAAAAATATCTTCTGTCTAAAATAACACTCATATTTGTATTTTTTGCATAACAGTGCAACTTGGATAACTTGAATATCTTTAATATGAAGTTGTAGATGATAATCTAAAGTTTTATATCAGTCCCTTGAAATTTCTATTGAGTCTATGTTAAAAACTGGGATGCTTCGAAGTTTTTTACACAAATCATTATGATACTGAGCCATTCATCATTATAAATTCATCTCCAGAACTACAAAAGAAACGTCACAACTTTTACAATATAGATTTTTAATGAGCATTCACCATGTGTTTATGTAAACCATGTACAGAACAAGAATTTAATGATTATTTAGTAGAACAGGTAGCTGAAAGAAATGTAGAGAGCAATCTTTTCAATCATTCAGCAAATCTGCAATTACAGGTAGAAAATGTAACTTATAATGGTCTGTTTCAGTGGTCCATTCAGCTTCAAATTATCAAAGTTGCACTGCGTATGATTATTTTTATATTTTTTAAAACTTAGTGCTATTAATGATTGTGCTTGACGAGAATAGCTAAGAAAGAAGTGCATATAAAACTAAAAAAGTGTTTTATTTTCTCATGTATTTTAATTTCTAGAGTAACAACAGCAGTCCCAAATATACTCCTAAACCAAAGACGATAGCAGAAACGTACGGCAAGAGCGATGAGGATATTGAGAAGGCAGCTGTGAAGATACAGGCTCTTTGGAGGGGGTATTATGTGCGGCACCACAACCAAAGAGTGTTCAAACTCTTGCAAGAGATCCGGTTTCGGAGGCTGGAGGATCACATACAGCACCTTCATGGCCATCTTTGTCGACTGACAGACTTTGTCCTCAGGTAATTCATACTTTTGGTTTGATAAAGTGAGAGGTTTGATCTTTGGTCTGAGAAAGAACTGTTTGCCAAAGGTGGGTTGTGGTCTTGAAACTCTTGCAACTCACAGTTGATTTCATATGCTCTAAGCTCTTTGAAAGCTGTGGTATAGGAATGGATAGCTATTATTTCCCATTTTTTTACTTTTTAATCTTCAATTTATGCTCTCCATTTTTGGAGATCTTTTCATTAATAAGATTTTATTAAAACTGTCAACTATAGTAAATGAAGTCATCTTAAATCTATACTAGAAATAAAGTATCAGTATGAATAGAAAAAAATATAAATTTTATTGGGGATTAAGAAATGGGATGGACTAAATGGGAAATTTATATATTATTACTCAGTTAACTTTTATTTCTAAATATTCTGTAAGTGTTTCTACTTAAAATATTTTGTAATTCCAATGTATTTTTTAATAAGTTGACAATTTAGTACATTTCTCTCTTTAGACAACAACAGGACTTGCAACATGAAAGAGAGCTACGTAAGATGCAAGCTGAAGATATTAGGCACCTGCATGAAAAGGTAATTTACTGAAATATATGTATAATTTTCTAGTTTTAAATGTATTGACAAGTATTTTTAAAATTAAATTAAAGTAGATATTTATGACAGATTTAAATTTTAGATTTTTTATTTAAATACAAGAAGGTTTATTTTCATGTTTATGTGAAAAGCAAATGCCAGAGCTGGACAGCAAATTGAAATTATACAACACTATGGATACCACACTTTAATTTACACTCTTCAAAATAGATTTTGTCTGATTAAAAATATTGAACATAAACTGATTTAGAATTAAAGAAAAATAATGATTAGTTATGCAGGTTTATTTTACCACCTGGTTCCCAAGAGTTATTTTCAATTATATGTTCTTGTGTGCCTTGTTTACTGGCACCTTGTGTACTGGGAATATCATACATTAAGCTGTCAATCTAATATATGATTTGATTCACATGTTTTTACCCTTTGTATTGCTACAATTATGAGGTAAGAAGTACTAAAATACTCCCCAAATTTTTTTCATACTTTGGATACCCTAATATTTATTTTACCATCACTTGATATTCCCATTTTACCAAACTATTGCATGGTTTTAGTGTCTGCCTGCACATCATATCCCGATTTATCATCCCAAAATTGACAAATATATCAGTATGAAGAGCTTCTAGTTAAACTTTTATGTATAAATCTTTTATTTTATATATAAGAAACATCTCTGAACCAATTTAATGTAAATTTTTAAATCCAAATTTTTATTCTATATCTTTTATAATGTACAGTAATACCTCGACTATAGCTATCCCAAGTTATGCTGTGTTTGCACAAAAATGGCCCTTTAGTTTAAAAAAACCAAACTATCCATATTTTTCGTCTACTGATACTAGGGCAAAATAAGTGCCTTATCAAAATAGTATTTAAAGTTTAGAAATCACCAATCTTACCAGGCAACTAAATTAAGTAGACAATGAAGTCTTTGGTCCAAATTAAATGTAATTTATATATTTAAATGTAAAATTGTACCCTGACCTACGTGAATTTGATTTGCATGGTTGTTGCTCAGTCCCGCCTATCCTGTATATCCTGGGTATTACTGTATTGTGTTTAAAATCTCAATCAAAGCTGAAATTACTGAATTTTCATGCACTTAAATAAAAATAAAATAAAGGCAAGATTGTTTTTGCTATCAAGCTTTTAAAATCTAAATCTACCCAGTTGAATTTTACTTTAATTTGTTTTCTGCTGGCATAAAGAAGTCCTACTTGATTTTCAGTTTTATGTAACATCCTTCTTAAATACAAATCAATTTTTAATTTTTAGCTTAATCTACCAAAACATATTTGTCCATGTTTTCTTATTTTCATATGTTATTTGCATCATGGGTCTTCTAACTATGAGATTTTAATGATTGTTTAATAGTTTTGCTTCAATTTTCTAGGCTAAAGATCTGCAAAAAAACGTTACCGTTGCTTTGTCCAAGGCTAAAAACAATGTTTTCCAGAATTTATCTGAAGTTGATAGCTCAAGCAAAGACTTGCTTAGGGAGAATTCAATGCACTCCGGCTCTAAACTCGAAAAGCAGCAAAGCTCTGATTCGCTAAATTTAGCTTTGCGGTATTCCTCGCAAATGTACCACGAAAACTCCAGCATGTACTCTCCTTCTTCGCAGACTTCCTCAGTCACTTCATCCGTGCCTGACATCTCTTTCAGTCGATCCAAATCGCGCCTGCAGCCCTCCAATTCCGACGTGTCTGACGCAGACTCCGGTCTGCAGAGCATGGTGAGTCCCAACATCGGTGCCGGCGACGCCGACCGACAGGTTTCCTCGTCTGAAATCGAGCACCTGACCATGCTGAACGGGTTCGGCAGCGACCCCGGCTCTTTCGTCGGGGACAGGCGACACTCCAGCAGGTTGCCCGGCTCAGAGGATGCCCAAAGCAAACATCAACAAGCAAAGCATCTCTCCTCCTTGCGGCACTCCATGCCGATGGCTGCCATCCCCAGCTCAGGGGAAGACCTTCACTCTAGTCACCACTCGAGCCTCAAGCCCATTCACTTTGGCAAGAACTCCTCCATGCTGCTCAATAAGACCAGTTACGTTGAGTACCCCAACAGCTCGGTGGAGAACTCTCCCTGCTCGGCCAGCAGCGAACCGTTTGTGTTTTCCAGGCACTGCAGCTTACCGAAGGATCACCCGTTTGACCCCGCCTCCTGCTGCACGAAAGCGAAAGACAACAAGGTCCTTCCCAGGTGTGCCAAGGCGTGCTCCCGAGGACCTCCAGACGACCCCGCGGTGGCCAGGCCCATGCTGCCCAAGCGGCTGAACCAGCTGCACCAGGGCAAGGTGTCCTCCCCTCTCGAGGACAAGGATTCCCCTTCCTCCCCATGCACGGTGGAAATGAGCGGCTGTATCTCGCACTCCTGTTCTTTTCAGTCGGATGGCTTCACGGCTGAAGAGCTGTCCGCCACGGCGACGGTCAAGCTGTTCTCGACAAGAGCGGTCAGCATGACCTGCACAAACGGGACGATGAGTCCCCAGACCCCGGGGCCGCTGACTCTCAGTGATGCCTCGCCCCAGGCGAACCTCAGGTCCCCTCTCGTGCTTGCAGCCAGTGTTTGGGAGAAGAAGGTGCAGGATATTGAGTCCACCTTTCATCAGTTACAGACTCAGGTAAGTGTTGACGAAAAGAATAGTTCACTGGGTTTTGTGAAATTGTAGGTGATTATAGTATCTGGTACCAAAATTCATTAAATGCACTTTGTAGAAACTTTGAAAGCATTTTATTGGTGGTAAATTAATTTTCAGTGACAAGTTAAGATTTTTCTGTTAGAGGTTTACCTTTAAATTTGCTTGATAATTAAATATGTTTATTTTCATAAAGCTCTAAATTAATGTTGGTAAAAAAGCAATTCATTATTTGCATGTAAGGAATGATACACTTTTTTATACAAATAATGTATATAATATTGTATATACAAATAATCTGCATATAAAAGACATACTTTTGTTTAGTAAAAAACTTATAAATATATATGCAAAGAAAAAATAACTTCCAATATGATAAGATGGTAGGGGAGATTGGGGTAAGGTGGGACACCTTCAATAATTCTTAAAAATAAAATTGTTTTTAGTTTACGAGTCTTCCACTAGTTAGAGGTATTATTGTTTCATACTTGTTGCTGTTTATCATTTTAGCTGCAAGCACCTATGAGTTTGAATGAAAAAGATTGTTTTACTAAGTCAAAAGTAAATAACTACTCAGACTTTTAAAATAAATTTTAAATCATTCATTCTGTTTTGTTAACTTCATAAATGTTTTGTTTTGTTATCTCAATAATATATCTTTTATGAATGAACAGTTTAGTTAATCTTAAAAGCCATGTGTTTTTTGTAAGATTCTATTTTTGAAAAATTTTACTCGGGATAGGAGATAGGATGAGACACTTTGACTTAGGGAGTGAAAAAGAAAATTTCTTCTTCCCACAGGAATTGGACTGTTCACTATCAATGAACAGCATATAATTGCAAAGTTATCTCCTCCAGAAATGATTGGTGGCACTAGTTGGGCACAATCATATTTTCTTTTTATTTAGATTTCACTAAGTATAATTTCGAATAAATAATTGTTGTTTTTTACAATAAATAATAAGAATTAGAATAAACTTCTGTACTTGCCATTTTCACCATATTTTTGAAAATTAATTATGAATCTTAATTTTGTCCCATCCTACCCCAGCATGGGGTAGGATGGGACATCATTTCATAATGTTATTCTGGAAGTTTCAAATTTGTACTAGCAAAATTCAATTAAAAAAAATATTTTTGTAAAAACTGTCCCACCCTACCCTATTCCCCCCTGATGATTATGTTTTGTGTGTTTACTTAGATTCGAGACTTGGAGGGAGCCTTTGGTCAAATTGGACAATTTGGTCAGTTTTTCTATCCAAGTATTCTGCAAGAAGATGTCAAAGAGTCTCGTCCAGGTATGTATAGCCTTCTGTGTATAGTAAAAATTTGTGTATAAAAAAATCTTCTATGGTTCAATATTTCTTAACATAGTCTGTCCACAATAAAAACAGCCACATTTTCAAGAAAACATTTAAACTTTTTCCCCCCAAATTTTCCCAAACCCCCCTCCCTCCAAAAAAAAAAAAGTTAGGGTTTTGATACTGGTAGGGCAAACTTGAAAACATCTTGGTGTCCCAAAAATTGTTGAAAATATTTAAAATATTGTAAGTTTAGGTGATAGTAATTTTTTTTAGTTTGGTAAATATCAGTGGAACTTTTTTTTGGTGTGAATTGATTTAATGTAAAGTGGTGGCTTTCAATAGGAATTGGGGATATTTTTCTCTGATGACTTTTTGCCTTCCTTAATTTTCAAGTTATTCAGCACAGCTAATAGTAACCATGATGTTTTCTCTCATAGCCATCCACTGTGGGGAACCTGCTCCTGGGACCTTGGTTTTAGACATGCCCAAAATAAACTTTAAACGCTCAGACAGTGGAAATGAAAGGATGTTCCAAACTCGTTTCCCGGGCAGTGTTCCGTTCCTGCCCCAGTCTTCGTCTCAGCCGAGCTCGAGGGATTGCCGTGTCGAAGAGATAGATCCGGATACCCAGCCACTGCCAGAAGAAATGGAGGACGTGTCAAATTCTAACAGTGAGAACCATGAAACTAAAAGCTAGTTGATGCATTTTTTGTGTTTGTCAACTTTCTTTGTTCTACTCAATGCTGTGATGAAGTTCTCATTCATGTCTTATTTATTGCATTTGAATCATTTTTTTGTACCTGAAACTCTTGTCAGTAGCTATATTTTAGTGTTTGCCTGGTTGTTATCTTGTTTAAAAAGTCTTGTTTTTGTTGGTGTTGGGTTTTATTTGAGTTGATGAGCTAATTGAGAACCACTTATTTAGGTACCCCTTAAATCTGACTCTCCCCTGTAAAACTCTTTATTTTTTGCAATTTTGCTTTTTAAATTTGTTCTTCATTCTGCTGCCAGATTGGACTTGTGTAAACTTTATATCATAATATGTTCCATTGAACAAAGTTTTATTTCACAAGTTCTTAAAATATCAAGTTTTTTGAACCTTTTTTTATTTTAGCCTTGTTTTCCCCAAACAATACTGTATTATTGTATTCTTACAGCTATTCTTGGGCCATAAAACCCTAAAAAATCAATATAGCTAGCTCATCTGAAAAAAGGTAGGGTGCGTTGTCATAGATCTAAGAAAAGGTAGCATTTAGCCTCAGAGGGGTGAAAAATTCTGTTTAAATACTATTTCAAAACCATCTGATCAAAATATTTTCAATCTGTGCTTCCCTTTTTAGTTCCATTTTATTTTCAATTATCTTCAGTAGTTTCATCTGTGATAGTTTATTTTTGAAAAACATTTTTTATTATACTATCACCTTCTCTCTCCCCTTTTCTTTTTCAAAATAACTACTGCATCTTTCAAAGTCCTAAGACTTGTTTTGTTTGAATTGGCTTCTTTGGACTTAAGTGTTCAAGAGTAACAAAATAGAGTAAACATTTCTTGGTTTTTCTTGAAGTAACTTCTTAATCCATAAGAGCACACACGTTGTGCTCTTTTTTCCTCATTAGCAGCATTAGTAACTAATTAATATTACATTCATCAATGAAGTAAGCTTACATCTCTCACAAAACTTAATTTTAATTTTGTTACAAATTTACTAAATATCTACAATGAAAATAATTAGTTTGGCATATTTATACTTAACCCTTTTAGTCCTAACTGCCCAAATTTTTTATAGGATTCATTTGCGATCTTGGCCGGTCTAAGACTGAGAAGATTAACAATTTAGTGAATATTTGTACTTATACAATACCACAATTTACTTCAGACGTTATTGGAAGTATTTACTGTAGTTACTGCTTAGAGAGATATATTTTTTTTCAAAATGCCTGTTAAAGTTAAACAGAATGTTTCACACAATTTTTTTATTATACTGAAAAACCCTTACTTCAAACTCTGTATCAATGCAGATAATTATAAAGTAATTGTTAGAAACAGACTAAGTGTAAATAATTTTAATTGCCCCTGTAATAATATAAACTGACTTCGGCCAGTTGATAATTTGACATCAATTATTATTATTTTTTTTTTCAATATTATATGTATGAGTTATTTCAATCTGGCAAACACAAAATGGTTTTCAGATTTAACATGGTTTGGTTGCTTATTTTTCATATTTTACCTATGTAACTTGATTGAGAACTTTCTCAAATTTTAAAATTACTAACCTATATCAGTGCAATGACTTTATGTATGGATTATGTGAAAATTGATGTTGATTATTCATATATTTATCAATTAGCCTAATCTTGGATTATAAGGTATTATTTCATTGATTAAAATTTTTAACCTGTTTAACCTACTTACTCTTTTGTTCAACTATTTTTTTAAAAATATTGAATTTTAAAAGCTGTTTTTACTGAGTCTTAAAAGTTTTGTTTTTAATACTGTTAGACCATGGATTACAGTTAAACCTCAATTATCTGAGCCCTGATCATCCGAGTTTCTGCATAGACCAAGCTTTAAAATTTTCTAGAGTCCTGTTATTTTTGAAAAATGGCAAAACATTGCTTCAAAAACCACAGAATTGACCAAACACAATTGAGGACTTTTAAAGTTAAAGACTTTATCATTACAATATTGAGAGCATCTTATAACTTAAGTAAATGTCGAAAAATACATTTAAACCTACATGATTGATATTATGTACAATAACTGATTGTTGCTTGGTCCACATTAACTATGATAATCGGGACTCTACTGTATATGGTGTATAATGACTGTATTATGCAAGCATTCTATCATTTTTACAAAAAGTTTTTCACATATAACATATATTTAAAAATAATAATCAGGTTTCATTAAACCATCACTGTTTTTTTTTTAAAGTTAATCTGTATGCTAATTTTTTTTTGCATTCTCACTACTACCTATTTAAATTACTTCTTTGAGTTTGTTAGTGAAGGTTATTTTTGTGTAGTGACCAACGAGACAACTGCATTCATTTTCACATTTTATTTCATACCTTTTGTTACTCATTTGATATTGGAATATTTTTTAAGGCACAATTTACACCTCAATTTAATAAATCTATGACTAGTCATTTTGTTTTGTATTTACGATATACATCTTCTTAAGGACAATCTACTATAAAACAGCATGTGGAAGTTTCTTTAGCTTATTACCTTGTGGTATTGAACTCTTTTTGTATTGAAGTTTTATTCTAGTTTCTATTTTTTTTTTCTTGGTTCTACTAAGACTGAAAATAACATATTTTTTCTTTACTTTGAACTTGTGATCCTATGAGATTAACCTAGAAAATCTAAGTATGGTGCTTGCTGAAAGTTTGATCTGACTACTTTATAATATTGATGCAGTTCTTTATGTATCACATATTTTATTCTTCATGAATGCACGTAATTGAAGAACTATAGCTTGTGAAGATATGATCCGAGAGTTTGAAATCTGCTGTGTGAAGTCATCTTTGAAACTATGGTGCACTTATACATAAACTTTTTATTTGCACTATTTGTCTTTGTCATCTATGTACATCCTGGAGACTTTTGCTACTGAATGAAATATCCCAATGATTTTGCTAATGCTTCATATTTTTATATACCTTTAACTGCATTTGTTAATGACTATCCTATTCACTTTTAAGACCACTTAATTTATTTTTCACTCTTTTAATTGAGTGTTTTGCTTTATACCTGTATATTGCTGCTAATTGTATACCTTATATGGTTTTGCATGGTTTCCCAAACTATTCCAGTGGTGGAATGTTCACAAAACCCTACAAAGTTATTATTTACACTTTTTCTAAATACCGAATCATATAGAAATTAGTTTTTCTTGAAGCATTGCATGCATAAAAAGTAAAATCAAACAATGTAAGATTTTTTTTTAAATGCATATCCATATTATTGACTTAATGTTTCCGATATCAGGCACAATATTTAGTCAAGTTTTTATATCTAGTATAGCATGACAAATTTTACTTCTAATGAATATTTCATTCTTTACTGTAAGTAATATCATCTAGGTAACATTCATTTTTTTCTTAAAGTATCACTGATGTAGATTTGTATTATAATTTTTACATTAAAAAGCTTTAAAAACTAGTTTATTTTAAAATATCAAAAATGTTAGAAATAGTTTTTGAAAACTTTTTGTTTTGCATGTTGTAAAATTTTATTTGCCTAATATAATTATAATCAAAGAACTCTGGTTTTCTGCAGAATAGTTTAGGAAACCCTGATATTTATAAAAGGGAAGAATTTGATAATCATATACTTACGGAGGTACTTACTATGCTTGAAATTTTTTTCTGTTCTGTTAATCGATATTGTAACAGAACTTTTTATTATGTAGATGGTGCAAAAATCCAAAATCTTTATAGTCCCTATATCTTTTTTGTTAACTTGATTGTAAATTTTAGAAATCTAAATATATTGTACATAATAGAGAATTGTTTTAGATGTTGTTTCATTGTTTTTTTTTTTAACAGAACTGTATATTGTGTTTATCAGTTTAGATTTTATGATGTTAGAATAGTGTAATTAGTAAGCTTTAATGGTGAATTAGATATCGACTTGTTGAACTGCTTGACATTCCGTGGTGTATATATGTATACTTTAAAAGCTTTTATATGGAATTTTTTTTCTGCTTGAAAGATGATGCAGAATTAATAATCCAAACCAAAGAACTTGTTTCTTTTCTGTATTGCATTTTTGGTGATACTTTTTTTCACTGTTAATGTTTTTTACCAATTTTCGGAAGATATTTTTCCATGTTTGTATACTAATTTTGTATTTTTTTTAATTGTTTCGTTTTCTGTCTAGAAAAGTTTTATTTATTGCAAATGGGAATTTTTTGCCAAGTTTGTTAGAGGTGGATACCATTAAAGCATTTAAGCTTGTTTTTGTTTTGTCTACTACTTAGAATTCAAGCCTCATACGAGACAATGGAACATATATTTACTCTTTGCAGCAGGTATTCAGAAATTAGGAAAAACTAAAAGAAAAACTAGATATTAAAGCAAACGCTGATCTCAATCTCAAGTCTGTCAGAGAAAGAGGAACAGAGTCAAGTAATCATCTACAAGCAATAGGATCCTTTTTAAAAGGAATTTAATCTCATCTTATCTTATCAAGATGACATAAGAACAAGCAGTTAATCAAACCGACTAATAAGAATGATAAAAAAATATGAATAAATTGTAAAGTTTTATCTTTCTGTTTTTGGCAATAAGAAGGTTAAGTGGCTCGCAAAGAGTAAGCAAGACCTCTTATCCACCATCTAATATTTGCATCTATATTGAAGCCTCATACTAACATTTTTAAAGGATTCACTGAAGCAACTGTCATATTCAAGTGGGCAGCTATAGATAACCAGGGGTCTGTTTAGTAGAAATTTTGGTCCATTTTCAGACCCTTCACTAAATATTTCATTGTGAAAACATACCCTTCACAAAATATTTAAGCCTTTACAAAAAGGTCCCCACTGCAGTCCTGTCCTCTTTGAAAAAAATATGGGACCCTATTTTTTACAAATTCACAAAAACAGGCTCGTGGCTGAAAAAACTAATTTAACACATAAGTCAATAATGAAGGGTCAAAGCTTTTACCACATTTAGATAACCAGCCACTTATGTTCATCATTTGAAAAATCATAACACAATTAAAAATAAAATATATTTTGTTTTTTATTAAAATGATTTATTCACATATTGCATTACAAAACTTTTATAATATGAAACTTTTTTTTAACAAATTCAGACACTTGTAGAATTTTATTAAAATTTACTTATAACAGCTTGTAGCACTTGTAACAAAACTAGTTTTGTAGCTGATGATTTCAGAAAATTAGTTAAACACTATCTGAAAGTATAATTTTACAAAATATTTACATTAAGCTCTCACTTTACAACCAAATTGCATTCAGATGACTATGGTAATTTTGAATCAATATTATTTCGATTGTTAATTGCAATTTCTCAAGCTACTGTAATGCAGGTTGAAACTAAAACAAGCGGTTTATAAGTAGATATGTAGTAAAGTGAGAAGTAGGTACTAGTTTTCATAACAGTTGTTTCATGTAGATAAGCTGGGCAAATGATAATTGACTGAAAAATTGTAATTTCATCAGGTAATCTGCACTATTGTATTGGATAATTTTATCTTATTAATAGTTGCCCTCATTTTTAACATGCTATAAAATTAACTAAAAATGATACATTTTACCTTGAAATTTCCAAAAAGGAATTGCTGAAGGCCAGAATGAACATCTTTAAGGTATATTTATTTCTAAGAATCATATTTCAACCTGAAATACCTACTCCTTATAGGACATTTTTTAAAATTTAACTTAGACTAGCATAAATATAAAAAAAACTACCTATCATGAGTATCAATTTGATAAAATTCATTAAAACACGTCATAGATATGGGTAATTAATAGTATTTCTTCAAGAGAAAAATTCACAATATATAGGATCTTTCTTTCAAGGGGGTTTATTCAGCTTCTTTGTTGAAATTTCTCATCACCCATGGTCATAAAATTAAAATCTTGTTTTAATGTATTTATGTGTTATAAATGTGGTTTTTTCTTTAACCTATTTTGACATTATGAGAATAGTTTATTTCAAGCAATTTCATTGCATTTAAATGATATAGAAAAGAAGGGTTTACTTTAAAAATTTTTAATGCACCAATGACAATCATAAAAAGGTTTTATTACTTTCCAAATTTAAATAAGTTTTAAAATACAGAAGAATCTCTTTACAACAACCCCCTGATATAGTGACCCCTGTGTTACAACGACAGTCCCAGTCGTTTTATCATAGTGCTAATTTTATTTGTTTTAACAACCATATATGGTTGGTCCCATGAGAGGCCATTCTAATGAGATTCTACTGTACTTAGTTTTAAATGTGTTAAATATAAAAATCTAGTAAAAAAATCAAATAATGTAAAAAAATATGTAAAGATCATACTAAATGACACATCAAATTTTGTTCTTCCAGTTTAACATGTCCTTAAGCAGTAAAAATTAAGACATAAATTTTGTTCTTCCTAACTATGAAAACATAACATTGTCATGTAATATAAAATTTCTTTGAAGACTAGAATCAAGATAAATAAAATATAAAATTTGCAAAAACTCAATGAATTAACACAAAAACAGACAAAACAAAAAATTCAAACTTTGTGCATGCAACTAGTATTTTGTATTAGTAAAAAAACATTTGGTTTTTAGCCTCCAATGGTCAAAACTTTTAATTAATTAGATGTATTTAAGTAGGTGTACTGAGGTTTATTTTAAATTCAGCTATAACAAGCTTAGTAATAAATCAATAACTACAAACTAAAAAATATTTTGATACTGCAAATTTCAACACACAATAAGATTCAAAATTCAACCTTTCTAAATTGGAAAACAAAGCTATAAGATAATGAGAAATTAAGTACTGAAACAGACATATAAGTAGTTTAAATTAATAAAAATTATAGGGACTAGAAAGTGCAAATATTAGCCACAAAACCCCATAACATTAGTTTACAATGTAAACACATACTGAAATTTTGTAGATAGATAATTTTGAATCTGTTTTTGATTTAGAATAATACATCCAACCATAAGTTCAAGATCATAACCTAGGGGGTAGGGATTTAGGATTTATCTGTGTAACACATTAATTTTTTTTTTTGCCCATAGAAAATAACTAAAATTACCACTGCTTAGGTTTTATTGTTCAATATTAAAATTAAGTACAATAAACAACTTGTCAATGTCCCTGCATTAAAAGTAAACATTAATTTTTATAAGTACTCTTACTAAAGAAAAATATTGGAAACAAAAAAGGAGTATCTATTATTTGATCATAAACCTCTTTTTGCAGCTAGGTGATTGTAAAATTTGCAAATACACCCTTTTCAATATATCTCTTTGCAAAGCCTGTAAAAATACAGTATAGTTTTCATAGACCAGAATGCACACAAAATAAGAAACATGTTACTCAAAATAAATTTTTAAAAAATGATTCATTATAAATTTTAAGTATATTTCTAGTTTGAAATAATAAAGACAATGCCAAGACCATGAATAAATTAATTTACTGTGATCAATCGGTAAACAATTTGGTACTTGCATGTTAAACCATCAACAGCTTCAACATAGTAAAAGCCATCCCGAAAAATTACCCAATTCTTGCCAATATTATTTGTTTTAAAACATGAAAATTTATTTTTAAGAAAGAGGAAGTTAAGCTCCCTAATGATCAATTTCAATTATTTATGTTGAAGTTTTTCATTGTTGAGTATTATTTCTATCTTTATTTGCAAATTAGTTATGGTAACACAGTACTGAAACAAAAAGCTACTTTTTAGGGGCTGTTTTGGTGATATGGTTGACAGCATAATTTGCAAGTATCTGTAACTTCGAAAGCAGAGGCTTTCTCACAACTAGATACATAAAGTTTAAAGACATATAAATTGTTTTCACTTAGAACTTTTAAAAACAGAAACAAATTTAAATTAATCACCTACAAGAACTTATAAGCTGTTACTAAAATCAAATAAATGCAATTTTTTTTATTTCTCTTTACAAAAACTACAAGCAACAATGGAATAAGACTTAAACTTACATTTAAAAGAGCTCACCTCAATGTTAAACTTGGAAAAAGATTAAAATTTTAACAACTAAAAGCTCGTTCATGCATTCACAGAATACCGCAAAAACCTTCTCAACTTAAGTGCAAAAACAGTAATCAGGAAGATTTCCTTTGTACAAACAGCAGTTTATGTTAGGAATGAGCACAGCACCCCCCGTTGGCATGTTGAAATTCCTTATAAAGAGAAAGCGTTTCCTTGTTCAGACACACGTTTCCACACTCTGCGGCACACAGTGCATCCTCTGTTTGGCAAGAGGCGTCAACCTGAAAAATTTCTCTTTCGCTCGTGAGATCGAGAGGTTCACCCTCAGACAGAATAATCCGGTAAGAGTTCTGATTGCTCTCTTCTTCAACTGAGGCTTGTTCAGTGGTCATAACATCTGTCGTTTCAAAGTCTGCTTGGCAGTAGCTGTCGACCATTCCAGGACAACCCATACAGCACTGGCCATCAGGTTTGCACTTGTTCGGGCCACATTTGCAGATGTCTGCTATCTGAGCTGACTGGGCAATTATGTCTTGAAGAGGAACCTGGGGCACCGTAACTGAATCTGGCAATGTTTGTAACGGAAGCTCCATGACATTAGTTGGGACAAAGGATGTGGTCTCTGAAAAGCTTGGGTTCTCTGGTTGAGTGGTGGCCTCTGAGTTCATATTCACCGTTTCTTTGGCAGGACTGACTTGTACATTATTATTTTCTAGAGTAATGGGTGCTTCAGGTAGTCCAATTTGAGAGGGAATAATATTCAGAGGTATTACAGCATAAGCTATAAGAAAGGGTATAAATTAAGAATTACGTCCTAACATGCAAAAGAAGAGATAGATAAGATATGATCTCTTTGAAGGGGTTTCAGTTTTGAGTAGACTATCATGACCATTTCTATGAAAAGCTAATTTTGTAAAGGTGATAATAAAGAATATGTGAAGTTGAACTTTTTATGAAACATTACAATTAAAAAATAATTAAAAACTACTTTTCCCTTCATTGAAACTTATTAAATGTTTTTGTCAAGATCGTGTTACAAATTTTTAAAGTTTGCTCCCTAAAGAATCCCATTTAAGTAGAAATTTAGAGACAGTATTTTTGTTATTTGGATTTTAAATCAAAAAAGATACTTTGTTAATTTTAAAAGAAACCTAAAAAACTGATTTTTAATAAATACGGATAAATTTGTCTTAACTTAAAATTCTAGCTTCAGTTAACCCAAAACAACAACTAACTATTGTATTTTTGTGGACAACTAGGTAAAAGCCAATAAAAAATGTCATTGGCAGAAAAACTAATTCATGAATGACTTTCAGCATCTTGATAATATTAAGTGAACAAATTTAGTTTATACCTCTAAAACTTCCATCAGGTAATCTTTCATAGGAAATCTCAGACACTGGTAAAACTGGTGGCATGTTTATGCTATTTGATAGTTCAATAGCAATAGGATTTGAATTTATTTGGGAAATTTCTTCATTAGAAGTTCCCTAGAAAAATAATTTCAACCATATTTATAAAAAACAAGTGAAAAAACATGCAAAGTGTAATTAAAAAAGCTCACAGTGAAAAACCCACAGAGTATAAATGTAATAAAAACAATAATAAGTATATTTATAAACTGTATAAAATTATAACTATCAAACTAAAATCTTCATAATAGAATTTAAGATAATCTGAATAAGCTCTGGTTATATTCTTTCAATGTAATTATAATAAAAAATCTTTTGATACAGTAATTATACTAACATGGTACTATTGATCAGTGGTGTAACCAGGGGGAGGGATTTAGGAATACATCCTCTATCAAAAGTCAGAAATTTTCCTATTTTGAGCTGACCGTACAAAATTATATTCTACTCTGATTTTTTTTTCATGCTACACCACTGCTATACATAAGATAAAAATTATCTTATTTGAGGGGGGAAAATTCCAATTAACATTAAAGGGTGTGTATGACTTTTTATATGAAGTTTATTTTACAACAATATGAGATCATGTATATAAAAAGCAAACATTAAATGAATAGGTTTTTCCTACTGCTGTTGCTTATAAAGTATGTTATCACAGTACTTAGATGAACAAAGGGATTGTCATTATGTTTTAAGACATAATTGGGATGTTTAGTTAATTTGCAGAAAATATATGTGAAGAAAATTTTGCATGCAGAAAGTTTTTGTTTTATCCAAATCTGCGAGCAAATAATTAAGGCTGGTTAGTAAATATTGCCTTTTAAAATGTTATGTTTCAAATCAAACATGTAAACTCCAATTAAAGTGCCTCAATCCAGTGGTGCTGGAATATTTGTTTGGCTTTAGAAATGAAATTTCATGATTTGCATTAGCCTATAAAAGAGTATTATTTAAAACTAATTAGAATTGAAACATGATTTAGATTAAATAGTATTTATGCAAGATAAGTTTTACTGTACAATACACTAAATGCGTGTGCAGATTTCCAAAGATTTAGATTTACCTCCTGAGACTTTTTCAAATGTTTGGAGAGATGATTTTTCATAGTGTATTGCGAAGCAAATGACTTTTGACATTCAGTTTCCGGACAAGTAAATGGTTTCTCTCCTGAAATAAAACCAACAGTTGAATAAAAAATTAATAGAACATACCCTGAAACAGCCATTGAAAATCTTGAATGAAACCTCACCTGTATGTGTTTGTACATGCTTCTTAAGATGGTGACTCACAACAAATGCTTTCCCACACCCATCTTCTTCACATCTTAGAGAAATAAATTGAATACTTATGTTGTGTATTTATGCTAAACAGAGTAATGGTGTAATAAGATAATACGAGAATCAGTGAGAGATAATTACCTTATCTAAATCTCTAATTAGTTACATAACACTAATTATGAAAAAGTACAATATTAGGACCAAATATTAAAAAAAGTAATACTATGTAAGAAATTTTGATTTAAGTAAAAATAATTCACTTAAACCAGAATTTGATGAAATATTTAAAATAAGTTAGTATTTTTTACAAAATATCAATTCAATTAAAAAAATGTGTACTAATTATAAAACAGTAGATGAAATAAAAATAGTTGAATCAATTATCATGATTTAGATGTTTGATAAGAAAAAACTTAAAGTTAAAGAAATCGAACTTCAAGTTATCCACAATTTTTAAAATTGACGAACTTCAAGTTATCCACAATTTTTAAAATTGATTTAATTGGAAAGTCATGGGACCAAGAGAAAACTTAGAATTATCTACAACTTCAAATTAAAGATTGAGTCAATCAAGTTGCACTATTTGATCCACACAGTTATAAGTATATTTCTATATCATATATAATTCCTAACCTGGTGTATTTTACTAGGCTTTTTTTAGTGCTATTTAAACCCATTTTTCGTTCCACCACAGGATATGGTTTTGGAGTCTTTGTTAACAACTACACCTTTATTAGGAGGATAATACAGTCTGAATAAAAATCACACCAAACCCTTTTCCTTTGCAGAAACAAAATATCCTACCGGTAAGGTCTTTCACCAGTATGTGTACGATGATGTTTTCGTAAGTCACTCAAGGTAGTAAAGTGTTTGTCACATCCAGTTTCTTCACATTTAAATGTGTTGCCATTATGGATTCTTTGATGAGCTTTTAATCTAAAAATATACATGTTACAAATTATCCACAACTTGGAGTATTCATTACAATCCTGAAATTTAATATGAACTATTTTAAGTATTTAATTTAAGGTTGGATAATTAATTGAGATCCAACTGAAGTAGATAATATAAATTACAGGATTCTTTTAACTATGAGGTAATGTATGAAGGAACTTTAAAAGTTACCTGTAAAGTGTATTAAAAGCCTTTTCACAGCCAGTGACATCACATCCAAAGGGTCTTTCTTTAGTATGAACTCGAACATGAATTTTCAGGCTATATGATGACAAGAAACTTTTCCCACAACCTTGTTGAGTGCATATAAATGTATACTCCCCTATTTAAAAAAAATATTAACCTATACATCATGAGTACTTAAACTAGTCAAGTATATTAATTCAGTGGAAATAAAAACCATTCTCAATTTTCTGAAGGATAAATATAGTCAAATAGTTTTCCCACTCCACTAAGTTTGAGCATCAGTATTTATTTGATAAGTAACTTTGGTATTCATTTAATGAGATTTACTTAAAACAGAGGATGACTCAAACATAAAAAGCAATCTAAATTATTGTGATTTTTTTACAAAATCTAAAAGTCATACTTGGGTGCTTGTGTCATTATGTATGTGAGTGAAAAAAAAAACAAGAAAAGGTGACAAAAGAACAGGCACCCACAAAACTCTTTAAAAAACTGGAAATACCCTTTTTGGTATTTTTTTGTTAATTTAAGACAGGTAAAAAAAGAAATATTCCAATATGTTTCAGATGTCAGTTATTGCTATTTTTGCAGACAAAAATCTTCCTAATACTTCTATAAAAAATACTTCTATAATTTTGTTTGAATTTTATGGCTTAATTTCAAATTACAAACCTGTATGTTTCTTCTGGTGTGTTTTCAAGTTCCCAGCAGTAGTAAATGCTTTAGAACAGCCTTCATAATCACAATGAAATCGTTTATATTCCTTTTCATTAGTATTCTGATTACGACTTTCTACTGTTATAGTTGCATGTGACACATTCTCAGGCATGGGATTATTCCCTGGATTTATTTGCATGCATATTTGGTCTGAAGATATTGTATGTTGGATATACCTAAAGAAAACTTATTTTACTATCAAACATGATAAAGTCTGTATTTCTTGGCTAGGTGTTTGGAAACGGGAAAAGTTCGAGTAGGGGTGCGGGAAATTTGGGTAGCTAGCTTGGCTACTTGAGCACCTTTTTCTTCGAAGCAGAGGGAAGGGAAATGGGGTAATTACTGGCAAGAAATAACCAGTTAGTCTAATGATGCACCACGCGGCCAGTGAACTAATTTGGATTTTTTCAGATATTCCCTATTTTTTTTTACTTTCCAGATTATTTCCGAAAAAAAAAAAATGATGAGTTATCGCGGAAAAAAAATTGGAAAAATCGTAGTTTTTCGGGTAAGTTTCGTTTTGCTTTCGGAGTGTTCCGTTCCTCCTGCGACAGCTTTCTCAGACGGCAGCAGGCACCAAGTTGAAGTCGGCTTCTTCTTGCATTGTTATTGCAATGTAGATAAAACAACTTTACAGTGGTCAGAAGCCAACAAATCCAGTGTTTAGGATCACATTCTCCGGAAAAGCCGTAAAAATTGTGATTTTTCGCAATAGTTCCGTTTATCAACGCCTAGTTAAAGTTGGCTTCTTTTGACATTGTAATTACGATGCACACACAGAAAAAACTTAAGCTTGGTCAGAGGAGCCTAATAGATGCAGTGATACATCTCAGATCGCGTTTTTCCCGATTTTAGTTAGTATTTTTAACTTATTTCTAAGTTGTAAATTTTTACTGAAAGGTTGCTTTGAAGCAACTTGATAAGATAATATAGCAGTGCTTTTTAAAAATCTTGTTAGATTATACCCTGTTTCAGATATGATATTAGGGTTGTATACATAAGAAGGAGGCCTGGTGACCTGCCCCACCCCCAGAATTCGGATTAGCTGTTTAAACATTTTACAAAACAAGTTTAAACATTGCTTTTAGGGTCCAATTTCCAAAAAGGTTTTTGGGGGAGAACCCCCAGACTCCCTTTTTTACTTACTCTATTATTCACAGCTTTTTTACATTAAGTTTATCAAAATGCAAAAATCCTACCTAAAAAAATATAGTAGGGTCACTTGGGGTAAGTGGGTCCCTGGGGTAAGTGGGTCACCCCCCTTAAACTAAACTATGTAAAGGACATTTCACACTTATTCACATTGACCATGTTACATTTTGTCACACTGATGGGTTTTGTATATATTAGAGTTTTGTGTCATTTTTTTTAAGATTATAGAACTATTGTAAAAAAATTTCCATAATTTTTTTTTTGGAGAGTTCAAGATGCATTTTTCCAGGAAATTTTTCACTATATTTTAATGTTTTTTCAACTGTTGTGCCAGGTTTGACTTAAAATACATACTGCAATTTGAATTTTCACAAAATCTCTTATTTAAAATTTTTTAAGAGGGGGGTCCCACTTACCCCGTAATTTAAGCATAGTAGGGGTAAGTGGGTCCCCTAATTATGGGGTAAGTGGGACACCCTAGACTCACCATTTTAATGTTTATTGAAACATTTATAAGTAATTTATTGAAATTTTATATTAATTTTGCGTTTTAATATAAGCTGTGGTAAGTAAAGTAAACTATTAAGTTGTGTTTTTTTTATTCACGTTGCCGAGAAATTAATTAAAACACACAGTGGGGTGGGGGAATAGTTTCGAGGGTTTCTTTATAAGTCTCCCGAACCATTCGAACCTGAAAAAAACATTCTGTAACTGTAGTGTTCCAAAAAGGGGTCCCACTTACCCCAACCTACCCTATTAATTTAAATGTGAGTAGATATCTCCGACATTAATTAAGTTACAATAAAATATTTTGTACCTAAAACTTCTATACTTTATCAAGTAAGACCCACTTACTCCCTCTTAAGTTTTGCTTGCTTTCAATCAAAATAAAGAGGGGGGGACCCACTTACCCCTTCCTATGGGGTAAGTGGGACACCCGTCTCATTTTTTACAAAAAGACCAGTTAAGAAAAATGTAGAACATTATTTTAGAACCTAATTATAAATTTTTGTTCATAAATAGTGTCTTAAATAAAATATGTCATTAAGTTCAAATTGAGACTCTTCAAAAAAATTTTATGAAGCTTCAAAAATGTACTGTTCCAAAAAGGGGTCCC
This sequence comes from Tetragnatha montana, assembly GCA_963680715.1. Lineage (NCBI taxonomy): Eukaryota > Metazoa > Arthropoda > Arachnida > Araneae > Tetragnathidae > Tetragnatha > Tetragnatha montana. The sequence continues at coordinate 34,634,332 of OY796677.1, forward strand.
ACTTACCCCAAGTGACCCTATGTTGGAAATTTGGACTAGGTGCACCAAAACTAGTTAAAAACCTTTTTTTTAAGCCAAATTTCCAAAGAAACTTTTATTTATTACATATGTTTTGATTGATTACTTTTTTTAAACATAGGTTAAGTTTTCTAACAGCGGTACATAATTTGGTATTAGGTAGCGCTAGTATCATTATTAATGTAACTTCGTTTACAGCCCTCCATGTCTCAATCAACAATGTGAGTGGCCCTCCTCCCAAAAAGGTTGTGCGTCCCTAAGTTAGGCTCTCTCTTTACCTACTCACGCCTAGGGAGTGAATGGCCTCGCTTGTTCGGGATTACAAAAACCGCCTAGCGAGGAAATACAGACAGTAAAGGATCAATTGTATCACAGTACAGACATTTAATATCAACTTGTTCAATCATAACACATTTTATGTGCCTTCAATTTTCGTAGGCCAAACCTATTTTAAAAATTTAATACTTCTATTTAAAAGGAAATAAAAAAAGAACTGAAATACTTTACAAGTTATTATATAGGTAAAACAGAAGCTAGATATCTTCCGATCTTGAAAAATCTTCTCAATAGTACATATAAAAGTTACTTACACAAAATACAAGAAGAAATTTTACACTAAATTAAATAGAAGAGTGAATTGGTTTGAAAAGGTGCAGAAAACACCCAAACTTAAAACCATTAGATAAAAAGCAAACAATCAATGGAAATAAGCATTAATCACCCTTTTAGTGATGCTATTAAGATTTAAAATAGTAGGTAACGCAGTTAAATTTAAATGAAGGTATCAAAGTAATTGATTATTCATTGCTTTATTAAATAAATATTTTTAATTTCTTTCAGTTTGAACAACATTTTCTAAATTATAACTCAATGATAATAATGTTGCTTAAACTACGTCGTTTAAAATCACTATAAAATAAGTTTGACAGATAAAGAAATTTGTACCCTGAATTTTCTTGTTCAATTTCATTCATGTATGAGCGCATATCTAAAGGAGAATTATCTGTTTCTTCATCTCTCCGTCTATTTTTATAATTGTATATGTACGATATATCGGAGTCCTCTGGACTGCTAACTAGTTGGTCAAAATCAAGACTTATGTTATTAGAAAATCCAGGTAAACTAAATTCACTGTCGTCGCAGCTTCCAAACTGCAATCTTTCACCTTCCATTTTGTAATCAAAGAATTTCTAATCATGAATTACAACAGCAAAATGTTCTCAAAACAAATCAATGGGATGGCCAAAAATGACAACAATAAAAGTTGAGATGTTTAAGAAGAATGCAAGTCTTTCGCAAACTTGTAAATTTTTAAATGAACTTAAATAGGGTTTTATTAAAAAAATATTGTTAAAAGTAGGTTTAATGTTTTATTTTGGAACTAAAATGTAATAATTAATGATTTAAGATATTTTATACATCAGATGGATTACTCTGTAGGCCAGCCTCAACAAACCTGGATGGAAGAAAAGCACATACAAAATGGCAACGCAAAAAGTCTTTCGCCATCGCCTCTGAGAAAAATCAACACGGTAATATCGTAGCGTACAATAAACAGCAACTAAAATGGTAAGTTAATACATCTTTCTTAATCGTTAATTTGAATATTAAATTATAGGATTTTTTAACTCCCGAGAATTCTATAGTGTCTAAGTTGTTTCATAAAGCATTTATTTTCCACTCTACGATGAACTTAAAGAAAATTGATCCATTAATGACTCCACATGTGGAGTATAGTTGAATTATAACTATTCACTTATATGAACTGTTACATTTGTTGTTTCTATCAATATTGTAGGCGAGAGGCCCGAAGAAGCACTTGAAGCGTTTAAATGCTCCGAAATCATGGATGTTGGACAAGCTTGGAGGTGTATTTGTAAGTGTCATAATATCGGCTTTTATTTTTGGTCTTGATTGTTATGTACCGAACACTACAATTTTTTAATTTTAGGCTCCTCGTCCAAGCCCTGGACCTCACAAGCTTCGTGAATCACTTCCCCTTATTATTATGCTGAGAAACAGGCTAAAATATGCCTTGAACAATGCTGAAGTCACCAAAATTTTAATGCAGAGACTCATCAAAGTTGACGGCAAAGTTAGGACAGATAACAACTTTCCTTCAGGTTTTATGGGTGAGTGTTTGAATTCAATGTAATTATAGCTTCACTTTAGTATTGTGGTTTATAAGCATGATTTGTTTTTCAAAATCAGTCAGATCGGTAAAGTTGGTGAAATTCATATAAAATATTTCAAGTCAGACATATCTAATTGTGTAATGTGTTAGTAATAATTTTGTCAGTAAGTTACTATGTAACAATGTTTTATTATTTCACAGTTCATAAAGTGTTGAACTTTGCAAGTTGCCTTACATTAATTAATTTTTATACTCTTAGATGTTGTCACCATTGAGAAAACTGGGGAATTCTTCAGATTGTTGTATGATGTGAAAGGAAGGTTCATCTTACACAGGATAACATTAGAAGAAGCTAAAGTATGAATTCTCAGTAATTTTTCTGGGTTACGGTATGCTGTTATGATGAACTAAACAGTTATGAAGACATGATTTTATGATTGGTCTTACTGAACAGCATTTTATTGTTATTAATACTGTCTAAAGGTGGTTATAAACTAGAGCAGTACAGGTACTCGGGTTCAGTGCTTCTGGGAATGTTGCTTCTCATGTAGGGACTAGCTTTGGAAAGGGTCCTACTTGCCCCTGTAGCATGGGTGCCACTCTTCCGACCTGGGGATGGATTACAAAACACAAAATCAGCTGACCAATTGGCAGTGATTTGTACTAAATTTTGGTACTTATTTTGCACATTTTGCCCACAAAGTTAAAATTTAAGGACCTATTTAATTGTTCATATGGTATTTTAAAAGTTAATCTGCAATGTAAAAAAAATGCTGGAAGGGGGGAAATGATTAAAAAAATAGTTCGAAGTTCAGTCTTGTAATTTTTGAAGAGTAGCACCCATGTCCAGTAGTCAAGGATAACACAGTGGTTGCAAATGCCCATGAATTTTTTCTGTCAAATATAAAGTGTTTCCAGCTGTTCTCAAATTTATGACCATCTTAATCCATAGAAAATGGGCCTGGGAGAAAATTTGTTGTTACCAATGCTGATTATTGGTGAGTAAGCAATTAAGGTCCTCTAGAACTAGGTTTGGGTTGCCAGAATCTACTATTTTATCCACCCTTTTTAGCACCAGGCTGGTTTCTTTGGATTACCCTCCTAAGAATAAGGGCCATATGCATAGAGTAATAGATCTTGGCATCTGGTTGCATGTAAGTTAAAAGTAATGTCACCAATTATTGTGCATATTACTGATGGAAGTGTAGCTTAAAAAATGGTTGTCCGGGTTCTGGATCAAGCCTTGATATAAAAATGTGGGCCTTGCGCCATAAAAAAATGACCAACCAACCAAGCCTTGATATAAAAGTTATGTGTGAATTCATGTCACTTAAGAGTTATCTAAATGCATTGTGAAAATTCCTCTGCTGGTAAATAGGGTGCTGAGTGTAAATTTGTTTCTCAATCCAGATTATTGCTATTAATTTATTGCTTCTGTAATAGCTTGTCAATTGTGCTGCTGAATCTTACAATCCTTATATGTTAACAAGCCAATACATAAGTATTATAGGTCCTCCTATAAGTATATAGGTATTCCTTAATGAGGAATCTTTTTTGTTTTCAATTCAAGTAGCTGAACATTCTTAGATAGCTATTTTGACTTAGTAGTATGTCACATGTAAACAAGGCTGTATGTTATAAGCTGTTATGATGAATATCCTTAATGAAAACTAGTGATTCTAGGATTGGTCTTACTGAACAGCATTATAATCATAATGGCATTATGTCTAAATATCATTTGCCCATGTTATTTATCTTAACTCTTTTCTTGCAGTACAAATTGTGCCGTGTTAAGAAAGTAAAGGTTGGCCCCAAGGGGGTTCCCATGCTAATTACTCATGATGGTAGAACTGTCAGATATCCTGACCCATTAGTTAAAGTCCATGACACTGTTCAACTGGACATTGCAGAGGGGAAAATTATGGATTTCATCAAATTTGATATTGGTAAGTTAATTATTTTGGTTAGTGGTTTGTTAATAGGATTTGTGCAGATTTTAAGAATGTTGTTGTCATGTCCATAATGTGCAAAAATGGTAAAACATTAACATTAAACAAGTGATTAAGGGGTTATTAAATTCAGATACATATTTAAACTTATTTATAGTTTATTTTTACGGACCTTTGGCATTAGCTTTTTGGAAATTGAGTCCTTGTTAAAGTTATACTATATTAAAATTAAATCATAAAGAAAAATGATTATTAGCTTTATTTAAAGTTTTATTTTTTCAGCATATTTATAATACTCTTTACATTTACTATCAGGCAGTTTATCTAGGATTAAATCCGCAGGCTTCAACCACTAATGAAGGTTTTTGGTAGTACCATAAGATGTTTTCAAAATTATGATCCTTAAAACAGGCCCTTCTTGAAATTCTGAACCTTATAAGTAGCTTAAAGCTTGTTTACTTTTTCTGGCGATGACTACTTCCAGAATTTGCTGAAAATATTTTATTTTTCCACTTAATTCCTAAAACAAGACTGGATAAGAGACAAGCCACACTAGCTGCCACCAGTGGCAAGCGCAATAAAAAAGCCATAAAGATGGTTATCACACTTCCATTAGGTACCCTGTCTTAGATAACCATCTTTATGGCTTTTTTTTTTTTGCCTTGTCACTGGTGGCAGCTAGTGTGGCTTGTCTATTAAAATCCTGGATTAACCCCTTAACTATTTTTGCATGCATTGTTTCATGTCAAATTATTGCATTTGGCTTTGCTGAATACACTTCCTTGTTTTAAATTTTAAGAATAAGAAAAACATGTTTTAAGGCTTTTTGTCTAAACCATTGGTAGATATTTTTTCTCCAATGGTAAAGAAAAAGCCTACATAAATTGTTTAGACTTGGTCGCATGTTTCTTTATTTATATATAAGATTTGTGCATAAATGTCTAAGCACATTTTAATCTAAGAAAAACCTAAATGTTATTTCTTAATAAAAATATTACATTCTGTAAAAGTGACCCTTGCATTGGTGTTTTAGAAGGCATAGTAAAGGGGGTCTGAAAATTTTTTACCCCTTTATATTTAAAAAAAGCTGGAAGTTAGGGCTCTTTTATAGTCAAACTGAAAAATCTGTCAGCTTGAAACTCGATCCAAAACAGGTGCCCGGCACGCGACCCCTCGCAGCCTTCGCAATGCAAAGAGAGGGGGTCGAGAGCGTCTTGTTTTTGCAACGTTCCTAACCCCCTCTCTTGTATTGCGAAGGCTGGAAGGGGAAAGTGTCGGGGTCCAGTGATTGATAGTTTTTCAATTTCAGCTCAGATTCAGCTCAACTATAAAAGAGCCCTTAATCCAAACAATTCGGGACGTTTTTGTTCTCATTCCCTGCTACTTAAACTTAACACTTTTGTTAATTGGTCAGTCAAGCCAATATTAATACCTTGATTTTGTAGTGTAGTTCACAGGTTGAATTGGGCATTACCCTCCAGAATTACATAGGCTAGTTTTGTTTATAAGTATTAAGGTACATAAGATATTGCTAATATTTTTCATGTTTCTTTTAAAGGCAATCTTGTCATGGTTACTGGTGGCCATAACTTGGGAAGAGTAGGAGTCATCACATCTCGGGAGAGACATCCTGGTTCTTTCGATATTGTACATGTAAAAGATTCACAAGGACACATCTTTGCAACAAGGTATGTTCAATTTATCTGTGTTGTAACTGTTTCATGCTAATGTTCTAATGATGATTGAAATTACCTACATTGTTTGAATTACAATGATACAAAGTCAATCTGAATTATCATGAGCATGAAATTTGTATTTGTTATTTTAGTTCTTAGTCTGCTCTGGTGAGAAACAGATTATTTAGTGTGTTCCTAGTACTATTTTAAATGTGCTATACTATGATGGTGTAAAACTTACCTACATTATTTGAAGTAGCATGATAAAACCAAAATCTGAAAAGGCATGTAAATTACATGAATATAATAGGAAACACTGTGAAACATTTAATAAAATTATGGAAACCAGAAAAGTGGAAATATAATTACTAGCCAACTGTTTATGGCCGAATCGAAGCTGAAATATTCTCTTCTTGGATATTTCAGTTAAAACACGGCCAAAATAAAAGTTACTTTTCTTTCGGTCGCATATTCTTTGAAATAAAGTTTATGCACATCCCATGGAAAGAACAGTTCTTAAATAATAATCGGTACTTACATATTATTCCGTCGACCGTTCAGCGGCACAGTAATAGTAAAGTCAATGGGATTTAATAACGTTTTTGGATTAAACGTCACAGTCGACAGGATAATACGTAAGTACCTAATAATCATACATTATTTCTGGTAACCCAGTAAAACCTCTTCAATATTCCACTGCAAAATGAAATGTTTTTTGCAGGCTTTTTAAATTCACCAGATTAGCGTGGTTGAATTGATTCAAAGCTGAAAGGTCAAATTCTGCCTAAATTAAAGCTACTTTCACTTTACCGAATGAAAAATATTTTCTTTCTTTTCAAAGACTTTTCATTTGGTAAAGTGAAGTAAAGAAAAGCTTATGCTCATCCTAAGAAAAGGACTGTTAACATCTTGCGTCAATTGTGTAAGCTGAATAAATTAGTGTCTTGCTTGTCTGTGATGATGAAAAACTTACCTACATTGCTTGATTACTATGATACAACAATTTAGACTGAGAAAGCAAATTTAGTAGTATATAGTCAGTAAGATTATCTTATCGAATACTTGTCAATGTGTCTTATAATTTCAAGGCTAAATCGAAGCTGAAAGGTTCTGTCATGAGTTTTTCAGTTATACACAGCCGAGATAAATTCTTTTTCAATCGGTCGCATGTTCTCTTTATTAAGTCTATGCACATCCCATGAAAAAGACATTTCCTTTTTTATCACCTTCAATAATTTTTTTCTATCATGGGTGCCACTCTTCAGTCCTAGATGGAATTCAGTCTTAAAAATTCTGTGAGTGGAATTCTGTCCAAGTTTAATAAAATTGGGACCCTGTCACTGACAATTTTTACTGAATTTCAGTCTTTAATTGTATAATTTGCAATTAAAGTGCCAAAATCTTAACTTATTCTTACAGACTTTTAGATTTTTTGGCGGAATTCATAGTTGTTTTAGTCAAATGGAGAGCTTTCATAACTACTATACTAGACAGCAATTGGGTGAAATGAAGAACTTCAATTTAAATGAAGGATATCTTCCTTTTTCTGCTTTTTATGATGATGAAAAACTTACCTACATTGCTTGATTACTATGATACAACAATTAAGACTGAGAAAGCATATTTAGTATATCGTCAATAAGATTATCTTAGCAGGTCCTTGTCAGTGTGTCTTATAATTTCAAGGCTTAATCGAAGCTGAAAAGTTCTGTTATGAGTTTATCAGTTATACACAGCCAAAATAAATTATTTTTCAAACGGTCGCATGTTCTCTTTATAAAGTCTATGCACATCCCATGAAAAAGACATTTAATTTTTTTTTAGTTGTAGGTAGGTCTCCACAACTTTTAATTGATGAAGGATGACTTCCTTTTTATGCTTTTTATGATGATGAAAATTCTTACCTACATTGCTTGATTTTCTCATGATAAAACAATTTAGACTGAGAAAGCATAATTAGTTGTATATCGTCAATAAGATTATCTTAGCAGGTCATTGACAATGTGTCATAATTTCAAGGCTTAATCGAAGCTGAAAGGTTCTGTCATGAGTTTTTCAGTTATACACAGCCAAAATAAATTATTTTTCAATCGGTCGCATGTTCTCTTTATAAAGTCTATGCACATCCCATGAAAAAGACATTTTTTTAAGTAGTAGGTCTCCACAACTTTTAATTGATGAAGGATGACTTGCTTTTTATGATGATGAAAATTCTTACCTACATTGCTTGATTATCTCATGATAAAACATTTTCATCTGAAATGGCAAATATTTAAATTTTTGATTGAATATAGTATGCATCAAAGGATATTTGCTTATGTGCTGTAATCAGTTTATACTTAAACTGCTTTAGTTCCTAAAGGCAAAAATAAGTATAGTATTAGAGCTTCTTGTAATAGTGATTAGTTGTAGAAATAAATAGTAGTTGTAGTTTTTTTTAAGCAAAACTGCTTAATAGGACTAGGCTGTTTTACATGATGCATTATATTACTCATTTACTTGAAAATAGTTTGCTCGACCTATATTAATTGTATTTCTCATTTGCAGATTGAATTATGTGTTTGTCATCGGCAAGGGCAATAAGCCTTACATTTCCCTTCCCAGAGGAAAGGGAGTCAAACTGTCTGTTGCTGAAGAGCGTGACAGGAGATTGGCAGCCAAGTCCCAACACTAACAAATTATGGACAATAAAAAAAAATTGAAAGGAGCTTGGTGTTGATTTCTTGTTTGAACACTTAATTAAAGATTGTAAATTTTAAGTTTTGTTATTATTCCTTAACCCAGTAATTCTCAACTGGTGGTTCACAAAATATTGTAGCATAATAATCACTTGGTGATTAATCCTTATTTAACTGTGCAAGAATATCAATTACTCAGTATATCAGATTATATTTATCTTCATCATAATAACTTATGGATTTTGTAATAAATCTTGTGAAATAATTTATATAATTTTTGATAAATAGATTTTTCTCTGTTGTTGCTCAAGAAGCTTTACAATATGTAGGTGAATAACCTGACTGTCATAGTGTCTTGCCTCAAAATTTAGAGATTTTAATAAATTTAATCTGAAATTAAGTTAATCTTTTTAATTAATATGAAGAAAGGTTTTGGTTTTATTCAAGTCTGAATATAGGTTCAATTTCTGGATAAAAAAGAATTAAAACCTTTCCCTTTTAACCCCTTTTGAAATTTTCTTGAATATTTTCCTAATTGAAAACATGGTATTTTACAAGGAACGGTCCCAAATGTCCAAAATATATAACTACACAAACTTGCAAACCCAATATTTTAGAAAAATTTTTCAGCCATCCTTTCAAATACTAGTAATAACTTTCATAATTTGTAAAGAATTTGCTAAGGTGCGAATTTTAAAATGGGATTAACTGAGTACTAGTATGATTTATGATTAATTGCTTCCATATTGAAGGAAATATTAAATTCTAAATAAGGAATAGAGGGATGGTTTATGATGCCCTCCTAATCCTTGTTGAGTACCTATTTACCTTATTCACTGTAGAGGTGGGCAAATCTGCTATTTTTTGAAAATTTAGCAGTTACGTTCGTTAAGGAAAAATAGCTAAAAGTAGCTGCTAAAAATTAGCAGATTAGCACTCTCTATGGTTGAGGTTACAGGTGCTTTTTTTAGTAGCTGCTAGCTACTGATATGATAAGGGCAGGCCTCGCAGAGTTCCTTAAATTCCTTTTAGTTTGAGGCTTTCCTAAAATATAACTAAAATTTTATTATCATCCTAAAATTTTTGATTGAACACTCTTTGTTTCCAAAAAAGTTCTAATTTGTCCGTTATTTTTATGTCAGCAGAACTAAAATAGCCGTGGCATCTGCTTTTTTTAGTTCAATAAACTACTTCTGTTGCGAAATGGTCTTACACTGTTGGCTTTTCTGAATGGCTACCGGAAGAGGAGTGTGACAAAAATCCTAATCCTTGTTGAGTACCTATTTACCTTATTCACTGTAGAGGTGGGCAAATATGCTATTTTTTGAAAATTTAGCAGTTACGTTCGTTAAGGAAAAGTAGCTGCTAAAAATTAGCAGATTAGCACTCTCTATGGTTGAGGTTACAGGCACTGAGCTATAAACAAACTGGAGTGACAACCTCTGATGATATAACATGCGACCGAACGTGCCGGCGCGGATGGTCACAATTGCCCGGTTCGCTTGAGCGAACCGGGCAAAACAAACGAATTTCTCCATTGACTAACATTGTGTGAGTTGAACTATTTCTAGAAAACCCCCTTTTTTAAAAATATTTTGAGCAACATTTAGAATGGTCCGATCATGCTGTGCATACAATTGTGCCAACAGATGGGGAAAACTAAAAGAAGATGGAAATCTTTTCCGCGTAGACACAAACTTCGATAAGGTGTGATGCGGTTTCGGCACGCTCAGTTGTCACTCCAGTTTGTTTATAGCTCAGTGGTTACAGGTGCTTTTTTTAGTAGCTGCTAGCTACTGATAAGGGCAGGCCTCGCAGAGTTCCTTAAATTCCTTTTAGTTTGAGGCTTTCCTAAAATATAACTAAAATTTTATTATCATCCTAAAATTTTTGATTGAACGCTCTTTGTTTCCAAAAAAAGTTCTAATTTGTCCGTTATTTTTATGTCAGCAGAACCAAAATAGCCGTGGCATCTGCTTTTTTTAGTTCAATAAACTACTTCTGTTGCGAAATGGTCTTACACTGTTGGCTTTTCTGAATGGCTACCGGAAGAGGAGTGTGACAAAAATCCTTTTTTAGGATTAGGATAGTAACGCTGATAAAAATTTGTCTGAATCTACGTCTGTGAATTAACTGTTATCTGGCCAAGACTGCTGCTTTGGGATTGGGCACCTATGGACCGGAGCCGAGGTACTGTTACCAGCGCCATACACAAATTCGCTCACACAACCCCTTTTTACAGGGGGCCACATTCATTCATCCCACAAGGACAGAAACTAACATCCATGCCAAACGGGGATTCGAACCCCAAATGTATGGCTTCACAGTCAGAAGCTCTAATGAAACATTTGATGTATCAAACAGTGGGTTTAATCAAGTAAAATCATGTCATAAAGGAAAAAAGCATACGATCGTTTTTAAAAATCAGTTCAAAAACAAATAAAAAACAAAGGGTTTTCCAATTTTATGTTCTATGCAGTAGTTTTTCTGTTTTTATAAGCAACTTATTTTAATCAAGCAGTATCGTAATTGCAAAAACCCAAAAACAAGTTCCTAAAATTGTGTTTAAAAATTCCTAAAATTCCTCCCTAAAAATTTTAATGAGCTCACTATGAGGCCTGTAAGGGACAGGATCGCGTTATCTGCTTCTGCTAAATCTAGGCGATTCTCATTGGTCAGCGCGTAGCAGTATAGATGCTATTTTTTGACCAATCGAGAGCCTTCAAATGCTGCTAAATTTTAGCAGGGGACATGATCGTGTTTTCCTGTCGTTTCCTTCGTTATCTGCTATTGCTAAATCTAGGCGATTCTCATTGGTCAGCGCGTAGCAGTATAGATGCGATTTTTTGACCAATCGAGAGTCTTCAAGTGCTGCTAAATTTTAGCAGCTACATTAATTTTTTTTCCTGTAGCAGCTATTTTTTAACTGCTACTCGTTTTTTGCCCATCTCTATTCACTGGGGAAAAAAAGAAATTTGCATTGTTTGAAATATAGAATAAATAAGAACAATAATGAAATGTTGACCACTTTTTCCCCCACTGTCAACTGTTGGATTATGTAAATATTTATGAAACTATCTGCTTCAAAAGTTGGGTGCATTTGAAAAATAAATTGTACTTATTTAATATTTCGATTAAAATTTGAGTGATTCACATTTAGAGTAAAATATTAATCCACTGGGACTTGTTACTCTGTCTCCTTAATGATAATTTGTGGGTCTAATGCTACCCCACAAATAAAATTTTTTTCCCTACCTAAGCTGTTAATTTTTTTGCCTGGATTTGTTTTAAACAGAATCGGAATGCTGGGATTAAGAAGAAAATTGTAAAATCATGAAAACATCCTAGAATCTAAGTTAAAGAAAATTTAATTACTTTTTTCACTGCGAAATAAAGTATAATTTGCAGGAAACATATTTTGGAAAATTTCACGATTGTAAATTTTCTAAAAAATATTAATTCCACTTTCTTAGGCAAGGTCAGAATTTTGTCAACTTCAGCAAAAAGAGTATGATTGCAGTAGGCATGTCATGTATTTAGGGTTTATGCTGCCCCATATTAATTTTCCTTTTAGAAATTTTTTTTTCCCATTATTATAATCATAAGTCAATGTTCTTTATTATACCAGGGGTGCTACTTCTCCGGGGTACCCCCGAAAATCTCGAGCACAACAAGAAAGCGCAAAATTAGGTTTAATTAAAAAATAGACCAGGGCTGCAACCTTAGGGAACGTACCCAAACTACGTGACCTATTTTTGACCCCCTCCCCCCCTTGGTGAGCACCGGTAGTATATGCCAAGACCCCCTCTAGTGTTCACGTAGTAGTTCATAAATACTGTTTTCAATCATTTTTAGCAAACAAAGTTAAAAAAAGTTGATTTGGCTTAATTTGTCTTTATTAATACAGCGCTTGCCTCGTGACGCCAAGAGTGCGTACATACAAGTGCAAAATATATTGTCAAGTTAAGAAAAAAGTTATAGTACTAGTTACTTAATTTACAAAAACAAGTAATTTTTTTTCTTTATTTTTTTTTTTACTACGTGACGAAACCCTAAGCCCCCCTCCCCCCTGTGACCATGTGTGGTATTTTGAAGACCCCCCCCCCTAAACAGGTCACGTAGTATGGGTACGTTCCCTTATAACATCTTATAGGAAGAATCCGGTTCCACCATCCGTTCTTATCACGATTACATCTCTGTAAACGTTCCGGAATTTGGAGAATTCCATTTGAGATTCCGGATAAAAGGTTCGTCAATGTACGAGGCTTCGCTGGGGGAAAAGGGAAGACCGTACAAAAACCAGGTCCTCTCTCTCTTTGGTTTCATGGAATGTTTTCAAAATCAACAAAATTTTTACGTTAGATTTAGAATTAAAAAGTGTGAATGAGATCCTCATAATTTCCTGAAGAATTTAATTTTCATAAATAATATTTATTTCATCATCATCAAGTCTTTTATTGTCCAGTGGCACAAAACCCCCTCAGTCCTGCCTTCCACATTGCCCTGTCTGCAGCCTCCTCGCATGCATCCTGCGAGGCAGCCTCCTCGCATCCAGCAACCCTCGCATCCTGCTAGCTGGTTCATCTTGCCTCTCTCTCTCCATTTGCTTTTCCATCTTAACCTAGGGTGACCTCTTCCTCCCCTTTTTTATAAATAGGTACCAACTTACTATACAAATAGTACTACATAAAAAAAAATATTTTTATTATGACCCAAAAAAAGGGAAGTAGCTCACACCACCAAACCTTTTACATAATACCTATGCATAATACACATAACTATTATTAATTAAACTTTGAATGATGCAATGCTGGTATAACTACAACTTTTTAAAGACTTAAAAACTAGCGTTTCTTTGTTGGTTTTATTCAGTTTTATTTACTTTCACCAAAAGAAGCACTTTTAGATTTACTTGTATTTTAAAATCCTGAAATAAATAACATGATTTTTACTCCAGGTGAAATAAAATATATCTGGAAGCATAGAGGAAATAAGAACTACCTTTTGAAAGCAATAAAGGCAAAAGAGGAAACTGTAGAAAGTTTGATTTTTGACGATATCAGGAACAGCTATGAAGTATCGGGAAAAATCCTATCATCTCCTAAAGAAGGGGAAGCCTATCATTGGCCGCGTTTGTTACATGTAAACCTTGCTCCCCTACTCGACATTCTCTCTATCAACGAAACCGTTAGTATTTATATATCAACCGTGTTTGAAAAAAGTTTAAAAGACACTATTCAAGAGGAAGATTTCACTAAGAGACAAGACTGCCTAAGCAAGAAAAAGTCGTACGCAGAAGACATTCTTTGGGCATTGGATTACCTCCATGGCAAAAGTTTGTGCTTGATGAATCTGAATGAAGGAAATATTTATGTGTCTAGTCGCAACGATAAAGCAATCATAACAGATTTTAGTTGCTTAACGTTAGAGGAAAGAGCTACCAAAAGTAGAGTAGCAGTACCAACTTTGTATCGGGCTCCAGAACTGGCTGCTAGTTCTTCTGAAAGGTTTTACCCCAAAGCCGCGGAAATGTGGGCTTGTGGTGTTCTAATGCTTCAAATTTTTTCAGATCAAGTGGAAAGCTCATTTGATGGCGACCCCGACAAGTACGTTTTGAAATTGGTCCAGTCGTTATGCGGAAAACTTGATGAGTCCTCGAAACAAGGATCAGTGGAAGAATGTAATGCTGTGGATGAATTCAAAATCTTCCTGGATTTATTTTTAAAGATAGATCCCTGCTCAAGAACAACTGCATCAAATGCAGCTCTTTCATCCTTTCTGAGGCGAAAAAAAGAAATTGACCAGGAGTCAGGAGATTTTTGTAAGGTAGGCCTTCAGAAACCCGAACTCGATGAGGAATGCGAAAATAAAAATCAGTTTTTAGAAACCGATGATAATTTGTTAACGAAACCTGCAGAATCTGTTAAAGATATTCCCATTAACAGAAATGGTAGATCGTTTGTAACTTTAGAATACGTTTGGGACCAAGAGAAACTAAAAAACGAAAAGTGCGAGGTCTCTTTGAGAAATAACATTAGCACCACAGATGAACCTCAGGAAAAAGAGATTATCCTCGATGAGACTGATGTTGAAAAGTCTGAAAATAATTCGGGTTTGGAAAGCATGCCCCGTATAGAAAACTCGAAGGCAAAAGATATTTCTGACGAGAAAGTTTCACATTTAAGTATAACATTCAATAAGTGTCAATATGCAAACTTATCAGTGCCAATAGATAATTCAGAAACAGATGAAATCCACTCTGGTAAACATTCCTCAAATATTTTACCTCACAATCAAGCCAAGCCAACTAACAATGTGCTGCAAATTTCGGATAGATGTATTTCAGATTCAAGTATTAACCAATCTAATTTTCCGACTGAAAACAATGAAAGATATAGTGAAAAGGGTTCTACGAGTTCATGGAAAACTGACACAGCATCAGATTCTTCTGAAGATGAAGCTTGCAGCACAGACAGTTTAGAGGTATCTGGTACCGTATCTAAAAGTAACGAGTCTTTATCAGTGAAAGATAAATTAACAAAAATGTCAGAGAACAATTCCTTACTTAAAATGGAGGACTCTAAACGATGTTTTTCGGAAAATTTGAGTAACACAAACAATCAGAACGTCAGACAAGAATCAGTAGCAGAAGATGACAGGAGCCATAGCGAAGCTGATCTGTTAAGCACTGTATCGTCGCAAAGTCTGAATACATCCTCACTCCCTAGCAAGGAGCAAGCAAAGTTATCAAAGAACGAAACAGGACACCAGGACGATGTTTTGTACAACTCCAACTTACTCTACCGCAATGGCGAAACATTCGACTTATGTGGAAAAAGAGAGGACTTAAAGAGGAAGACAATTTTCGAAGATGAATACTCCAGTCCACTCCTGATTAGGATTAGACGACTGCATTCTTCAATGTCACAGAAGCAAATCAACACACCCAAGCCCGAAACCAGTGTATATTATTCAAGTGCCCCTGACATCTTGATGGAAAAGAAACAGAATGGATTGCATGATCCAGAAGAATCATCAGATGTAGGAGGTGTTGGTAATCCAGGGTTTGACTGCGTTGTAGGAGATTTCGCGCCATCAGGTGATACTTTAGTTAAAGAGCCAGTCGGTGAGAAGCTCCCCGAAAGGTTACAATCCAATTTGGCAGCCAGAAATCCAAGTGAAAACAAGACACCTGAGCAAGATGAATTGGAGATATCTGCGAAAAAGTCTTGGAAATGGTTTGTTAACAAACATGGAGAGCTAGAACTGAGTGACATAGACTGTTTTGAACAAACGGAAATAAAAAAGAAAAAGAAACGGGAAAAGTCGAAATTTCAGAAGAAATCTTGGTTTCACCACTTCTGTCCTGGGTGTCAGGCTCGTGGGGATGAGGCAGAAATGTTGTGTTCATTTTACAGTGCATAAAGGTAGTGCTTTTTTGATTGGCATTGTGAAAATATTTTCTCTAATCAATGGATGTAATAATGAATAAGTACTCGTAACAGTAAGATTTTTGTTTTTACTTGGCATATAAAAAAATCCAAATCAGGTCTGACTTTTTCATCGACGGACAGGACATACTATATGAAGATTTTGGGACAGCACTCAATCTATCTATCTATCTATATATAACTAAAACCTTTTGTGGCTATGTGTGTATGTATGTGTTACATCTCCTCCCAAAATACGCCGCAGGCGTACACAAAACTCTGTATATAGACGTATTCTAAGGCGAGGATTATCAACACGAACTTTTCCAAGTTCGAAAATCGAATATTTACGAGTAATTAACGATTTTATGGCCAAAAACGCTTATTTCTCCATTTCTCTACTAGAGTAGACCTGCTTGACTCACTATTGAAACAAATGAGATTAAAACATGAAAATTACATCTCCTCTCAAACTACGCCGCAGGCGTGGACAAAACTTGGTATATAGACGTATCTAGAGACGTGGATTATAAATACAAAGTTTTCCAAGTTGGAAAATCGAAAATTAACCTGTAATTAACATTTTCATGAGTTAAAAATGCTTATTTTTCTACAAGAGTGGATCTGCTTGACTCACTATTGTTAATGCTTATTTTTCTACTAGAATGGATCTGCTTGACTCACTATTGTTAATGAGATGAAAACCTTAAAATTAAATATTTTACTAGGGAAAAATATAAATGTGCAACATAGGAACTGGATGGGTTTGAGTTAATATAAACAATTGGAATCGGGATAAAAAGACGCCGGGAACACCACCATGAAAAAAGACACCGGGAACGCCGGGATATTAAAAATTACCGGGAATACCGGAACATGAAAAATTACCGGGAACACCGGGATAAGAAAAACTACCGGGAACACCGGGATATGAAAAACTACCGGGAACATCGGGATGATTGGTAATTGAAGTTACAGAAAAATTAGACATGTAACTTGAGAAAACTTTAAAAAAAATAAATTACTACACTACACCCGTGCAAGGCCGGGCATATCAGCTAGTATATAACTAAAACTGTTTGTGGCTATGTATGTATGTGTTACATCTCCTCCCAAAATACGCCGCAGGCGTACACAAAACTCGGTATATAGACGTATCTCGAGGCGGGAACGACGACCATCAACTTTTCCAAGTTCGAAAATCGAATATTTACGAGTAATTAACGATTTTATGGTCAAAAACGCTTATTTCTCCATTTCTCTACCAGAGTAGATCCGCTTGAATCACTATTGTTATAAATGAGATTAAAACCTCAAAACTGCATCCCCTCACAAACTACACCTCAGGCGTGGACAAAACTCGGTATATAGACGCATCTGGAGACGAGGATTATAAATTCAAAGTTTTCCAAGTTCGAAAATCGAATATTAACCTGTAAATAACATTTTTATTGCTAAAAATGCTTATTTTTCTACTAGAGTAGATCTGCTTGACTCACTATTGTTAACGAGATGAAAACTTCAAAATTAAATATTTTACTAGGGGAAACTATATAAATGTGCAACATAGGAACTGGATGGGTTTGGGTAAATATAAACAGTTGGAACCGGGATAAAAAAAAGACACCGGGAACACCAACATGAAAAAAGACACCGGGAACGCCGGGATATTAAAAATTACCGGGAATACCGGAACATGAAAAATAACCGGGAACCCAGGGATATGAAAAACTACCGGGAACATCGGGATGATTGGTAATTGAGGTTACAGAAAAATTAGACATGTACCTTGAGAAAAATTTAAAAAAATAAATTTATACACTTTACCCGTGCAAGGCCGGGCATATCAGCTAGTATATTACTAAAACCTTTTGTGGCTATGTATGTGTGTGGGTATGTGTTACATCTCCTCCGAAAATACGCCGCAGGCGTACACAAAACTCGGTATATAGACGTATTCTGAGGCGAGGATTATCAACACGAACTTTTCCAAGTTCGAAAATCGAATATTTACGAGTAATTAACGATTTTATGGTCAAAAACGCTTATTTCTCCATTTCTCTACCAGAGTAGATCCGCTTGACTCACTATTGTAACAAATGAGATTCAAACATGAAAATTACATCTCCTCTCAAACTACGTCGCAGGCGTGGACAAAACTCGGTATATAGACGTATCTAGAGACGCGGATTATAAATACAAAGTTTTCCAAGTTTGAAAATCGAATATTAACCTGTAATTTAACATTTTTATGGTTAAAAATGCTTATTTTTCTACAAGAGTAGATCTGCTTGACTCACTATTGTTAATGAGATGAAAACCTTAAAATTAAATATTTTACTAGAGGAAACTATAAATGTGCAACATAGGAACTGGATGGGTTTGGGTAAATATAAACGGTTGGAACCGGGATGAAAAAGGCGCCGGGAACACCAACATGAAAAAAGACACCGGGAACGCCGGGATATTAAAAATTACCGGGAACATCGGGATATGAAAAATTACCGGGAACACCGGGATAAGAAAAACTACCGGGAACACCGGGATATGAAAAACTACCGGGAACATCGCCGGGATGATTGGTAACTGAGGTTACAGAAAAATTAGACATGTTACTTTAGAAAACTTTATAAAAATAAATTGATACACTCCACCCGTGCAAGGCCGGGCATATCAGCTAGTATATAACTAAAACTGTTTGTGGCTATGTGTGTATGTATGTGTTACATCTCCTCCCAAAATACGCCGCAGGCGTACACAAAACTCGGTATATAGACGTATTCTGAGGCGAGGATTATCAACACGAACTTTTCCAAGTTCGAAAATCGAATATTTACGAGTAATTAACGATTTTATGGTCAAAAACGCTTATTTCTCCATTTCTCTACCAGAGTAGACCTGCTTGACTCACTATTGTAACAAATGAGATTAAAACCTCAAAATTGCATCTCCTCTCAAACTTCGCCGCAGGCGTGGACAAAACTCGGTATACAGACGTATCTAGAGACGTGGATTATAAATACAAAGTTTTCCAAGTTTGAAAATCGAATATTAACCTGTAAATAACGTTTTTTATGGCTAAAAATGCTTATTTTTCTACAAGAGTAGATCTGCTTGACTCACTATTGTAAATGCTTATTTTTCTACTAGAGTGGATCTGCTTGACTCACTATTGTTAATTGTTATGAGATGAAAACCTTAAAATTAAATATTTTACTAGGGGAAACTATAAATGTGTAACATAGGAACTGGATGGGTTTGAGTAAATATACCGGGATGAAAAAGGCGCCGGGAACACCAACCTGAAAAAAAAACACCGGGAACGCCGGAATATGAAAAATTACCGGGAATACCGGGATAAGAAAAACTACCGGGAACACCGGGATATGAAAAACTACCGGGAACATCGGGATGATTGGTAATTGAGGTTACAGAAAAATTAGACATGTATAACTTGAGAAAACTTTAAAAAAATTAATTGATACACTACACCCGTGCAAGGCCGGGCATATCAGCTAGTATATAACTAAAAACGTTTGTGGCTGTGTATGTATGTGTAAGATCTCCTCCCAAAATACGCCGCAGGCGTACACAAAACTCGGTATATAGACGTATCTCGAGGCGGGAACGACGACCATCAACTTTTCCAAGTTCGAAAATCGAATATTTACGAGAAATTAACGATTTTATGGTCAAAAACGCTTATTTCTCCATTTCTCTACCAGAGTAGATCCGCTTGACTCACTATTGTAGTAAATGAGATTAAAACCTAAAAATTACATCTCCTCTCAAACTAAGCCGCAGGCATGGACAAAACTCGGTATATAGACGTATCTAGGGTCGTGGATTATAAATTCAAAGTTTTCCAAGTTCGAAAATCGAATATTAACCTGTAATTAACATTTTTATGGCTAAAAATGCTTATTTTTCTACTAGAGTAGATCTGCTTAACTCACTATTGTTAAAGAGATGAAAACCTTAAAATTAAATGTTTTACTAGGGGAAACTATAAATGTGCAACATAGGAACTGGATGGGTTTGGGTAAATATAAACAGTTGGAACCGGGATGAAAAAGGCGCCGGAAACACCAACATGAAAAAAGACACCGGGAACGCCGGGATATTATAAATTACCGGGAACACCGGGGTATGAGAATCTACCGGGAACATCGGGATGATTGGTAATTGAGGTTACAGAAAAATTAGACATGTATAACTTGAGAAAACTTTTAAAAAATAAATTAATACACTACACCCGTGCAAGGCCGGGCATATCAGCTAGTAAAAAATAAAAATGTGCAACTACGTTCTTCCTTTAATGAAGCTTTCTATACATAAATTTGACTATCATACTTGAAATTTATTTCAATTCAAGGGGCCATTCACATACTACACCACACACACATTACTCCAAACAAAAAAAAGGTCAGATTGATACATTATTATCGGATAACTGACTTATCCCCCTTTACAAATTTTCTTCTGAAAACCAATTTGGTTACCTAACTTGTATCTTTTTTTCCCAAACTATTTTATTTAAATTTCTGTTTGGAATCATTTCAGATAAAATATTATGATTATAGCTTTTTTAATTTTTTTTCTAAATTTCCATCAACATTTTCAGCAGCAAGTGATAAAGATGAATTTAAATAAGCTTGAGTTGCTAGGATTACCAATCTCGGTAAAGTTGTTCTTTCCGAATTGCGATCCGAACACGGGAAGAAGCAAACTTACCGGGTGAGCGCGGCCAAGACTCGCGGACGAATCTGAGAAAAAAAAAAAAATCAAAATTTCACTTAATAGAAAAACAAAATTGAAAAAAATCGTAAGGGCAGGGATTAGCAGAGGAATTTGGTTTTGAAATAAAAAGATATTAGAGAGAAAATGATTTACATCGCAAATGTTTTGCATGTTCATGGATAGTTAAGTGGAAAGAAACGCAAAATCAGTAAAATTTTCTGATCCATCCGAAAGACCGTAAAACGAGATGAAAATCCATAAACGTTGGCAAGTAGGCACTGTGTAAACTGGGGGAGGGGGAATATGATTTTTATCACTTGGATACTGTTTGATTGGCTGTTTGGTTACTGTGATTTTTTTCACTGTTCGAAAAAAACCTTTTTCTCATTGATGTTAGAGGGCTAAAGGAGCCATTTCTTCTTCTGATGTGTTTTTTAATTTAGACATCCATAACAAGGCAATTGTTTCAAAAGCATAAAATAAGAAAAAAGTGATAAAATTGAAAATTTGGTTAAAATTCAAAGTTTTAAAAGTGTGACATCACAATAAAAGAAGGGGTGACAAGGGGAAGGGAGGGGTTTTGTGAATGGACCCTAAGGAAGAGTTTTGATTGTTTAAGGACAACTCCAAAGGATAAAAAATTGTGCTATATCACTAGTGCAGGGAAGAGAGAAGATATTAATAAAAACCTTTAATACTATAACTGGTTTTAAACAATTTTTTTGGCTGCAATGTTTAACTCTTTTAGTCCTAGCCACCCCAAATTTTCCATAGGATTTAATGGTAATCTCAGCCGGTTTAGGATTGAAAGGGATAAAATGCAAAAGTAACAGTTTAGTAGATAATTATCTTGTGTATCCCTGTATTCCCTAGGACATTTGAAGTTGTCCATTATTACCTTACATTTTAAGTTAAGGTTCCACTAGGAGAATCAACTCTAATTTGGTGTCTTCAAATTTTAGTACTGATGCTCACCAAACTAATGTTTATTAATGATGTGTAGTTTGCTAACCTTGTAAATTTAACGTTTTACAAGCAATGTCTTTTTTAGGAATTTCTAATCGGCTGTTCAGAATAGGTTCAGGCTATACAGTTCTGAGCTTTAGCAAATTTTTCACCACCTTTTAGGATGGTTAGGACACTGCTTACTAGATACTATACAGGCTAGCCGAGATATGGATATCATTAAAAATCCAGACGGCAATAGCTGACAAACTGGCAAAGCAAATCCACAGAGTTGAAGGCGTGGCTTAATGGCTCAAAAATTCAACTCAGTCACTAATGGCCAACAATCAGAAGTTTACATCACAAAAAAACGCCTTTATTTTTCCTTATTTTTCAGTGTGTTATCCTATTGGTTGGTCGGTATAGGTAGGACTTGTGGCGATCCAAGCGGGAAAAGTTGTCAAATGGTTTTAAAACTCGGCTAGCCTGTATAGAATCTAGTAAGCCATGGTTAGGATCACCATGGAGGGCTGAAACAATTGTCTGCTACTAGTATTTATTTTATTTTAAACATTGCTGCAATAATGCTCAGATCCAAACATTTGATTCTGTGGTGTATGGGAAAATCATCAGTATGGGTGGTCAAGTGTTTGAACATAAGCTTCCTTGTGGCTTGAGCTGCTTGAAAGTTCTTTATTGAAAGACCAGATTCTTAGTTTCATACTACTGACATACTATGATCATACAGATCCTGGAAAAGTTTTTATTGTGATATTAGGACAGTTTCTTTATGAGCACTTCAAGGAAAGATTGGCATACTCATGTAAAAGGGAATTTGAAAATATGCCAAAACATAAAATATTTATTCTTAAGAACTGTATTTTTATTGACAAATAATACTTATTACAAACATGACTATAACTTTTAGTCAGAGATCTGTTACATAAATTTCAGCCTCTCCAGGTTACAATAAATAATATTAAAATGATTATTTCTTCTATTGATTAAAAACATAGTAATGTAAATGCCATTATTGATGAGAAGTTTCTATAGCTTGGCCAAATATGTCAACTAGTCATAAATTTAACCAACACAGTAAAGTAGTGGTCTCCAAAGTTCACTCTTAGGGCCATAAAATTTCAAAGTAAAAAACAAAGAATCTGCTCCATGGGGCAAAAAATGTGGCCTGCGATATGAGGTTATATTATATAATGTTTATTAGTTAGATTAGAGTAAAACCCTAAATTACTAATACTTCGTAATATTTTTGTCCCAATGAAGGATACTTTGATTTTAAAATCCCTACTAGACCAGTATGCCAGCATACTTAATATGATTAGAGCCAATGTCATAAAAGGTTTGGCTTATATACCATAAGGCATAATTAACAAAATTAAAAATTGTAATCATAGGGCTTGAATTTTGATGTCTAAAAATGACCCATTTTTGTATTTTATAGTTTTTTTCATGGGCAAATGCATTTAAGATTAACCCTGAGTTCAGCATGATTTAATTAACCATTAAGTCTTTTCACTTAATATTTCCCTGTTGTTCCCATTCCAAAAATGTATTGCATTTTTTGAACTAGAAAACACAATTCAATTCCATTTTATTTATAGACATTAATTATTACATTAGTTTCAAGAAAACACTATCTTGAAGAGAAAACCTAAAACCTTAACAAAAAAAAGTAAAAAAAGTTAAAATCCAAAGAAAATATCCCTTAAATAACTTCCCCCAACTTAAAAAATTCAGATTTCTAATATTTTTAGTTTTTACAATTCATTAAAAAATTTAAATTTTTCTAATATTTCCCTAGTTTCTCTATTTTTGAATTCCATATTTTGCCCTTTTTATTACATACATATTTACCTAAAATATATACATAGCATTATATGCAATACTATGTATTGTATTACATATATTTCTATGTAATACATGCACATAATTAATAAATCCTAACTTTAAAATATGCATTCTCTATGTAATACATGGAAATCATAGCCCTAGTCATCAAATTTAAGAAACAAAATTTTGTACATGATTAATGAATTTAACAAATAAAATGAGTTAATTAGGTAGAACCTTTTTGCCCTCTAGATGATGGATAGTGCAGTGATAAGAATGACTAGGAGTTGCAAAAGTTTTGACACCTTGGAGGCCCCTTCAGTAGGAGTAATATCTTTTTTTTTTTAAACATAAGTAGAAGAGTAAATAGCACAGAAATGTAACCACCTATTAGTTTGAAAGATAATAGTACATTGGTGTAGATAGTTAATTCAATAATCATGACCAGAACAAAAAACAAATAAATAACAAATTTAGACTTAAGTCTCCAAAAAGAATATTCTTTCTCTTACTTCAAATTGAAATATTTGCACCTAATATTTTTGCATTGAAACACATTTCTTTTAAAAGAGACCCTATCCCAAATGAGACACCAAAACTTATAAAAGAATTAAAACCTATTTTCAAATGATTTTATCCTAAAATGTGATTGTGCAAATTTATTTAACATAGAAGTAAATGAGGCAATACTTATATTGCTGTATCGTATATTGAATGCAACAGCACATAACAACAAACTAAAATATGGCTAACTAGATACTACTACAGGCTTGGCAGGATATGGAAATCAGCCAATAGATAGATGGGTGACAGCTTATCAGGGCCATATCAAAGGAGGGGGTTATATAGCTCAACCCCCCAAATGGTGGCATATAAGAGGAAGTTCACCTGAGAATATACAAATGTCCAAAATAATTTTCTGAAGAATGATCTCTAGCCTATCTCTTTCAGTGTTTAAATTTAGTGTTACACACAAAATTTTTAAAATCAAGTACATCCGAGATTCAAATCCTACTTTAACAGTTCTAAAAAAAAAACCCTTTAACATAGTATATACATGACAGGAATACCATAGGAATTATTTTGCATCAAACCCCTCCCCTCAAACAAAAACCAAGTTATTGGTCTGCACCTTATATAAAACAAAACATCCACATCAACAGTCAAGGGAGCATCAGCACTGATTTTTGGAGGAGGAAAAAAAAGAAAACTCAGTCAAACATTTTAATGGTGGTGTTTAAAACAATAACATTGAACAATTTAATTAATTAAGAGTGAAATTTGGCGGGTTTTTCTTTATGGTATCAGAGTTTTAAAAGCCAAGTCATTATCCCAAACAGTCACATCATAAAACCCCATTATATGTCCCCCTTTTTATGTCAATAATTTATCCCCATTGGTTGATACTACTTATAAAGTGTGGAGTAGCAATCATATCAAGAAACAATGGGTCCCTAATATTTTCCATTATTTAAAACCAGGCAAGCCTGTATATATCTAGTAAGCTTTGACTAAAAGAAGAAGTTTCTTTTAGTGCCATTAAAATATCACAGTTTATATTAAAACAATGCCAATATGATGATGTTGAAGTTATAAACATATTTTAAATATTGAGCTGCAATGATATAAGTTGAAATAATGTAGTTGAAACTTTATAATAATCAAATTGATGTATCAAGTAAAATGTGATCATGTTAAATACTTCATTGTAATCTGATTGTATTTATTTTTTTTGAAGAATATTCCAAACAATTCTTTCAATAAATAAAACATTTTTAAATACTTGGAGACACTATACAGAACTTTCGGTGGTAGCAACAGTAGGCACTTCTTTACTATTGGAAGATGCAGAATCTATAAAAAAAAAATTGAGTTTTTAGAAGGCTTTAATTTTTTTTTTACAGAACATTGAAACAAAAAAAAAACCTAGCTAATAAATCAGATTCACTTAAAATTTTTGTAATTAAAAAAAAAGGCATGGATATTATTGATTAAAAAACAACAATTCACTGTATATAGTAAAATTTGTTTGATAAAAGTTGGCTGAAACAGAATTGTGTGCAATTGGAAAACACACTTAATTGGATGTATTGGAAAAAAAAATAATAAACAGTTCACCAAGACATTTTTCTAAACTCAAATATGAGGGGTTGATAAAAACCCAGCTTGAGAAAATGAACAGGAAAGATAGTAAATATATGTATTGCCTTTCCTGTTCAAAATATTTCCAACCTAGACCAGATTTTACTAAAGATTAATGGTTTAGGGATGTTAAGTATTGCTTCATTTTAGAGCAGTAGTACTACAGGATAGCATTTTTAGCACTCTAGTAGAATGGACTCTAACCGTCTGACGTCACACGGAACCAACACGTGACCTACTGAGCTTGCGATTGGTTACCACAGATACTACACTAGTAGATCTACTAGTGTAGTATCTGTGGTAACCAATTGCAAGCTCAGTTGTAGGTCACGTGTTGGTTCCGTGAAGTCTCGAACCAGATAGGCGGTTAGAGTCCATTAGTGCCAATTCCTGTCCCTGATGTTTCTATTGCTTAATTAATAAGAGATAATACATTTCATCATCCATACTCAATCTAATCTAACCTTCACACCTCACAGTTTCATATTCATAATATTCCATATTTTGAAAGAGCAGCAACTTTTTTAGTAAGTGATATAAAACAATTAAATCATTCATTTCTAGCTGTAATACATCCTATGAGAATTGTTCATTACATTCGAACTTACTTGGAGTAAGAGTATCAATTTTATTTTGAAGGTCATTTCTTTCAGCTTGCAGTGCCCGGCACAGCTTTTCCAAAAGTGCTATTCTTTGTTGAGCATTTGAAAAATCTTTATCTTGTTCTTTTTTCTGAAATAAATTTTTATACAGCAATTATATTTAAAACTTAAGTTTCAAATTACAAGTAAGTTTCTTGAATTTTGATGTTATGAAACTAAAGAATGCAAAAAAGTAGCTTAAGAAATTTTAAAAAGTTCATCTAACCAAAAAGCATTGATGCAACATCTAATTACTTTTTGTTAATTTAATAAAATTTACAGCAGTTGGCTGTTCAAATTTCTACATAAATGCAAATACCAGACTTAATTTATCATAAGAATAATTTAACTACATGGAAAGGAAAATGTAAAAGCCACTTAAGAGTTTATTTTAGGAAATGTTACTTTAGGATTAGCTGGACACAAGCGCCCCTATGTATGATAATTTGTTAAAAATAATCAAATACCAAATTAAAAAATATTTTAACTAACAGTGTTGCTTTTAATTTTTGTAATATTTGATGGGTAATTTGATAAATAAAGTCTGACTGGTGAGATTTGCACCTGGGTAATCCTAAGGAGTACAAAGAAACCTTAAAAACTATCATTCTAACTTTATATACTCTTAATCACAGAACCTACACACGAGATAATGTTTTAACAACTTTTAACTTAGTATAACATATTACATATATTGCTGTATTTTATTTTTTAAATACTTAATTTTTAACTAATAAAAATCTATATAAAGCAAAAAAAAAAACCTAATACAAATTCACACATATAGATCTCTAATTTTTTTTATGACTATACAAGAATAAATACTTACATGACTGATCATATCCAATAATGCTTTATTACTACTTTCCCACTTTTGCTTGTATAAGTTTGTTTCTTTTTCCAACTTCTTAATCTTTTTAGAGGTCTAGAAAAGTCAGTAAAAAACTTAAGCATTTCAGGTATTAAATGAAAACTCTCAGCTGCAAGAAGTTTCTATCTTTTATACTTACTGCGTCCATATCAGTTTTGAAAGTAGCAAACACTTTGCTGCTGTTGGTTAGCACATTTTGGAACTCTTCATACTTTGAAGTGTAGTCAGCTAATTCAGTTCGTAACTGAAGTTCATTAGATGCAAGCATAGTGCACCTTTTCTGAAGTTCACTTAGGTTTTCCAAGAGAGACTGTTTTTCTCTGAGAAACTTTTCACTTTCTTGTTTTAAGAGCAAGTTCACTTTGGCATGCTTGGCATTAGCTAACTGGGCTTCTAGCTCTTTTTGATGAACAACTTTAGTGACATTCTAAAAAGAATTAAATGATGAAAGATGAAGAGACATCAAACCACTAACACAATCATCACGTTTTTGTATGTAAATATTTATTTCTTAATTATAGAGTATTTATTTTGGAAAGGGAAATTAAAGGTTATTGCAAGAGTTTTAGAGGAATAAGGAAAATTTATTAATCAACTAAAAATTAAACAACTTAAAAAAATTAGAATCACACACTTAAAAAATAAAAAAATATCTTAAGGGGTTTTTAACTAGTGAGATATATTATGTTAAAGTATTAGACTGTGAATTAAAACTAGCTTTTCCAAAGCAAGGTCAGTACTTATGTTATTTATCCTATTAAAAATCGCCAACTTCAGATTAATCAACACTTAAAACAAAAAATATAAACCAACTAGTTAAAGTACACCGATATATTATTAACAATAAATATTTAGCAATAATTGATTATTTTGGGTTCAAAATATTTTGGCGATTTTTAATGGGATAGATAAAGGAATTGTACTCAAGGGCTATTAAAATCTATTGATGATGCATGGATAACCAAGCTTTAATTTTGCAAATCAATATTTTAAACAGTAAATCCTTAAAAAAATCCATTTTATTGGAAAAAAAATTTAACCAGCCAGAAGAATATTTCATACCTGTTCCCAAACTTCATAATTATCAACTAAGCTTTTTAACTTTGTGGCTAATTCAGCATTTTCTGCTCTTAACTGGGTATTATTTTTCGAGTTTTCTTGCATTAAACCACTTATATCAGTTAAAGTAACTTGAAATTTGGTAGCTATTTCTTTCCTCTTTTCTTCTTCAAGTTTTAGTCGTACTGCACTTTCTTCCTAATATGACAAAATATCAAAATATTCTTTAAGAAAAACATGGTTATGATAATTTTATGAAATGTTCAACAAACACCTTTTTTAGAAATAAGAAAAACATTCTTCATTCATATCATAGTTAAAAATCATTCACAAAACATATTTAAATAAACAATAACCATAATTAACATTAACTGTTAATTCTTTATAGTAGTTACTTCCTTTATTTTACATACTAGGATTGAAAATTAAAATTAAAATTACTTTATCTTATGAAATCATGATCTAAAAATAACATGGAAACTTATGAAATAAAATAGAAAAATTATTTATCGCATATGGAAGTAAAGTTAAAAGCTTTTTTCATCCATAGGTTTTGTTTTACAACAAGAGGTTTAATGGGTATTAAATTCAGAGTTGATTTCATAAGAATTTGACGGAGTTAAAATTATTTATTATTCCATTATTTTCCAAAATTTGAGGGTGGTACTTCAGAAATTTTTCAACCTTTGTTTAAAATTATGCAGAAAAAAAAGAGAGGGTATCGGATAAAACGATTTTACAGTTACTTATATAGTTACACTTAAAAAATAACCCTCAGGGTGTTTTAAAACTATCCTTCAATATTTTAGATGCAAGTCAGGAACATAATGAGCAAGAATATTGATAAAAAAATAAGAGCAAAACCAACAGTACATTATACGTACAACAGTTAACAACACCGCGTTATAAGCTACTTTTGAATTGGAAATTCTTCCAAATAAAGTTCTGCTTATACGCGGTATTTCATACTTAGATTAAGTACTCCAAATACAGTAAAAACTTGATAATCTGAATTTCCACATTAATTGAGCCATCAAATATTTCTAAAATCCTGTTATACTTAAAAAATAAGGACTTTTTAAAGTAAAAGAACTCTTTAATCAATGAAACAATATAAATTGTATATGATGTATCTCTGTAGAACTTTTGTATTTGTTAAAATATACATTTAAACCTTAACAATTTATATTAATATTTACGATTTTTGCCTTATCCGAGTTAGTCTTGGGAGATCAAAAAACTTTATAGGCCTATGTTATAGGTTAATCAATAATTTAATTTTAAAAAAATTATAAAAGATAAATTATTCCCCACACATATTACCCTTATAATTTTATTTTGTTTCTGCAGTCCCCTGCATAATTCTTCTAATTTGGATTTGGCTAGAATAAGTCTGTTATTTTCAGCCTGTTGTTGTTCCTTATCTCTTTGTTGGGCAACAACTTGGCGTTCCAGTTGCTTCAATTTAGGTTCATTAACTTTAAGCTCTTCCAGGGCTTCCATGTATTTCTTGCCCATAACTCGCAATTTTTCTTCAGCATTTCCATTCCCCAAGGACTTTAATATCTGGTCTGAAATATTCAACTATTAGAACAAAAATGAACTTGTTCAGTTAACTATGAAATTTAAAAAGAAGAAAATCAAGTGAAGAATTAAAAATGCACAAGAATATAATGACAATTTAGTTGCAAAATATCTCTCTCAAAGATGTGTTTTGTGCAGTGAGAAATAGAATTCATAGATGAAATGAGTACAAAAATTCATTATTGAGTTAACCCTTTAGTGTGTGGGTTCTTTGATACGTCCCTTTGCATATATATGCAATGCGGTGCACTAAAGGGTTAGGTAAAAAAGTAGAAAAGCAAGAATTTTGAAGTAATATCTCAGGAACTATCAAATCTATATTAAAAAATTTGGGCTTAAAATGTAGAGTTTAATCAATAATAAAATATGCAATTACATGTATGGTCAAAAATCTTACTGGTAGTTATTTGAAAATTGTCATACGTCCAACAAAAAGTGGCCCATTTTAGTAACGAGCAGAAATCCCGCTGCTCTGTGGGTTATTTCGTTGTTGTAGTTGTCCTGATACACTTTCCTAGCTCTTTTCTTATTCAATAACAAAAGCACAGAATGCAATGGGTGGGGGACACTGGTCTGGTGATTTACAAGTCATAAAACTGTCACGAGCTTTCTATTGAAAGTTCTTGCACCTGTTTCTTCCCCTATGCTTATCCTCTGAAATTCAATAAACCCCTTGGCAGTTCCAAAAAATTTTGTAGACAGATGTTCTGGACCCCTATCTATGGTCTGAGTAGAGGTCAAAGAAGCATGAAGGTCAAGGGCGATTTTCTAATGCGGATGTATTGCAGGAAAAACTTGAGAACAGAAAGTGGAGCATAAGTTACATTTAAATTTTCCTTTTTAAGGTAGATAATTGTCTTAAACACCTCAGAGTTAAATACATAATTTCATATGAAATCATTACATTTATTAAAAGAAACTGTCGAAAAATGTAAATTTTAGGAAGATACACTGGATACACAAGATAACTGGAGATCAGCAAGTAAATTATGTAAAAGTTTGAACATTTGTAAAGCTGGCAAAAATTGTTCAAGAACAAAACTTTTTGAACTTTTCTGTATCAAAGTTTACCATATTTGAAATTTAGTTGAAATTTTTGGGTCTGAAATTGAAAAATAAAACGTTGAAGAAGGGGTTAAATTTCTTTGATACATGTTAATTTCATTGAGACTAGTATTGAAAAAGAAAATAAGGAGACCTTTAAAATTAAACATTAAAATTTCTAAATTTTACCTAAACTTTTATCTCCCTTCTTTTTTGCAGCTGCATTCTTCTGCTTTTTGGAAATTTTATCTTCCTCTACAGGAGGTGCACTTTTCAAAACTTCCTTCAAAGAATCTAGGGCCTGAAAAATAAAAAGCAACTCATTAACTAACATTAAATATTTTACATTAAGGGTATTGTTTAAAACGTTTAAAAAGAGTAACGTAAGTAAAGAGTAATAAGTAAAGAGTAACGTTTAAAAAGAGAAATAAAATAACGATACAAAAGCTGCGTACCTGAGGTTGTGGCGTTGCTTTACCATCCTGCTCAGAAACAACAGGCTCAGCCTTCTTCACCTCTGTTTCAGAATCTTTATTCACAATGCTAGGTTGCTGAGGTTCCACTTCAGTGGATTGACTAGATTCGGGAGTTTGAGCCTCTGGGCTATTTTCTTTAGACTCTTTCTCTGTCAGCGTTTCCGAACTGATTTCTTGAGGAGCAAAGCTGCTGCCAACTACCTGAGCAAAGTCAGCAATCTTTTTGCTGAGGGATTCCTGCAGCTCTGCCGTTGGGTCCACTTCGGTGACAACTACCCTCTCCCTCGAGTTAAGAACATCATGGATGGACTGCTTGATGTCGTGGGCAGTAGAGCTGCAGGTGGATAAGATATTCTTGTAAGACTCATTCACACTGTCAGACAGAATCAGCTTTGGCCCATCCAGGAGGAAGTTTTCATCAGAGATGGTGGACGCTATTTCCAGAGAGCTCAAATCAACGTCCTCTTCCTCGTTGGGAACTTCTTTCGTTTCCTCAGCAGGAGGTGGGGAATCTTTGACTGGTTCTGGAAGTTTTTCAATGGCTTTGGAAGCCTCTTTGGAGTTTTTACCCTAGACAAAAGGAATTGGAACAATCAGCAACTATCACTCGCAATTATGTGAGTGAAAACTTAGTTAGGGAAAAGAGCACAGAGACTTTATTATGTTAAGGAAGGAATTATGTAGAAAATTTTCTTACCCTGCACAATTATAGAGCGTTTTTGAAATAACCCTAGTATAAATTGTCTTTCTTCTAAAATATCTTTACTTCAAAAATTACTTTCAATAATAAAAATAAAGGACTCAAGAGCAAGTGATCAGGATTTATAGCTGTTTTTTAGAAGACTAAGGTCTACAAAGGATTACAATGCTCATGAAGAAGATACTTTTAATCCTTATTTTGGAAAAAAAAAAGTACGGATTTTGAAATATTAAAGAACCCTTAAAGTCTTACCTTCTTTTCCTTAGAACTCATGATAATCTAAAAAAAGAAAAAATACAAGAGTTTTAAAAGTAAATAAACATATCTAATAATACTTAAATTAGTATTTTTTAATTACCTATCCCATAAAAAATCACTGTTTTAGACACAAAATTCATAGCCTACTGATAAAGTTATGTAATCAATTTGGAGATAATGGAATATATTTTCAAAATATAATTAGGTGATTAAATAAATTTAAACCAGGTGTATTCAAATTTAGTTTTATTATTAAAACTAATTCATTGCACCAAATATGTAAATGAATTATACAGGATATTGTAAGGTAATAGACGACATTAGTCATAACGTCACTTGCTTGTTTGGAAACGTAGATTCCATCCGTCATTGGTTCCGTACGGATTTACCTCCAATCACGGATAGAATCAACGTTTCCAAACAAGCAAGTGACGTCACACTAATGTCGTCTATAGTATGTTCATGTTTAAAAATAAACCTTCGAAACAAAAAAAGAATATTTGGAATGTACTTGTATTTTAAGTAATCTTTATCTACCCATACTTATCCACTAAGGATCTAAGTCAAATTATATAAAATAGTTCCAAGATTAACAGCTTAAAATATGTTTAGCTCAATTTTTTCTTAGACCAAAATATTTTACGAAAAAAGATGATAGTTTGGAGCCAATTCAGACATGCATCTTGAACTTGCTCTAGAAAACTCTCAATACTACTTTTTGTAAATAAAAGAGCTACAAAAAAGTATGACTACTTTGTTACAAGTATGCACCAATTGTCAAGGTCTGTCTAGCTCATGTTGAAGAAATGCAATATAGAAGTTGATAGTTGCAATATGTGATTTACCATCTAATTAATCAAATATAGAACACAGGAACAAGAATCACTTATGATGATGTCATC
This sequence comes from Tetragnatha montana, assembly GCA_963680715.1. Classification (NCBI taxonomy): domain Eukaryota; kingdom Metazoa; phylum Arthropoda; class Arachnida; order Araneae; family Tetragnathidae; genus Tetragnatha; species Tetragnatha montana. The sequence continues at coordinate 34,667,427 of OY796677.1, forward strand.
TAGGCTCATACCAAATTTCAGCTTCAAGCAAATTTTTCAAACCTTGGCCTTTTTTCTGTCTATTTTGAGTGGACTATAAGAGGGGTTGTGGTAAAAAGAGGTGAAAGATACTTTAAAACCCACTTTAAATAGAAAACCAAATACCTTTAGATTATATTTTATTTGCAGAAATTTTATGATATAAGACTTCTGACTTTTCTACCACAAAATAAGTAGTGTATTATAATAAAAAAAAAATGAACCGGTAAATCTTTACGTTGATTCTCGTTTAAAAAGTAAGACATATTTTATCATAAAAATATTAAAATTATGCTATTAGCATTCTCAAAAAATATAGTTTTGGAACTCTAACAAAACTTTTGAACACATTCACAACAATTTTTATAACATGAACAATACGATCTGCATAAAAGAACTAGAAAAAAATCTTACAAGTTTCTTTTAGTAAGATAATTTTACAGCAAGTAACTTACACGCTGAAATGCTCGGGTTAATTTCGGACAGACACAGAAGAAATTTAGGATGAAATCTGAAACCCGTCCAAAAATAAAGCTATTGTGTATCCCGGAAGTTACGTTCTGGAAGCGGAAGTATATAATTCTAACTAATGGCATTGACATTAATCACAGATAAGAGCACACAAAACGAACCAGTTAGGTTAGTGGGTGGAGCTTATCTCAAAAGCTCAAGGAGTGACTGGGAGTGACCCAACAAGCGTTTTCTGAAACTCATAATTTTAAAAAAGGTGACTTCTCTAACTTTAAAATTACAAAGTATCGGTCTGACTGTCTAGAGACTTTTTTTGTAGCCTTGTGTCTGCTCGCTTTCGTTATCCTTTAGGTGTTCGGGTGTAATTTAGAATTTGCATTTTGACTAATTTGATATAAATTGGGATAAAGGTGTGAAGGTTCCAAGTACAAAAGAGGATCTGGGGATCCTTCCCTAGAATATTTTTTTGAAATTTCATCCTTAAAAAAACCCCAGGGTTTTAACTTTTTTTGCTACACCTAGTCCGAATTTCGAGGAGGAGAGTCGTCAACTCTTTATATACGCCCCTGTTCTGTAAACTTGACCAAGGGAAGAATTTAAGAATATAATATCCCTGTGCAACGGTCAATAACATTATTTTTAGGCCCATAAATACTCTCTCTCTCTCTCCAACAGCTCTACAAGCCCCTGGTGGGCCTTGGCTTTCTCGACAATAGAACGCCGCGCTGCTTTCTCTCCCGATTTCCTTTTCCTATTTTTTATTTTCATTTTGCTTAGGTCTTCTTCAACTTGGTCCAACAACCTTAGTTTAGAGGTCGTCGGGGACACCCATAACTTTCCCGGGCCCCCGACAAATTTTTTACGCCGGGCTCCCTAACCGTTTTTTTTTAGTGGAAAAATAAATTATAGAGCATTTTCAATCACATGACTCGGACTTAACAACGGCCTTAGCAACGTTGTTTTTGTCCTCCAGTGACATCATGTGCGAATGCTTCTATTGGATGCCTCTATTTCCCGTACCTAACAACAGCCTTAGCAACGAAGCAACGTTGTTTTTGTCCTCCACGTCGTCAAGTGTGACGTCATGTGTGAATGCTCTATTTATTTACAATCAATCAAATAAAATAGAACAAGAAAAATATTTTTCTGAAATATGATAGGGAATTTTAATTTCTCTAAATATCTCTGAAGTCAGTGGAAGATCCAGAATTTGTGTTTTTGGAGGGAGCTAGAATTTTCTGAATCGAATTTCTTGATGAACATGTAGCGCCACCTTTATGTAGAAAGTAACCAATCTGTGCATGTGAACAATCATTACTACATCAACCAGTTTGGGTTTCGGTTCCTGCGAACTTATACCTTTTTGTTTTAACGATGTCGGAGATTTCCGCGGTCCGTATCCCGAACGTCATACCGGCAGATCCTTCTCTTTGGTTTACGATGGTGGAGTCGACATTCGAATTAGCCACGCCGAAACCAATTACCGAATCAAGAACCAAATACAAATATTGTGATGAATTTAAAATACAACGATTTTTATTTGCAAATTAAAACATTAAAATAGACAATTGTTTCGGGGATGCTACAAATATTGTGTTTCCCATCTGCCGCCCGAAATCACGTCCGGGTCACCATTTTGGAGATCAAATGGCTGAAATTGAAAAGGCTTGGGATGAATCACGCAGCGATACGCCGAGGAACCGAAACCCAAACTGGTTGAAGTTGAAGTAGTAGTGATTGTTCACATACACAGATTGGCATGGGCGTAGCCAGGGGGGTGCAGGGAGCGGCAGCTGCCCCCCCTAAATTCTCAGTTTGTTACATCTTTTTTAAAAACTTTTCTGAAATCTACAAATCTAAATTACTTTTCTTGCACTTTTTGTTGCTTTCATAACTGAGCAATGTCTGCATCTTAGCTAAAACACTACTTTGAGGAGCGAATTTAAAAAAAAAAATTCTAGGGGAGGACCCCCAGTCCCCCCCTTTTTAAGCTTACATTCATTACACAAAATTTTTGGAAATTTGACCCTAAAAAACAGGGTTTTAACTAGTTTTGATTTGATACACCTTGAGTCTGAATTTTAGATATACATTTTCATGTAGAATTTGCATTTTAATGAACTAAATATTAACAAAAGTTGTGAATAATTAGAGTTTTAAGTACAAAAGGGGATCTGGAAGTCCTTCCTCCTTCCCCCATATGGGAAAATGTATAGAACTCGTGGGCCCGAGCCCCGGCCCCCCCCCCCGACATTTGTCGGGTTTGTCCACCCTATGGGTGGCCCTGTAGGTCGTCCTCGTTTCATATTGCTATATAGCTTTTCACTCACAATTTTTTGCACATGTCCGTTTCCTTTATTCTTTCCACAAGTCCAATCCACAGCATTCTCTTAGTTAACTTTAATATATTTTATAATATCTTCCCCTTTAATCAGTGTTTCTATTTAGCAGTGTTTCATAGTTGTACCTTTTTCTCCATATTTTCGTATATGGCTACAAGCTACAAAGATTCTTTTTATTACTTCATATTCAAATCTTCTTAACATACTTTCATCTTTGATAGAAAACACCCCGGTTTCAGATCCATATGTTATGATTGGCCTTATTAGGGTTTTATATATATCTGCATTTTACAATTTTTAGATACTAATTTACTTTTTAGTAGTCTATTATTTGCAAAAACTGCTTTATTTCCATTTTTTATCTGTTTGTTTATACTCTCATGGATTTCACATTTATTTTTATAGGTCCCTAAATACTGGTTTTACTGTATTTCGAATGCTGACGCGCGAAATAGGATCGCATCCCCCTAAAACTGAGTCTCTGGATCCGCCCCTGCATGCATAAAACCTATTAATTAAAATTTGTTCTCCGAGCACAATATGCCCATTTTTTTGTGATGCTGCCATCTATGCACAAGAAAGTAAAGTTATTTTAATGAAACTTACACCACAAGAGGGCAGCCTAAGTGAGCACGTTAATGCAGTGATTCCCAACATGAAATGGGGCGCTTGCCTCACCAGGGGGCAATTTAATTTTCTAGAGGGGCAATTTGAAAATTTTCAACTAAATTGCTTCCAGGTGGGGAATGGACCACCTGATTTTAAATTGAACATTACGTTTTTGAGTGAAAAAAATTATGTGTAATCTTTACATGGGGGCATGGAAAATTTAGAAAGGCTTTGGTGGGGCATGGACCGAAAAAGGTTGGGAAACACTGCGTTAATGTATTCAATTCATGGCTCGATTGCTCGAAACATATGTCCATCTGCATATGAAGATGAAATTAATGTGATTTTAGGCCTCAATAAGAAAATGTTCTAAAAAGATTTTTGTGAATAAAATGGAAACTTTTGCTGTCATCATAAGTTTTTAATTGCTGGAGCAGTTATTTATTCATTGTGAAGCATCCTTTAAAGATCAAATGGGAAATTTGTTTTTGGTTTCCTCTGTAAGAAGTTACATCTCTTTCATAAAAAAAATAATAAGAAAATAGTTGAATTTGTTTGTTATTTTGTTTAGTGGTTAGAATAAAACCATGAGAAAAGTCCGCCGGGAAATTTTGAGGACTTTCCTTGAAGTTTTAAACGTCTACAGATTGAAAGTGGTGTCTAGGAATAGTAAAGTGACCCTGAGCTATTTGATGCCATAACTTTCAACACCCCCCTAGCGGGAATTTTAGGAGTTTTTATTTTAATAACTTTTAGAGATTTTCTAAATTAGTCAATTCTAAAGTTGTAGAGCATCACCGATTTAGTACGAAGAGACACCTCGTGAAGAGAAATGCCTAACCTAAAACGCACGCTACGCTCGTTTAGGTAGAATTTCCCAAGTTTTTACCTTCTAAAACGCTCTTTGTAACCCGAAAATGAGAAATTTCTCTTATTTATGGTCTAAGAACACTTTTACTTATTTACCTAAGTCATAAAAAGGAAAATTTCTAATTTCCTGGTTATGAGGTCAAGGTCAACCTTTAAAGTAGTGCTTTAACTCATTTTGAGACACTTTTGTGTCCAAGGGGGCAGGCACTATCCGAAGTTCTCGCCCTTAGATCCGCGCCTGTCCAAAATACAGGTAGTCCAAACACATAGGAAACAAATCCTCCTCAAATTTGTTTTCCTTTCTAAGAAAATAAATAGATTTCCCCTTTGAATACAGCATACACATTTTGCAAAAAAAGTTTTAGAGTTGCGGTTCCCAATATTCTTCTCGCTAATGAAACAGCTTAATGTTTCCAAACACTTCATTCAAATATATAAAATATTAATTTTACCCAATGAATATAACAAGCACTCACATTTCCTGACAGTTCCATTTGGAACCTAATTGGAGTCCACCCAAACATAAATGCAATTCTCTCATCCCCTGTCACTGTATGAACAAACTAATCAGACTCAATGCATCCGAAAAACCATTAACACTTTGAATCGGGAGATATTTACTAATTCCTAACAAAACACATGCGGAGAGATTTGAGAAAGATAGAGCTCGAGAGACAGTTTTGATGGATGAAGTAGATAAGATTAATGAGTTTCGAACCGAAGTGAAGGCTAGAAAGAGATCTGTCTCTATTTTGATAAGTTTCCAGGTTCGAACACTGCCCGGGAAGCAATTCCTGGGAAGCTTAACCGGTGGAGTCACGAATCTGAAGGCGGTTGCTCCAATAGGACGACTGCGACACTTTTTTTTTCTCTTCACCTGGGAAGGAAATAAGGGTGCTCTTGTCAATAATATAGTGAAACTGTAACATTATGGTATGGTGTACTACTTGCGATTTTCGTAAATCATCGTTTAAGGAGCAACAAAAAAAATCAAATTCTGCCCGGGCCTATTGGGTTGTCCATAAATGATGTCACACTTTTTTTAATATTTCTGACCCCCTCCCTTCCCTACGTTACGAATTGATACACTTCACCGACTATACTTCACCTTCCTTCTCTTGTCATGATCTCCATCTTCGACCAAAAAAATGTATTCAAGTTCAAGATGAAGTGTACCCCACTTTATAATTTCAAAGTGAACTCGATTAATTTTTACAGCAATGTTGTTTGTACAAACTAATTTTCACAAAAAAATTGTTATTTTGTTAACGTACTGTGTGTGATGTCGCAATTTTTCAATCCTCCTTTTCCCCCTTGTCACAAAGAGTCACAGGTTGATGAACCCCTTTCCTCCCCTCAAAGCGTGACCACCTTTACGAACAACTCCTATCAGCGGTCACCATCTCCATTTCATTAGCCTTCGGGCATGGGGTGCTAATTTTTTAGCTTATATTCCAGGCCTAGAAGCTAGCCCAACGCTGGACCCCCAGTTGATTCCCCAAGTCAACTTGGTGCTCATTTATTGACCCTGGAGGTACGAAGGGCTTAGTTGACCCATGAAGCTGACATCAAACCTGGCTCGGCAATGCTTAGAGCCAGATCTTGGTACAACATGACTTAACTCAATCAATCAATCTTAATTTTAAATTTGACGTAGGATCGCCTGAAATACAGGGTTTTGAGTTAAAAAAATACATTTGATGGGTGTTAAAGCTAGTTTTGTTTCGCTAAGTCTATAGAAATACACGTACCTACGTAAAAGTGTTAGCTTTTTCCACTTCTAAAAAGTTAGGAAAATTGAATTACATCATAAAATGCGCCTTAAATTCTGGAATCCGTGCGACATTATCTGGCGACAACAATAAATTTTTTTTTTCCTTTTTTCCTCCACATATTCTCCCCTTTTATGTCCTTACTCCCTCCCTCAATAAAATTAGTAGATTGAATAGTAGATCACGGGAAGGCAGTCAGGTTCTCCACATTAACACCTCATTCATTTTTCAACTCAAGGTCAAAACTGAATTTTTAATGGAAAAAAAAACCAACAACCCCTAATGAAAATTTATACTCTCAAACACACATCCTCTTAGACACATCCCATCACATCCTGTTCCGTGCTCTATAAAAGGGGTGACGCCACGTGTCGGAGCGTTTTCAAGGCTCCCGTATAAACCTTCTTCAGGGAGGTCACACCGTTTCGGAGGAGGTTTGAACAGGCATCTATTGCAGGACGTAATGTAATCTCTCTCAAGTGTAGATTTTAGGCCCGTCCACTCCTCGAAAAACGTCATCTCTGTGGTGTTTGTTTTATATTGAATAAATACGCGAGGATTCGTTCGAGAGCTTCTGAATTATTAAAAAGTTTAGAGTGAAATGAAGAGGAGGGGTCCGCGTAACAGCATCTGCTCTTGTTTGAACTGACTTGTTGAGTTTCTATGCCACCACCGGAGAGAATTTCATGCTGAGGAAATACAGATCAGGGGCGTATCGGGACAGGTTTACAAAAACTCCCTGTTGTAGCAGCGATTGATTAGGACGGACCACCTATTATACTTAGATTATACTCTTTATATCAACTTAAAATCACTCAATACCGGCTGCCATGACGCTTAAAGAATTTAATTAACCTTTTTTTGGACTGGTGTCAGATAAAAGGGACAAAAACCTAATAAGTATGGACGGCTAATTTTTAGTCTTTTTTAAGGTTAAAATTAACATGGACAAAGAAGAAACAATAATAAATTTCAGAAAAACGTCATTCCTTACTCTACTAAAATAGAGAAACGTCTTGAAAAAGCTAAATTACATTACCTTAATCTTTCATATCCGACTACCCCTGTATTCTTTAGTGTTCATTACCTGATAATCTTTAAATGTCGTAAAAGTTAACATAATAGGTCCAAACTTATATTCCCTAAAAATAAACCCCATTAACCTAATAAATTGAACATTTCTTAAAATTTTCAGATCGCGGTGTTAAAGAAAGATGAAAGAAAGGTTCAAGAAAATTTTCAAATCAAGTTTATGTCACGCACGTATTTATAATTTGAAATGAATCAAACTGATGTAGTATTCTTAAAAACACTACATAAAAATCGTGTTTATTTTTGCTGGATATACAAGATATGGCATCTTAAAAGTAAGCCGAAATCGATGAGATTATTTTTTAATACTTCTTCTGGAGTTTGTCAGGTTGCTTAAAAATGAATCTTATGTAAGAGACAAGCATTCATTACCATACATAAATAACCATATTGATGTTTTCGAATTCATTGCAGGATAATTCAAATTCAATATTAAAGTCTAATGAAAATAATTACAAAAACATTATGAGAAACTCAACTTTAATATTTACTTTTCCACAAATATTTGCTTGGTTCGAAACGCTGACACTGATTTTTCGAATTAATGAATTTACTTAAGGACACACAAAACAAACATACAAAATTTAAATGGCAAAGACACCAAATTTTAATGATAATAGTATTTATTCTGAGCACCTTGATATAACAAAACGACAGGGCTGAATGGAAGGATGAAGGATTCTGAGGTTCAACACCTCCGAAATTTCGATGATTATTTTGGTTGGTTGGTTGGAGGGGGTAATACTGGTTTTTGCTTTTGACTGAAGTCTTCGCTTTAGAAGTTTTCCTATTACTTCCTTTTTTTGTCTTTTTTTTCTTTCAAATAAAGAACAAGAGTCCCGGGTCTTCAAAAGATTCTAAGTCCTTGTGGAAATTCTTTTTTGATTTGAACATGACTATTTTTGTATTGACTTTTTAAAATTCAGTGACGTTATAAATTTGCCACTGCTGCCACTTAAAAGTTTTAGGTGTCCAAAAACGTGTTAGTACAATTTATGAGTATAAAATTGAAAGAAATCTGGCGAAAAACCCCAGTCCCTTCTTTTGGGCATACAATCAGATGTTACCTTCAAAAAAAATAATAACAACGAAACAGTTCAATCTTATTTTTTACGCTACATGGATGTAGTGTCTGAAATCAGTATTTGACCTTAACTATCCGAAAACAAAGTTTAGTTTTCGCCCTGTCAACCAACCCTCTCAACTCTTCCGACCAAAACAATCCTTTCTGATACTTCATATTCCCATCATCTTCTAAAACAACCATGATTCATCATCATACAATACAGATGTCTCTATCCAATCCCAAAAATGATCCTCCGAGATCTGTTATTTCGATTACTTCCTTTGAGAACGTCTTAATCGTCATCGGACTTATCATCACCCAGCGAGAGCCACATCATGTTTTATCGACAGAGGTAATAAATCTTGAGCTGGTCTCAGAATGCCTGCTCTTATCTCGCCAACTACTCACCAAGTGGTCACCGATTGTCATCGGATCACTCTATCGCATCAAGAGGCTGCGCCCTTATGATGATACTTTTTATTTCATACCTGGCTGATATTAGGGGCCGTTTGCAAGATTCATAATTTTCCATTTTTTTTAGCTTTAGAGATAGGTTTTCCATTTACCTGTTCTGTTCATTTTATATTTCCCATTTCACCTCAGGTGGAGCCTAAATAATATGCATCTTATTGTAGTTTGAGGGGTTTAAAAATAAATAACTTTTAAACCTATCTTTTATAATGATACCTTTATTGCTACCACTTGAAGAAACTTAATCTCTGATGAAATGACTCTGTTGAAATTTGTCCGGGAAAGAAAGAGATGAGAATGAAGAGGGTAATAAAAAGAGAGGGCAAACAGAATGGAAAAGAAATAGAGAGTTGGAAGAAGCATGGAAGGAAAGAAAGAGAAGGGAGGAAAAAATTAAAAGAGAGAAAGAGATAGTGAATTAAAAGAAAGAAAGAGGATGAGGTAAGAAAAGAATGATAAATGGTTAGAGAGAAAGAATGGAAGACGATGGGAAAGACGAAAGAAAGATATTTAAAGTGAATGAGAAAAGAAAAAAAATATGAAAGAAAGGGGATGACAAATGAAAGAGATGGGGAAAGACGAAAAAAAAGAATGAGTGAAAAAAGTAAAAGATGAAAGAAAGGGATTGAGAGAAGAAAAATAAAGATGAAAGAAAGGATAAGAGAAGAAAGAGAAAGGAACCTTACTGAACACAGAATGAATACTTTAAAACATAAAATTAATAAAATTAAAACACCTTAATGCCTTAATAGAAACCATAGCTCGAAATCTATAACTAGATCTATTAAACACTGTCCCACTCTTGCTGATTTTAAAACTTGTTTTTCTTCTAATTAGAGCTTAGGGAAATTTTTGAGTTTCACTTATAGCTTCGAGAAATGATTCAAAACCTAGGATCAGCCTGCAATTAATAAACTCTCCCTCATCGAATCTTCGAAGAGAACGACCCCTTCAGAGAGGCCCCTTCTTCTATTCCATCGAACGTTTTTATCGTACCTCGATCTCTCATTAGGAACGCCTGAGCGGTGGGTTAGCTGGAAAAAAGATCTGCCATTATAGGATGAGCAACCGCAAGAATATATAAAAAATAAATGCATGAAAGGATCCAGAACGTTTGGGGGCACACGGAAAAACAAAACAATGGAGACTTGTCAACTCCGGCTATTGGAAAAAAAAGCGTCATTAAAGTTTGATTTATGGCTGGTGGGAAATGAATCGTACCATCCGAATTAATATAAATTCGTGTACCGTTCGTGGCGTCTTTAACGTGTTCCATCTGGAATGAAGACATTAAATAGGAGAGGCTGTGCTTAAGAAATTGCTTTCAGAGCAATTGGTGAATCAAAGCTTGAGTAGAATTATGTAATGATGGATGTAATAATGTTGAATCGTCTGGTTTACTTTAGGGTAAATGAGTTGTAGGGATGGAATCGTATTGACAGGTTATTGAGAGAGAATCGTGTTGAGAAATGTTAGATCTCTGTATTTGCATATTTAGAGGGTAATAAATGGAGGAACTGCATATTTGGGAGGACAGAAAAGTGCTCTGTGTGTAATTTATCGATTGTAAATCTTGTATGTTTATTTCCATTAGAATAGCTCATGAGAGTTTTATAATAATTTGAGTGTTAAGTATCACGTTTCTAATTAACCTATATTGAATAAAAAAGAATAAGTACATGTCCGTATCAAAGTAATGGAGACAAAAGATAAGTAATAAATAAATTTATTTACGTTTATTACCAGAATGCTAATAAAACGTTCTGTAAGTAGCCTTATATGGTTGAGATTATTAACTGAAATGATCGAGCAATATGGCGAATTCATTTTGTTACGATGCAAAAAAGATGTAATTTCGTGGAAGTTCGAAAAAAATTTAAAAATAGAATTAGCATTGCAAACGTTTTGAAAAAGTTACCAACCATGCTGGAAATTCTCATAATTAATGGAAAACATTAAAATATGTAATCTTAATTTACTAGTGGAGAAAAACCTTAAAATCTTGGCTTCCCCAACTGAATCCCACTAAAATCGTAAAAATTAATGTTAATACTTACTAGTTAAGCGACAGTCTTGAAATATTTACAGCAAAACTGATTAAAGCCAAAATAGAAGACAATATTTCTTGACAATAAACTCACGTGTCTTGATTGAATTGTTTCCCATGATTTTTGAATAAAAATGAATGCATGTCCGTACCAAAATAATGGAGACTAGAGGTAAATAATAAATTAAATATTTTTCTTTTCAGAAAAAAATGTATTAGAAATATTACCGATTTTGTTACAATGCCGTTATTTATCCCGTTAAAAATTGCCCAGCTGTTTTGGATATTAAAGTCTTATTATTGTCACGAATTAGCTCTATATTTTAATCTCAATTTTTGTATGGTATCTAATTTTTGTTGTTGAAACCTGCTCGGGAATTTTTAGTGGGATAGATAACGGAACAGTATACCCTATGTTAAATGCTCCATAGGCTTACATAGAGAAAAAGAAATTTCAATGAGCTTCATCTTGATAAGTTGTACCTTTTGATTCTTCCAGAATCCAGAGCTGCTCCTGACAGCAGTATTCGATTTATTAGTAAGACTAAAAATAATACAACTATGAAGACACCGGCAAGAAAAGCGACTAAGACATCTGCTGCTCCTGACAAAAAAACGTCCCTGAAAAAACAGTCGACTGGAACAAAAATAAGCAAGAAATTGACTGGCAAAGAAGACAGCAAGACATCCACTGAGAAAAAGAAGAAATTGAGTAGCAAAGGCACCAGCCTTAAGCCCGAGAAAAAGAAAACATCGAATGGAATCAAGTCAAAGACACTAATCGAGAAAAAAATGACTCCGAGCGGAAAACGCAGCACCAAGGCACCAGACCAGAAAAAGAAAAGTTTGACTGGGAATACACCAAAAACTAAATCAACAAGCAAGGACGGTACCAGGTCCAACAAAATTTCTACGGTGAAAAAGAAGACATCGACTAGCAAAGACAATACCAAGAAACTCACCGCGAAACCAACTATCACGAACAGAACCAAGTCTAGCACCGTAAAAAAGATGTCGACCAACGGCACCAAGATGACTACCATGAAGCAACAGAAAGTGAATAGTAAGGTTGGCAAGACCCCAGCTGCGAAAAAACTCGCCGTGAAACCACCTATAAAGGACAGCACCAAATCCAGAACCGTGAAAAAGATGTCAACCAAAGGCACCAAGATGACTGCTCCAAAACAACAGAAAACCCCTAGCAAGGTTTCCAAGACAACGACTGCGAAGAAACCCAACGTGAAACCAACTATCAAAGACAGCACCAAGTCTAGAACCGTGAAAAAGATGTCGACCAACGGTACCAAGATGACTAAGGTTTCCAAAACAACGGCTGCAAAGAAACCCAACGTGAAACCAACTATCAAAGACAGCACCAAGTCTAGAACCGTGAAAAAGATGTCGACCAACGGTACCAAGATGACTACCATGAAACAACAGAAAGCGACTAGCAAGGTCGCCAAGACAACAGCTGCGAAGAAACTCGCCGCGAAACCAACTATGAAGGACAGCACCAAGTCAAGGACCGTGAAAAAGTTGTCTACCAAAATGACCCCCATGAAACTACAAAAAGCGAATAGCAAGGTTGCTAAGACGACGGCTGACAAGAAAAGGAAGACTTCGAGTAGCATCAAGGAGAGTGCCAAGAAAAGGAAGAATTTAAGTAGCATCAAGGTGAGTGCCAAGAAAAGGAAGACTTCAAGTAGCAACAAGGAGAGTACTAAGAAAAGGAAGCTGACATCTAGCACCAAGTCCCAGAAGTCCGCCAAGGTTCCCAAGAACGAAGAGCAGGAAGAATCGGAATCTGAAGGTTCGATAGCTCAAGGAGGCGAGCCCTGCAAAAACCCCTCCAGAGTAAACATCCACCAACTGTTAGAGGATGCAACCGCCGATATAGATTTATCCCGTCCTAATCTTAATGATATTCCTGGGGACTTTGATCGTGATGTTTCGAGACCCGGAGGATTATTGTAGAGAAAAAGTAGCATTTGATTTGCCGAGCTGAAATGGGAATACATCGACGTTTGTTTTTACGAACTAAGAGTTTGGTCACGACCTTGGCTCCATAGGCGAAATGCTAATTTCAGTTCCCCATTTAAAAACTAAAATATTAAAAATCTTTTTTTGCGAACTGAATTTTCACACTTCACTCGTCTTAACTTATACCTGGCAATGATAAAAAACTTTATCTATTCTAAAATATTGTAAGAAATTCTGTAACGGAAAACGCGCTCACACCCAAGTTGGTAGAAGACCTCTTATTGACTAGTTAGTCCAGTCAAACATATTAATTTAAACAAACAGGGAAATATTTTATGGTTGAAAGAAAAAGATCTTTTTTATCTGGACTACCATATCTATAATTTATGTTAAGAGGAAATGAGTAACTAAAGTTTGTAGTACGCACTATAAACATTAGAAAATTCTACTTTATAAAAGGAGATTTGATAAAAATATACTCAAACATTTAAATACTTCTGCCATTATTAAAAGTTTTTTGATTTGAAAAGTTTGTAAATACAAGCGTGGACTGAATAATGCTGTTCGTGTTTAAAAAACCAAAATTCTTCTCTAATGGAGACCCGTATTTTGGTTCTCAATGATTTCTTTTGTATCAACTACAGTAGAAACAAGAAATTAAATAATTTTTAAAAGTGACAAGTCTCTCTTTCCTAATTTTTAACGCATGTTTAACTCTACAATAACACGGCGCGAAGGGTTAAATTGAATAATATTTTTATACTCCAACCAAAACATTTTGTTTAATATGAATTTCACGCACTCTTTTGCTTTTGCATAAAATTAAAGTTCTTACCTGAATTTTTGTTGAATCTAGATTACCACCCCTGCTGCTTTTTAAAGAATGATTTAAACCTACATCATCCTACAGGGATTAAACCCAGTCATCAAACTCTAAAGCAATACAATAAAACAACCTAAGACGCGTTTGATTAAATTTCAACCTTCAAACATTTTGCCTTGAGTAATTAATTCCAACAGAATTTACGTCTTTTAAGAGCCCTTCTGACAAGATCCTGTCTAATTGAATAACCTTTTCTGGCTTCTTGAGAGACAAATCTCGATGTAAACATAAATAAACCTATTATTTCTCAATACGTGAGACACAAAATGCATGAAAAAATCCCAGCAGAATCGAAGAAGACATATAAATTAGGTCCGTAACATCGCTCATAAATAAAAGAAGCCAACAACAGGGTTCTTAAGAACGCATTATAGTCCTTATCCCTTTTAGTGGTCGGAATCATACCAGTAATGTTTCTTCGAGTAAAACCTATATATCTTGCTGTTATCTCTTATCAGCATTCCCCAGTCATGTCGCTGGTATTCTCGACCATAAATATACTGATGCGGTCTCTTGTTTGGCTTTCTTCAGAAGACAGAAGAAGATGTTGGAGAGAAAATGGTTTCGGAAACAAGGAGACCTTGGTGAACTCGCAGATGAAGAATTAATTACCAGCTTTGTTTTGTTGAATCTGTTGGCTAGGATGGTGGTCTTTTTCGAACCACGGTGGTCATTGTCTTTTTGTATATCAGCAAGAAAGTGACTTATCTAGTATGAAAAAAACTTTTTCTGACTAATTGTACAATATGTTCGCATTTATTATCTCAGTTCTAAGCTGATACAATCGCTAAAATGACCGGTTTGAACCAAGCCAGGACAACACACAGCCTACGGGCAGCACGTACCCCGCCAACCATTTTTTTTTGTCCCACTAGTGTCGTTATTTTTGGATTGAAAATTTGGTTAAATTATATTAATAGAAGCAATTTCATTAAAAATATTCATTTTTCAGAAAAACAATTTGAAAGAGAAAACTGTTTATCTGATCGATTTACAAACAGAAAGGCAGCTTTTAAGCTATGGTTCCCAATTAGTTTAGACTCATCTACGCCTTTTTATTTTCCTGGAATGAAAAATGCATATATTTTTTGTTTGTGGAGTACAATAAAGTTTTCTCCCATAGTTTAGATCAGGGTTTCCCAAAGTGGTCGGTACCGACCCCCTGGGGGTCGATGAAGGTTTAAAGGGGGTCGTTTGGGAGTCGATGAAGTTTTAGGGGTCGGTAGGGGGTCGATGAAAGTAAAACAGTCATAAAAAAAGAAAAGTGCAGAAAAGTCAAAAAAACAGCTTGTGTGTTGTTAATAAAATCTTTAACTAATAATGTTGTGAAAAAATCGGAAAGTCAAATTTTTTATATGGTGTAAAAATACTTGGTTTTTAAACTTGAATGTAACATTTTCAATAAGGTCGATAATTCTGCCAGACAGATATTTTTATGTAATAAAAATTCAAATATGACTCGTATGTGCAAGATAGGGATATTATTTGATAATTTCATTGATTGTTTCATTTTTAACAGATATATCTGTCTTTTATAAAAAGAAGTTTAAAGATTATGATTTTGGGTCAAAAATACTTTTGCTGGCAAAAATCTAATTTTTTTCATTATTGCGTTTTTCCACTTGCGGCCGAAACTTGCCAACCCTGTGGTTTTTATAACATAATACTGTTTTAGAAATTGTTATAAAAGTTAAAAAGTTTTTTAAAACAAAAAATTAAATTTTTAATAAATAAGCAGCAGACGTTTCAAAGCACTATAGTCACATTTTGTTTTGTCATTTTTTTCGGAAACGTGGTAATCCCGAGTATAACATCAGAATGAATTTTTAAAAGAATGAGGAACTTGCATGATTTTTTTTATATTTTTATCCGATTCTCCACGAAAAGTTAGGCTGATTAGCAAAATTTCAGGTTGATTAAGAAAGTTTTTCAATTAAAAAACCTTTTTTAAAAGTCGCCTTTTTTAAAGAGCGCGAAAACACTTAAATCGAGTTGACAAGACAGTGACGTCACTATATAATGTGCGCGATCGACCTCTTTCTGTATACCTCTTACGATAGACCTCTTCCCAACCTTGACCTCTTCCCATGAGACAAATCAGTGACGTCACTGTCTTGTCAACTCGATTTAAGTGTTTTCGCGCTCTTTAAAAAAGGCGACTTTTAAAAAAGGTTTTTTAATTGAAAAACTTTCTTAATCAACCTGAAATTTTGCTTATCAGCTTAACTTTTCGTGGAGAATCGGATAAAAATGTTAAATTAAAAAAAAAAAAATCATGCAAGTCCCTTATTTTAAAGAAGAAAAAGTGAATCAGAATTTTAAAAAGCAATAATGCAAAAAATTGCAATTTATTCGTAGATTAAATTATCTCAACCGCGAAAAAGAATAATAATAAGTAGTTTTAAACCAAATACCCTCTTTGGCAGTCCAGCATCAGGCACACCCTTCCCATTGAATCTATTCGTAATTACCCGTAATTGCATTGTAATAATGACAATTTTAATAAATTTGTTTCTGAATTTAATAATTAAAATTATTTACTTTTATTTTAATTTAGTTTATTTCGAGTGTTTCTCATTTTTTTTTTATAAAATTTTACTATCTTATTGTAAAATGCATTATTGTGGATGATTCAAAGATTTTTCCTGATCCTTTGAACTTTCTTTACATACTTATTTTTATATCAAAGTTTTGGGTGATTAATGCTTTTTGTTGGTCTTATATTGTTCACCATTGAATTTTCCAGGTTGAACAGTACACTACTAGTGATTGAGACCGGCTGTTAAATTTTCATTTTTAATTTATTTTCATAAAGAATTTAGTTGGATTTTTGAAAGGGGGTCGATGGCTTTGGTGAACTACTCCCAAGGGGTCGATGCATGAAAAAGTTTGGGAATCCCTGGTTTAGATTTAGAGGTTTGCCATTTTCCATAGTTTCGAGGTTTCCCCCGAAATATAGCTGTTTTCTCGACTGACTCAATTATGTAGATATATTTAAATCAAAGTGACAAACTATATAATATTCTATGACCCTCTAAAGGTGTGCGGACCATGGATTGAATGAAATATTTAGATCCCTTATCATGTAAACTTTACATGATAAGGGGAGGGGATTCGGTATTTTCTTATTTTTAGTGACAAGGAGGGAGGGAAAACGAGTGATGCTAACAAAAGTAATTAAAAAATCTGTATTTTCTTAAATCTCTTGCAAATTGCATACATATTTTTATTTAAAGTGTTTAATTTGAAAAATAATTAATATTATTAATTAAGAAATTGAGCTACATTTTTTGTTTCAAATCAAGTTAGTTTTCCATTTAAGTTAAGTTCTAAATTTTTAAACTGGAACTTTACTGAATATTTCGTACAAAAATAATGGCAGGTTGTTTAGGCAGATGTTCACTTTTTTTTAAGAGGCGGGTTAATTATTTTCTTTTTTTTATTGACAAGGGTGAAGGGGGTTAAAAATCACCAAACACATGCATTTGAACGGCTTCAGTCTGAAAATTATCATACATATTTTGGGTGGTGGAGGTACAGAGTGAAAGTCCGTGTAGGGAAATCCTTTAATATGCAATGCTTAAAAATCTATTATTTAAATTATGCTTTTAAAAATAATAAAGCAACCCAAAAAAGAAGACAGCACAACACCAAACAAACCCAGCAAACCCATGAATATTAACGAGCTAATGTCAACAGCAGCAGCAGCCGCCCGTGCGAAGGCTACTCAGGCGAAAGCAATGAACTTGGTCCAATTGTGCGGCGAAAAACCCCGGCGGAGAGCGGGGTTTTCCCCACCCGGCCACGTGCTTCCTGCGCCCTTGAACCGACGACGCTATGGGCAGGGTGGGGTGGCTCTCTCTCTCTCTCGTTCTGCAGGTTGCTCCAGAGGGTCAGGAGAGCCGGGAAGGCTTCTTTATGGGGTGTTGTGGGGGTTTTTGGTGTTGGAGTTTGTAGGTGCCTTTTCTTGTTTTCTTTTGGACTTAGTTATGTGGAGTTGGGGGAGATGGAGAGAAGGGATGGTGAAGAAGTGTAGAGAGAAAATGAGGTAGGAGAAGGGTTAACGTAGAGGGAGAATCAGACAGGGAGGATAAGGTAAAGAGGGGGAGGGAAGGAAAGGGAAAGGATTGAAGATGAAAAAATTAAACGAGAGGAGAGAGAAGTTATAAAGAGAAGGAGGAGGATAAGAAAGAATCCCAGAAAAAGAGGTAAAGGTGAGTGGAGAAAAGGAGAAAATGTGGAAGGGAGAGAGTGAGGAGAAATAAATAAAAGAGATCGGTTGGGGATAGAGAGATATGGGAAAAACATAGAGAGAATGAGAGGGAAGAGGTTGAGGTAGAAGGGAGAGAATTAAAAGAGAGGAGGGATAAGATATAAGAGGGAAAAAGGGAATGGGGAGTAGACAGAAGATGATAAATAAAGGGAGGAGAGAAAGAATAATTTTAAAAAGAAATATAAGAAGAGAAAAGATGGGATATAATAAATGAGAAAAGAGAAAGAGGGAGGTAAATGAAGGTTAAAAAGAGAGAGGAAAATTCGGAGAAGGTGAAGATAAGAGGAAGGGAGGAAAAAGAGAGAGAGAGGGAAAAGGAAGAGACTGACTAAAGTATAAATGTAAGAAGAGGGAAGAGAACGAAAGAGTGGAGAAAAGGGAGATGATTAGAGATAATTAAAATAATTTAAAGAAGGGAAAGGTGGAATATGGAGATATGGAATAAAATATAAGAGGGAGACTTTGGAGAGTTGCGGGTGTAAAGGAGGATTCCAGGCTACCTTTTCTCTTGTTTCCTTCTTTTACCTCTTGTTTCTTTAGGGAATGAGAATAAAACAGATGAACTAAAGCTTGTCTTTCTTCAGAAGGGGGCTGAGAACAGCGTAATCTTTTACTGTGGACAGCACGTTTTGGGTTACAATAACCGTCTTCCGAAAAAAAAAGACTAGCTTTACCAAGTTTTGGCCACGATTTTCATAGAAATTTTTCAGGTGCCAAAAAAGTTTTAAATAAGTGCAATAAATAAAGTTCTCTAGAAAACTTTTTTTATTTCTCCTTTATGCAGTTTGCTTTTGGAATGGAGTTACAAAGACATTACAACCCCAAATACACGTGATTTCCCAACAAAAAAACTTCTACACTATACTGAAACTACTATATAAGCCGAATATTTTTTATACATTAACTTGAATGAATTTTTTTTCCATTAATCTAGTTTCCATACATAGGCCTTCAAAAATTCCTTCTGTTGTTATATCCAAGAATTTCGATTATAACGGTATTTTAACAATGGCATGCTAAATTTGTGTACTTTCCAACCATTTGAATTTCACCTTCACACGGTTTTATAACTCCCTGGATGCGGCCGTGGCATTTAAGTTAATGAGGAACATGTTTTTTCCATTAGGAGAAATCGCATTCCTGGATATTCAAGGTGGGGAAAATCCACTCTTAAAAACGAGGTCGATATGCTAATGTTGCGTTGACAAGTAGTCAAGAGGATTGAAGGACAGTTTTTTTATGCGATATTTTATTTACTGTTGATAAACAACGCTTAACTAGATTTGGAATAAGGCGTCCCCACCTTGTGCTTAATTAGTGGGGAAACATTTTTCTGAAATAAATGAAACTAAATAAAGGGCGTTCAAATTAAGCACCTAAAGGGAGTAGGATGGTTTCTATTTGCTTATTTTTGCTGCTATAGAGGAATGGAGACTATGAGATATTCTTACGTAAGATTTAAAATCACTGTGTTTCCGAAAATTTCTTGCAATTTGCAAAAATTTAGAAATCATAAAAGATAATTTGAAGTACATTAATTAATTATTAATTGAGAATATATGAGTACATTTATTTTCAAGTCAAGTTATTGTTTTCTTACAGTTAAGTTCTTAATTTTTAAAGTTAGATCTTTAACTGAAAGTGTTGTGGAAAAATGGCGGCAGTTGCTTACGTAATTGTAAGATGAGGGTATGCTCATAAGGGGGTTAGGTTAAAAATCATCCAAAACATGCTTACGTATTATTTGAATGCTCCTTGATGTGATAGACTGATCAATTTTGATGATTTTTATCTACTCGATGTGTAATGATGTTATCGAAACGATGTTATTAATATGATCCTTATAACTCTATTGTAACTATGCCAATTTCTAAGGCGTTATTTTTTATAGTTAAGGTGTAATTTTACGCTTGCAATCAATAAGCGTCTTCAAAACTTTCCATAAGAGTGTCATGGAACAGCTTGAATGTAGAAGCAAAATAAAAGGTAGTATGTACAAACTGCGTCTTTAAAAAGCAATTAAAGAACATTAAATATTTTAGACAGGAAAGAGGAGTTTTAAATTCCATGCATCCAGATTGCAACACGTGTTATTTGAAAAAGAAGCTTACACGTTGGATATTATATTACCGGACATGACATGCTTAATTATTTTTTAAATAGATTAATATATCAGTTATCATTAAGTACACACACACAACACACTTCCTTTAGTCTCGTATATATTACGGTAAATTAACTCTAACCACCAGACAAATTCAGCTCATCAATGATTTGCAGAAGTGTGCCTATGGCTATGAATAGTAGATACTGTTAATAAAAAGTATGTTTTAAAAAGAGTTTTAGTCCAAGTGAAATCCGAGGAATATAGATTGCCTGAAGTTTGTATCCTTTTTCATTTTTTTACAGCGAAAAAGCATACACAAACATCCTCTCTCCTCGATCTTCTTTTACCCTCTGATGATAACTTTTGAGATGGATCATCGTTACAAATGAGTGTTTAAATTACTTTAAATCGTAGTAGCTGAGGAATCTGGGTTATACATGTTTTTTTCGTGCCTTTCTAATTTTAGTTGCAGTAATTTTGCTAGCAGTAATGATAGAGATATCAGAACTCATTTCGTTAAAATTCGGTTCTATCTAGTTTAGGTTCAGAGCGTGGAAAATGAGATAGATCTGAGACTCTTGAAGCTCCACTCTTCAAATGATTATTGACATTGTTCTTCTTTAAAAAATCTTTTAGGTTTTTCGTGAAATGAATAATTTTATTAATTAGGACAATTTGGTAAGTAATAAATTATGTTAAGATTAATTCAAGATTCATCTTTCGAGTATTACTGTCTTTGTTTCAAAAATTGTTTCAGTAGTTAGTTAATCTTTTTTAGTTTTCAAATATTCTTCTCAAAAATATTTTAAAGATTTATTCAAATTATATTACATAAAATTATAAAGGAAATGACATTTATATAGTTTGAATTTAAAAGATTACTTTATATTGCTAGGTGATGTAGAACCTAAAAACATTAATGGTTTCGATGAGATTTTCTTCCAGTGTTTTTTAACCAAATGAAACTATTTATTGGATCAAGAAACAGTAAAATAAGTTATAAAAAAATATAGCACAATTGTTTCTCTTTACCCTGCCGTAAATATGCCTCAACGTGTCAAAATAAAATAAAATAAAAGAATTATTATAACTTTTTTCCTGGAAGTATTAACATTCTTTCGAAAGTAAATTCTAGTTATTTTTTTAGTGGAATAGGGTTCAACTACAGCAAGTTTTGGGCACATCTGTTATTTTGAGTAAAATTGTCCAATTTTAATAGGACCTTATTGTAAAGCTTTCAAAATAATCCCTTACAACTTTAGATTATCAAAAAAAAGTTTATGAGAGTTTTGAATAATACATACAAGGAAAGAAAGTTATATTACATAACTCAACAATTTCGTAATGAAGAAAGCCAGAGAGATGTTTCAGTTCATAAACTTGTTTTGGATAAAATGTGATACCAAATCATTTAAAAGTATAATGTTCATTCTAAAAATATAACTATCCAGCTCTAACTAAACATTAACGAGCGTTTCTCCCCAGTTTTAACACTTCCTCAAAGAGTCGCTCATGGATAAACACTCGCGTAATAATTACACCGAATTTAAACGGACTCAGTGGCACCCATTACACAAGGAAGCTTCTAAAAACTGTCCTTCTGCGGGGAACACTCAGAACGAAGATTGCCTCATGTAGTAAATACTACACGACAGAGTTTAGGATCAAGGGTAAGTAAAAAAGAGCTGAAGAGTGTATTACCCAGTTTCCCCTTTCGCTGGGATCATTTATTACGCTGAGGGTCAAGATCGCATTTGAAAGTCCGCTTTTATTTAGTCACACTTCGTTCCTGTTTTGCTTTTCGTCCTTTTCGGAGAATTTATGGCCGCGCGGAGGTTGTTTTTTCTGCCGACTGTCAAGCAGTGTCGTCAAGGGGTTCGGAGTCTCACCTTGGTGTTGGCTCCATCTTGGCGGTAGATAGTGTATGTTAAGTCATGAGGTTTGGTGGAGTTTTTTTTTGATGATGAGTGTATTCAAAGGATGGTTAAATGTATATTAATGTGAAGTTTTGAATTATGAATGTTTTAGAATTTGTCTTTTTAGATATAAATAGAAGAGATTTGAAAATTTATTATTTTCCCCCAATTTACATATTAAAGAAAATTAAGATGGCAGTTAACTCGAAGCCAAGTTAACTCAAAAACTTTATAAACTCATTCGAGTATTTCGATTTTATTATTTTTGTTTATGAATACTTGTTTAGTCAAACATGTATACGCACGTGTTATAATTTTTAAAAGAATATTTTATTTGAATATTTCATTGTTTAAGCGGTTTTTGCTGTACCAAGGATAAACTGGATCTGTTAACTGTGTTATATCAATAACACAGTTAACAGATCCAGTTTAGCCTTGGTTGTACAATTAAAACTTTTGTAATAGAACGCATTACATTTAATATTTATTCTGATTTAGGATGCAACTTTCTATAATGTATCAAATTTTGAAAGTGTTTTTTTTCTAAATCTCTTAAACACACTAATTAATTTCAAAACGTTTGCAAAATGCTTTCTAACAATTTTATCTTTCGATTTTTTTCTCTTAAAATTTTACTAAATTGTGATATTGCTAGATATTTTTCTCTTTAATAAGGTCCAAAGTAAGTGTATTGCATTTGAGTTTCAAAGAAAAAAAAATTTAAACTACTCTGCTAAATACAGAAGCGGGAAAAGATGAATCAAATTAGATTTTTAAAGATCCTACGTACTAAAGTATATTAGTGTACAGAAAGCTTGATTCAATTGTATCAAAATTCCTAAAAGTTAACTTATTTAACAATTAATTGATTATTGTTTTAAATTATCATCATAAATGAATAAAAAAATAAATATAAAATGGGTGATTTGGAGGAGAGAGAAACAAAGAAGGTTTGTGATATTGATTTGTAGATGAAGATATAAATAAGTTTGAAAATATTGAGGCTGCAAACTTCAATACCATTAAAATGCTCGAAAGCAATTAATTACTAACATCTAAAATCGATTTCTTTACCATATCTTTAGGTAAACAAATGTTAAGATAAGAATAACCTAGAAAAGATAAAAATAAAAGCTATATTTTTTATAGTTTAAATTTTTTGTGCCAATAAAAAATACATAAAAGCGATTAGATAGTTCAAAAGTTGTTTAGATGATTTCAAAATTGAAATCGTGATCTTAACTAGATCAAAAAAATTAAATTAGTACACTACATTGATAAATCATAATAAAATCTCCTATTACCATTTGATTTAGAAGAGTTATCATTTTTAAGATTGAGTAATATCGCATTCCCCTATTGCACGAAAAATTAAGATTAATCATTTAGATAATTTCCTTAAATTCGTGATTACTACAGAACCATAGTGGTTTTTACAATCTAATTTGCTTCAAATGGCATCTAAAATCTCTGTTTTGTTGTACTCCAATGGGGATAATTTTTTTTCATTTCAAAACATGATAAAAAATATCATGATAACCATCCGGTATGATTTATGAAATTAGAATAGTCTGGGTCAAAAGAACTCCATTAAGAAGTTCAATTAACCTTTTCTTTTGAAGCAAACTGATCTCCGTTTATCGTGTTGAAATCTCAACAATATGAATCCAGGAATTCATAGAGAGTGCGGTTTATGATGAATTTACGATAAATTGCTTGAGGATTAATGTTAAGGGATTTTCCTAAAATTGTACAAACTGTGAAAGGTGGTGGAAGGGGAATTAGTAATGACTACTTCGTAATAGTTTGGGTATTGAGCTGTTTTAGGGTAGACACAGACCTCGTCTATAAAATCTCGTAAATGGTCTAATTCACTAAAAAAAATTTTTCTTCTGTTAGGTAAACTTTTTTAAGTTCTAGAGATTTAGAATAGTCTGGGTCAAAAGAACTAGGGGACTAAGGACTAGGGGAATCAGAAGAACTAGGGGACTAAGGACTAGGGGAATCAAAAGAACAAGGGGACTAAGGACCTAAATTTGGTCAAAATTTCGATTTTACCATAAAAACGAAGTTATAATTCTTAGAATTATTCCTACGAAGTTTCATGATTATATAGGAGTTCTAAGTTTAAAAATTTTGAGGTTTTCTGAAGCATACTTTCAATGTTTAAACGTTTTTTTTTCTCAAAACAAGTTTTTTTTATTACTTAAAATGATTTATTTTCTATTGAACTTAGTAGTCATTATCAGTAATGTAATATGTTCAATATTTCTATACATGGATTTTAAAATATATTTATTACAAATTTAACATGAAGTAAACACATTTTAATTTTATACCCAAAAAGATAATAAAATAATAAAATCCGGTTAATTAAAAAATTTTTTTTGGTACTTAGTCCCCTTAAATTTTTAGGTTGTTTCAATTGAAATTCAGCTGTTGCTGTATGTAATCGTATAAATTAGACTATGTTGAGGTACGATTGTAGTTGATGAAGGAAAGGACACGAATGTTATAGCCTAGTTATTGTGATAAAATTATTTGTAAAGGAATGTTTAAAACTCCAACTCAAAATCACTAAAAGGCAAAAATTAAATTTGTATGGTAAACTTCTTCTTTATAAATTGGCGGTCAAGCTTTTACGTAGGTGCAAGAGCCTTCCACAGAAAATCTTGTATTTAGTTGTACAAATTTAAAAATTCAAAAGCATCACATCGCATTGGGGAAAAGGAGGTACTGAAATGTGACTACCTGCTGTAGCATATTGAGTGGAGTGAGTGACACCCCTTATGGTTTTAGTTACGTAATTTGTAAAGGACCCCTTATGTTATTCACGAATATCTAAAACCTCAATTGAGTGTGAATAGAAAACCCTCCCACTTGTTTTTCCCGCATAGTTCCAAAAGCCTATTCTTGTCCAGTCCCGTCCAGCCTCCTACAAAACGGCCGATTAAAAAAAAGGAGGGAAATTTAATTTGGAACCGCTTTTTCTACCCCATTCTCGAAGAGAGCCATTAACCAGGTAATTTACAGCGGGGCAATTTTTTACGATACATTTATGGCGAACTTTATAATCTTTGTCACGCCCTGTGGAGAAAAAGCAGATTAGAAATCGTTTACGCTTTGGATGTCTAATGGATCCAATGGCCAACAGGGGGAAATTTATGTGGCATCATCTATTACCAACTTTTTTTTACCTATTGAATTATCATCCCTTCAAAATAGGTATTAGCCCGAACAACATCGAGATGCACCTTCGTGAACTATGCTATTGTGGAGATTCTCAGCTACATAAGTGATTATTGAAAACCTGGAGGAAAGCATTGAGAGACTAATTGGGATAATGATAAGATAGGCCTTGAAGAGAGTTTAGGATTGTATCTGGGGAGAGTAGGTTGGAATAAGATGTTAATCGGTTTTTTAGTATTAACTGATATTATTGCCCGTGGAATGTTCCATTAATCTTGTGGGCATGCTACGCCCTCGAATTTATTGTGGAACGCCGCTTCAATTATTCAACAAGTTTGAGGTTGTTGATTACTTTTGGCAGGTGTCTGAAGATTCGAGGAGTGTGCTGAAAAGTTTTAGGAAAATTGTGCTCATTTGACAAAAAATTATACATTTTAATACAGTATAACCTCGATATGGAAGGGACCCGAAAACAATTTCGAGATGGCGAGTTTTTAAGATATTAAGGAAAAATAAAGAAATACTTAATTTAAAGTGGAAAATATTTTTTTGAGATAAAAAGGTTTTGGAGTTATTAAATTTCGATGTGTAACGAGGTATACTGTTGTTTTAATCAGAAGAAGAATTGATATTTCCGTTTATAGAAAACAAATCTAAATTATACTTGCACAGAATCAGAGCCCTGCACGCGCTCGCTATAGCGCGTCTAACTCGCCATTTAAAAAAAAAGCGCGTCCTTAAGATTTTGCGCGTACGATTTTGATCAAGTCGTGAAAAAATCGGCAGGCTTCTGTTTACGCGGCGATTTTCTTTAGAATCGCGCGCGCTGGTGAAAAAGCGGCGCGCTTGGAAAAAAGCGCCGCGCTGAGAAAAATTCGGCGCGCTGTGAAAAGCGCGGCGAATTTTTCTTGAATCGTCAACGTGCAGTAAATGTTAGCTCTCAATACTCAGATATTTAACTCGAAATGATTTTACACCATTGTATCTAATATTTTATGTTAATTTGGGATTGAAGTGGTCAAAGGATTGATGAAGGGTTCCACTCTAATTTCTTAGTCAAAGTAAACACTAATATAAATTTTTACAAACTTAATTATACGCATATATTTAACATTTTTAAAGGATATGTAAAAATAGTTTCTCTATGGAAAATTCTGAGATAATCAAACAGGAGATCATGCTCAATTAAGGATCTGGATTAATAGACGATTATGGTATCATATATTAACCACTTGTCTTCAACCAAATTATATAATAACCTATAGGGGTTTTGCCAACCGTTTTGTAAATAGTATTTTTCTTTATAAGTCACGGACGTAGCTATAGATTTTATAAGGGGGGTGTTCAAGAAACTTAGGGTCACAGTGGACACAAAGTTTAACTAAAACAGGGTTTTCCAACTGGCGGGACGCATGCGGCCCGCGAAGCTCCCTGAAACCCCCCTAAAAAGTAGCTTTAGAAGACATTTTAGCATACTAAAATTTAAACATTTTTGGGGGAGGACCCCCGAACCCCCTATATACCTTATTAAATTAAGGAGTATTAGGGCCGTATTCAAAATTCTAGTCACTTTGGGAAGCGATCGTCTTTGGCGAACTCGTCGTGACGTGATCGTTTTCTCTAACTTGCTATTCAAACGCCAAGTCGCGTGGGGAGGAGCTTCTAAAGATCTTACACGTCACGCGTTCGCGCTACCTAAATGGTTGACATTTACTGCCCCAAAATTCCCATTCTGACCAATGAGAAGGCAGGTTATATCGTCTTTTCGACAATGTTATGATCCAGAAACGTGCTCCTGAACCGCAGTGCGATGTAAACAAACGTTGAAAATGAAAACATTGAATGAAAAACTATGAAAAATATGTATTTCATGTGCGTTTTACAACATTATTTTGCTTTCGTTTTTAAAATTAGCGATCTTTATCTTAAATTAACGAATTTTTTAAGCCCAATTCTAATTTTTCATCAAATTTTTCACTTCTGACAAAATATTTTCAAACCAGGAAAGTCCCTTTACTATATTAATTGAGCACTATCTAGATTGCATTCTGAATTCTGGTCACTACAATACCATCTGCTATTTGTTTTCAGTTATTATAAGTTGTTAGATTCTTTTAAAAAAATCCCCAAGAAATATTAAGAATTAATTGCTATTGATTCTTACAAAGTGTGGTAACACACAAGGGCTCATATTTATTAACACCTTGTCATTATTTTTAATTCAACTATTGATTTTAAATCATAATTAAACTGTTTCATG
Source organism: Tetragnatha montana (assembly GCA_963680715.1). Taxonomy (NCBI): domain Eukaryota; kingdom Metazoa; phylum Arthropoda; class Arachnida; order Araneae; family Tetragnathidae; genus Tetragnatha; species Tetragnatha montana. The sequence goes on from OY796677.1 coordinate 34,694,793, forward strand.
AATTTTATTTCATCCTTTTTGTAAATTAAAAATGTTTGCTTTAATTACACATAAGAGCAACATTAATTATGACAACATACCAAAAAATTATCTTTCAAACAGCTTAACCTACTTAATTATCTAACCATATTTTATGCCTAGAAGGTTGAGATTTTTATTTTTATGGATTAGAGTCCTAAAAGGGTACAAGTATCAAGGCTAGACTGAATTACTTCCATGTGAGTTGGTTGCTAACGTTCTAAGTTATTTTGATTTAAGGTGTGTATTTTTAATAAGTTTCTTTCCTTGGACTTCAACAGTAGCTTTGTAGAAGAGATAAATTATAACAGAATATCTAACTTAAGTTCATTAAATTTGTCTTAAGCATTGACATTTTTATCTGCTCTGCGCCTCTGCGTGCAGTAAACTTCTTACATGGGATGATTTTCAAGATAGACGCTTTATTTTTCTTTTCGGTTAAACACTCCCAATATAAAAAAAAATCAAAACCCTTATTTGATATTTTTAAAATTATCTATGAATAGAAAACAAAAATATTTTTGAAAAACCAAAAGTAATAATTATGGGAAAAGTGTTGAACTGAGCATTAATACCACCAGAAGGGAAGCAGGCAACGTGAAAGATTCAAAGAGTACTTTTCACTTTGCCTAAAATACACAAGCATTATTAATAATGCCCCGAGTTATAACATCACTGTAACATTATATATTTACACACTTACCTTTAACAATCAAAGAAAAAAAAATCAATTCACTTTTTCTGGACCTAAACCGTATATTTTTATTGGGCTTAATAAATTTGAATGGATGAAATCCTTATACAAAATAAACACTGTTTTAATTCAGTTTTTGGGCAAGTTTAACTGTGTGACTTCCCAAAGCCTTAGAACACCTCCACTCATATAGTTTGATTGAACTCTTCTATAAATTTTACAACTAGAAAACAACCAGTTTAATCTGTATCAAATCCTTCGAACTGGGAATATAAAGTCAGTTTTCATACAACCAGATGTAAACCATGTTTTTTTTATGTGTTTAAAAAGCTTTATAGGTTATAAATATCACTAATGTAATAAACTTTTTCTTTTGGTCCATTCCTGCAATTAGAGAGAAACTATTGTTTTCTTATAAAACTGGATTTTTGGGTTTAATAGTATTAAATCCTACAGCCAAATAAAAACAGTCAATATTCAAACAACTGGGGATATACTGTTTTTTATATGGTATAAATGGTGTTAAATCCTAAGACCCAATTAAATACAATGCCTGTTATTCAGTCAAACAATTTTAATTGACTTTATATGTCACAACCGAAAATAAATCAATTTTATTTTATGTTTGTATTTTCAACTAATTCTCAAGACAAAAAAGCAAATAAAGGGATATATTTTTAAGTTTAACCTTCACAATTTTACTGCTTATAAACAAATGAAGTAGTGGATTCATTAATTGTGGCCATCAAACCAAAATCAACATTACCAGCAAGCCATAATATCACATGAAGACCTTTTCGACAACAGGACGTTTCACCGAATGGCTAATTACAGTAATATTTGATTCAGTAAAACATCCTGTTGGTTAAAGGGCCATGGAATTCCATGTAAGATCTTGTTGGCGAAACATCCGATTTGGCTTGTTGGTAATGTGGATTTCAATAAAATGACACTCTTGATAAATTTCAAACCTAAGAATTACTTAGCATCTATTATAAAAATGTATTGGTACTTAACTATTGAGCAGTCGACCATTTCCCAAACATCTTAATAGTTATATCAGTCACAGTTTTAGCAGTTGTGAAATGGTCAAAAATTCAACAATTATGACTTGAAAAGTAAAATAAAAAAAATTAACTTATTTGACACAAAATAAAACCCTTTTTGTCAATAAATTTCAATTATTACAAGGTTTAAAAACATCCATAATCATAAAATTAATAATTATTGAGCTATGAAAAGAATGAATCATAAAATAATACACTGCATTTAGAAATAAAATTTATATTTTATTGTACTTAAAAATATACAATACAAACCCTGAGAGTTGTAAGGTCTTTTCTCAAAAACAAATAATAAAAAATTAATCTTCATTACTTCAAGTTTTAAAACTTCATAAAAAATCTGAAAATAAAAATGTATTAGTTTTCAACATTCATATTTCCATAAGGAAACTTAAAAATAAGGGTTATATTCACCTTTGAAACTAAATGTAGGAGAGAAAAAATACTTGAAAAAAAATTGTGATTTGGGACGGGAGATTCTGAGACAATTTCTTAACAGCGAATCACAGGTAGGCAAATTATTTACAGTCATTCATTTATAAGTTGTATGTAATTAAGTAACTTATATAAAACATTGCCTCGTGTTTGCAAGGTAGCAAAGACTGGTACTGTACTATTGCAAGCGATTGAATGCGACTAGTTTTACAACACAGTACAATATATACAATACAATATACAATATATATACAGTGTTTTCTCAAAAACAAATATTTGTGAGATTCAAAAAATTTGAGTTGTCAAGGTTTTGGATGAAAACTCATCATTCAACAACATAAGAACAAAGATAATATTACCATAAACATACTTATTTTCAAAGCGGAAACTATTTTTTGAGTTGTCAAAGTTCGAGATAACAAGGGTATTCTGTATTATATGACAGCTAATAACATGTTAATGAGTTTGCTTGGAGAATTGACTGAAGGTACAGCATGGAATAGCTACTGGGCTTTGACACAAGCTAGAAGCAATTAGCAGCTCAAGCTGAAGGCTAATGAAACGAAGATAGCACTGCCCAATACTAGGCGTGCAATAATTTGATTTATAACACTGAACACAGTGTTACAATTTCAAAAATGAATGCAATAGTGCAGGGTATGGGATTCCATAAAAAATTACAATTAAAAGGTCATGTAAATATTATAACATTTTAACAAGTACTTATAGATCAAAAGGGGATATACAAAAGGGCTGCAATGCAATTTCAACTAGGTATTATGTACTTTTAACTACTATTACTTAATCAACACATTATACAATCATGTTTTAGGAATTTATATTTAATAAATTATTGCTTTATATTGTTCGAGTAGTTCGAAATAAAACTTATAGTACTGTTTTAAGTTAGCCATTGAATGGGTTTGGGTAGTTTAGAAACACCTAGGTTCCTAAGTAAGACATGAACGCGCCATCATTTCAAACATTTATAAAATCCCCTTTTAGTAATGCAATGACGCGTAAATAAAACTTGGGATTGAAAGAAATCAAGACTATCATAAGAATACGTAATGTTAAAAGAAGTAGCTATGAAGCATATTCACCAACACATAACATAAAAATTAAAATAACGACTAAAAAAGCGCATGAATCATGAAAATGAAATACGTAGTTCTAACTGATAATTATAAGAATAAACATAATGATACTAAAAATACTTGAGATAGTTATGGTGGATTTCAGTTTGTAAACACAAAGACAAACACAAGATCGAGACGGCACGGCAGCAGCCATGTTGTTGGCTGTTTCTCCTTCCTCCTCTCTCCAATCTGTGACGTCATCAGCGCTTCGCCCTGCTCGGCCAATCAGATCCCGGTGAGATGGAGAAAAAGTGACTGATGACTGCTCCGCAGCAGTCACGTCGGAGTGATCGCTTTTTCTGTTGATCACATCCTGTTGATGGCGGTTTGAATGCCGGAATGATCACTTTGGCTTGCTTGGCGACTGAATTCAGTTGCCAAGCAAGCCAAAGTGATCACTTCTCCTAGGTTTGAATGCGGCCATTAGCTTTGCTTTGGTCGGTCGTTTTCTATGGAGAAAAATTGAGGTTTCGAAAGAGAGTTTGTATACCTTGAATTTCCCTCTGAGCGTAGCAAGGGGTTATAAAGGCTTAGGTTAACCTTTATCATGAGGAGGGACAAAATGGAATATCATAGGCATAGGGTCAACCTTTGACTAGGGGGGGGGGCAGAACCTGTAAGACCTCAGGACCAAGGGAGCCGTTACTAGACTGTTTCAAAGGGGTTCTGGCCCTCCAAATGTTTCTAATAGTTTCCCACTCTGAGTAAAATGTAGGGCAAATGTGAATTTTTGTGGTTAATACATGCCCTCAAACAAAACAGGGGGGTTTGGGAGTCCTCCCCCAAAAAATTTTGTGAAATTGGACCCGAAAAAGTTGTATTTTCACTCATTCTTTTAATATTTGGGACAGGAACCTTTCTGTTTGGCTGACATTAGGTCTAGGCTAAGGGGGGTGTCTGGACCCCCTAAACCCCCCCTTATATACGTCCATGCTATAAGTTGAAACCAAACCACGTTCCTGCAATTAAGTATCAATATCTGGGGATATCATTGATCACATGTAAATTGTATCCCCGTTTTAGCTAAGTTTTGGTAAAAGTTGATCCACGGCGAAAATTATCCCTCACGATAGTATATGTAGTCCTAATTTTTGGACCTGTATAGATAACCCTCATTTATTTACATCAGAATTTGGTATAGACTTGATCACTTTCATTCTAAGCACAAGTCCAATCATATTTAAGTTAAAAGTTATGAAAATTTTCAATGTGTGGAAATGATAAAAAAAAAGTTAGAAAATACAACTTTAATGTTAGAAAGGAATACTATTTACGAAACAACACAGCTTGACTGAGTTGATACAACTGGCTATATAAATCTTAATTCAAAGTTCATTTATCCTTATAAACCAAAGTAACAGCTACAGAAGAGGAGAAAAAACTATTTACAAAGATTATTACAACTTAAAAGGATTTAAATTTAATTTAAGGGATGCACTTTTTTATAAATTTTTTAATTAATTCTTATTCTAAGATTTATTCAAGATCAAGAAACTTCTCAATCTGATGAATCTGGAAATGTATACTTATCTATAAATCAGTGATAATTTTATCAAAATGATCTTCAAATATTTTCTCGTTTCATGAAGGTGTAATGCAATGATATCATGCAATTCCTACGTGAAGCGCGCAAGCTTCAAATCGGCGGGTTATGTGGAGAGCGTCGCGTTTTTGATTGCGCGGCGCGTTTTTCATAGCGCGGCGCATTTTTTTCAAATCGGCGATTTGCTTCAAATCGGCACGATCTCAAGGAGAGCGTGTTGCCTCGGCGCGCTGAAAGTTTGTATGACGATCTGATTTTAAAGAGACGCGCTTGGCGCGCTAAATCGAGCGCGTGCAGGGCTCTGCACAGAATATGAACTTCGTTAATTCATTTATAGGTTTTTAATTTACAATGAAAACATTATAGTATTAACTTTTATAAAATATGCATAAGATGAATTAAAATTATGTTGCATTCAAAATTAGCGAAAATATAAGATATAAACTTTTAAAACTGTGTATCCTAGGCATCAGAATTCAATTTGAATGTAACAGAATTATTAAAATATAAAAATAATAAATAGTTTAAAGTAATACAAAAAGTAGTAACTGCTTTTAATTAGTGTTATAAGTACTATATTATAAATTAACCATCTAAAAAGTATATGGATCCTAATTAAATAAGTTGAAATAGTCATGTTGCGATAAATGTAACTCCAAACTATTAGAAATACGATAAAACCTTTAACATTATTTAAAAATACTCAATAGTTACAAAATTAACAAAAGACTTATTACCTGTACGATTCAATTGTAAATTAGAAGCATTAATCATTTAAATACTTTTAATTTATGCATTAAAACAATAAAATGCCCCACATTTCTATATTTGTAATGAGTTAAATGTATTGTAAGTAGTATATGCGTGTACTTAATGATAGTTTCTTAACTGAGTTAATTTTTTATGTAATAACTTTTGATTTGAGCAAACCTTTTTTTCAATCATGAAATACATTTTTATAATCAGAAAGACACAAGTAAATTTAATGCATATTTGCTTGTGTACTTGATTGAGAGCTAAAACGTCGATAAGAATCTTTTTACACACACTCCATTTAAACCTTATCCAGATTGTTGATTCCATTTCTTGATTGCATCCAGTCATTTCCTCTGCTTGATGAGAAAATTGGTATTGACTGAAACTCACAATTGAGATACCTTGCATATTCCTCTCTTTCCTTCTCTTGATTATGACTCCTTGATTACTATAATCACTCTTTAATTAAATGTGATGATGTTTCAATGACAGTTATGAATAAATCACTAAAAATAGTAAAAAATGCATTGGTTTAAGGGCGAATCAGTAGAGATGATGATGCTAATTATCTCTAATATCTGATTATATAAATGTAACATAATTGGGTTTATTTTAAAAAAACACTTTTCTGTAATTACGTATAATTGGGGTAAAATTAAATATAGTGTTATGTTCCCCTAGGAAACCCCCCAAATGAGTCGGATGATAAATCTAGTTAAATTAATCATTCTACTTCTTTGTTTAACTTTTTTTTCAAATAAAAAATACATCAAAATTATTTGCTTCTAAATATTCCATAATGATATTCCTTACGTTACCAAGTAATTTCACGACAGTATTCAGTGACAGATTTCACGACAGTATTCCATCCATGAATTAAAAAAGCCTCCATAATAAAAAATTATTTTGAACAAGAAAATAGCTCTTATCTACGAAACTTGAGTTATATATTTAGTAGGTACCTAAAGCAAAAGAAAAAAAAAAGAAATTATACTACAAAAGAATTACTGTTATTCATCACATAACTTTTAAAATACTTAACCTGAAAATCTGAAACCCAGAAATAACTTTTTAAGTTTAAAAAATTATTAAAGTTTTATATTTTTATTACAATAGAAAATATTGCGGTGTTTAAATTTTCAAAAAACGCTCTTTTATTTCTTTTATAAATTTTACTCTGAAGCTCACCTTGCAATGGTCTCACTTGCCTTATCTCATGACATATTTTATTTTCTTGTATTTTTTATAATTTATTTTATTTGCTTTGTAAGTTAATTTGTTATGTGTTAATATTTTTAAGTTACCCATTTGGGTCAATGACCCCTGACTATCTCCTTTGTAAATCTTAATTTTTTTGTTTTGACTTTGTCTGTTTTGATTTATTCTATTCTTGTTGTTGTTTTTATTTTGTGCATAACATCTTAAGTAAACTTAATAGCAAACAATATCTGAACAATTCTTTCTGTGAATCATCAAGGGTTAAGAACCACTGGCAGAGTGTGAATAACGTATTCTAAATCAATCCCAGCAAGCACGCAAAGAATCCTTCGCGTGTTGATTCCAGTAACAGAACATCAAGTCAACACTGGCACATTCCGAAACATTCCTCTTCCCTCGTTTTAACTGCTACCGAAGATCATTTTCACTGACTTGACACTCGACTGACCGAAAACAATCAGGCAAATACCGACACTCGTTCACCACGATTCTTTGCCAAGATCGAGGTTCGCCTTACAATCGAATTGCTTGTCTCGATGACGATTGAGGAATACCAGGAATACAGCTTCCGCGAAGTCAGAAAATAGCCTTTTTTTTGTTAGTTAGTTGTGGAATTTGTTTTAACACTCCTGATAGCAAACCAATATAGTGTGGGCTGTCCTTTAAAAACAACCCACTCCAAATTGTACCCTAAAAACAACCCATTGAGATTTTTAAATTAAATAATTAAAATAATTTTACCATCTCATATACCCTGTCCTTCTATGCCTTTTAGAGTGTCAGGGATGTAAAAACTGGTCAAAGAACGGTTTATTTACTTATTTTTTAAACAAGCCGAGATAATGTAGATTTATGGCAAAAAATGTGCTTCAGATTTACAGATTTTGTAAAAATGTATGTTATAAAGACTTTAGAGCATTTTTCGCGCGTTTTTATGTTATCCCATTACTATGAGAATAAAATATTAAAGTTTTAGCTCAGTCCGCCAATTAGAGTCCTTCTAGGAAAAAGTGTTTTTTTTTTCAAATTCTTACTTAATTGACTGTCAATTTGTAATGGATAGTTGGAATTAAAAATGCTTAGACTAAAATGTTAGGGAGGATGAGCCGCTAGTACAGTTTTTTGTTCGATTTAATTATCCTTTTTATTAAGCTTTTAATGAAGAAAATATGAAACAGTAGGTTGTTTTTAAAGGACAGCACTATAAATGATAATCATTGCAACTAGAGTAAGAGAATGGATTATAAGGTTGGGGTTTAGCATGAAAACAAATTATGTAAATCACGAATATTTAAAAATCGGTTAAAAGAGTGAAATAATAATTTCCAACGTTCATAAAAAGCATTAACTTCATTTAATCTTTATAAAATGTAATTAACTTCAAACAGATTTTTTATTTCGAAATTAATATTGATAATACACGAAAAAACAAGAGAATAGATTCGCCAAGGGGAAAGATTAGCCCGTCCAGGCGAAAGAGAAAATTTACAAAAAAAAATATACAAGAAATAATTATAATATGATAACACAAGAACCAGAAAAAATAGGTATTACTAAACAAATATAATAAAAGAAAATGACAGAAAGATGGTAACAAAAACAAAATAAATATACTTCATTGGAGTGAAAAATATAGATCCAAGTCGTTGGTGTTAATATATATAAGTTAAATAAATTTCTTTTGAAACATACACTCCTAATCTACTAATATAACATACGTAGATATGCACTTTCAACAGGAGTAATTTTCAAGCGTATTATGCTACTTTACATACCGAACTATTAAAAGGAAGGCAATCTAGTGACTTCAAAATCATTATTTGAATAAAAATAACAGCATATAATTTATACTTTTCTGAGCAAATTTGTCTAGCCCGCTGATTAGGAGTCTAGACTTAATTTCTACAAGGCCAATCCAGCAACTACTGGTTAAGTCAATTCAGCGTTTGGAGACAAATGATGAAAAAACTTGTTTCAAATTTCTTCTGAAAGCCACTAGCATAACAATGTGGTCATAAATGGTTATGAGATAGTTAAGGAAATCTGGCAAAGAAAGTTAAGATGTCTGAATAGCTTTCTGGAGTTAGAGTTCAAGTTCAAACTAGTTTTAAGTGGTTGGACGTTCAAGTCTGTAGTATCTTTTTATTTTGTTACATTATTACACAAAAGCATGTCATTACATGTCTGTGTAATGTGACTCAATAAAGACAGAATATAATTTCTGATATTTATGTTTAGTAAGTATTGGCTGAAAAATCAATGAATGAATATCATTGTACCAAAAAATTGAAGCAATATAAAACTTCTCATCATTGATATATTTGTTACTAATGTATAATAATTTTTGTAAAAAAATTAAACCATGTATTTCCGACAAATTACTTTATGTTATAGCATGCAATTATGTAAAATTACCTAAGTTTTTTATTATTAAGTTTAAACTTTTAGTCTCAAAGCAATTCATACTTTCTTAGAGACTTTGCTTCTTTTGTATAATATTAAGTTACTTGTTTCCCAAGGTAAAAATCTTTAATTTCCCTTTTCTTGCCATCTACCCTCTTCAAAGCATACAAGATATACAGATGTAAAACATGCATGTTAGGAAATCGAAAGTTTACTAACTTTGAAGAAAAACTAATGCTGGATTAAACTGTAAGAGTAAATGTTATGCTATTAAAAGTTTTTCAAATTTGGAAAAAAGCTAATTTTTTAAAAAATATTTATTGAAAGTTTATTACTTTTTAAAACAAATTAGGATTTTTGTTAGATATAATAACTTATTTATTCAATTAAAATTAATTAAAAAAATTAATATCCATATCCTTTTGCTCAAACATGGCAGCCAATTCCCTTAAGTCTCCTCTCTTTGATCTTCTCTATTTTAGTACCTCTCTCTCATTGATTAAAACTTGATACCAATAAAATTCTTTGCATTTAAAATTTACAACAGAAACACACTTATAAGTTTCTATATACAGTCTCCTTCATATTTCTCCCCTTTTCCTCTTTCTCAAAATAAATAACTTTTATACTATTCTAGAAAGTTTGCGATTTTTTAGTAATTACTTATCTTTCAAAACCTCGTAACATTAAGAAATATTTTCCGACTATTCCATCACCTGAAATAGAAACATATACTCAACTATAATACCCCGCACTTAAAGATTCAATTTGTATGTAACTCAACTTAAATTGTGGGGTGGAGTCTTTAAAAAATAAATGTACATTTTTATGTCTACAAAGTATTCCAACCAACTGGTTCAAACGAGTCCTAAATAACCCCTCAAACTAAACTAAGCAAAAATTATCCGAAGATGTGCAATTTAAGCTGACAATCAACAGCCAAACTGTCACAATTCCCACCACACAGAGACAAAAAATAAGAGCGATCCAACCCTGCATGAAGGGTGCTAGAAAAAAAAAGCATTCAAAGTGACAACCTATCCCACAACATGTCCAACCGTCGCCATTGTTAAAAAAAACTGCCTCAAGACAAAGTAACAGCCCAGCATCCGATAACGCTGAAAAGTAGCAATTTTTCCCCGACATAGATATGAATTGAAACCCAACATACTGTTGTAGAGTTGTAGTATTGGGAAGAGTTGTCTATATGGTATATGTGGCGCATCTAAACGCCGGTTCTCACGTCCTGTTCCATTGGATTTTATTTATTGTTTCTCCCTTGTTGTCTATTCATATACGTGCTTAATGAAGTCGTATGTAGTCTGTAGGCGCACCGGGTAGCATTGTATTGGCGTTATTACAGGGTTAAAGCTGCCAAACGCCAATTTGTTATGGCTGATATGAAAATATGGTATCGGGTTGCAGAAGTACAGGTAATTAATTTGGGGAGGTGGTTATCTGGTGTTGCGAGGGATTTGGTGTCTGCTCGGTTTCCTTGATAAGCTTGGGTGGCATCGGGTCTCACAGAAGTTTTGGTTGAGCTGCGTTAAGGAAAGGATGTTATAGATATGGAAAGTGATCTTGTATTATGAGCTGTAGAAGGACCAAAAAGAAATGTGTACGCAATTGAGATAAAAAGGATTGATGATAATTTATTAAAAAAAAGCATGTCTACATTATGTTTTGAGATGTGATTCTTGATAATATCTGGAAGTATATTGAATTTAATCTGGCAATGCTGTCTTATTGTCAGAATGGAGATGCATTTAAATTGAAATAAGAATAAAAAAATTTACTGTTGAAAGGAAAAGTGGCATGTTTATAAAGCATAATTAAGTTCTATTTTGAAGTTCAATGAAAATACGTTATACAGATTACTAATTAATATCTTTTTTTCTGACTACCACAAGATATTCTATTTTAAGGGAAAATGGAGCCTTTACAAAATTCACTATCATTCTAAAATAATTTCAGTTGCAAAAGTGTGAAATGAAAAGAAAGGGAAAGGGCTATAAAGGAACACAACCTAGTACACTAGAGTATTAAAAAAATGAAAGGTTTTAAGAATTTAAAATCCATCAAAATATGAACTAAACTATACATTTGGCACAACGGCACATGAAGGCTCTGGGAAGCCCATATTCGTAATATCCTGTCTTTGTTCCCAAGCAGGCTTGATTCTCAGTTTATCCACCCACTGAAGGGATGAAAATCTGAGTCAAACTTTCACAGCCAAAACAAAAATCAAGATCATAACTAAAACATAAAAAATAAATGGAATTTATAGGAATTAAAAATTAGTTTTACGACCGGTCCGGTTATGAAACTTCCATGGACGCTTTGCCGCTTTATATTTTTTAGATTAAGTTTCTCACTAAATACAGGATAGAAGTAAAAAACAGTTGCTACAGATATAACAAATGAAGTAATTATAAGTTGTTTAAGACCTGAAGTAACCTCGCTTAGTTACCTAACCCTCATATTAGCAACAATACACGGAACGGGACAGCATTCTTGTCTTCCTTATAAATTACGCGTTAAAATAACGGATGGGCCTGACAGATCAGCTGAATTCGAAACTTGAATGTTCCCTGCATTACGTAACAGCGTCATGTGTTTGTCATCAATTAAAAGTGCAGAAAGCAGCTTGGACTTGTTTCAAATCGGGAATCGCTCTTCTTTTTATACCTCTTTTTTGCACCCCAAATACACCCGAGGTTGGTTTCGGGCGCCTCTAAATCACTTTTGGATGGGGTTATTTGTAGCCTGGGCTGTAAATATCTCACTTGCCGAATTTTATTTTTGCTCAGGAATTCAGCATTGTCAAGGCAATATGGCGACTGTGGTGATTAACCTTTGACTGCGAGATGCCATTCTTCGGGGTTGAGCATGAGGTAAATGTGACTAACTCCGATTAGAGCTGGGAGACGTGTCATCCTTTTTATTGCCTGATGGAGAGAAATAATGCCCGGCCTTTTGTGATTGCTTTTCATGGTTTTGTTGTTGTTATGCAGAGCGAAATGAATGTCGTTGCTTTTTTGATGTGTGTTGTATCCTTTGTGTGGCACTGATTTTTGGGCTGAACTGAAAGGGCTATGCGTTTTTGTATAAGAATTATTACTTTTTCGCTCAGAAGATAAGAATATTTATTAACGAAGCTGTTGCGATTTTGTTGAAGTCGTATTAAATCGCAAGAATTGCCAAAAAGCCATAAATCAGGCTTGCATGACATATTGCCCGCGGGCCGCACGTGGTCCCCAAGTCCTCTTTTTGTAGTCACGACAAGTAGTCCTTAACGATCCAAAAAATTTTCAAGAGTGGGCACTTTTACAGTTCTTAGTTTTTAATAATTTAATAATACTTTAAATTTCTTGAAAATCCCAGTGTGGTTTCCTTGTTCTCTATAGAATTAGTGTCAATATTAGGCCATTAACTGAAAAAGAAACAATACAAGTTTAAATATTTCGCTTTTATTGTCATAGAGGTAAGGTTACACTTATAAATATCAATACTAATTGGAACCAAACAAAAGCACAGTAATTGATAAATATGTCCCTAAATGTGTTATCTTTTCATTTACAAATGGTTAATGGACTGAAAAAAAGGCGAAATCAGAGAATATTTATTACCTACACAGATTAAAAAATAATGGACAAACACACACACAGGGAATACATATTACCTAATGGGTTTAAAGTTCCAATGGTGTTTATTTTCAACTATGGGCGTTGTCAAAGGAAAACAGGTCAGGTTAGCTGTTCTTTCTTATTTTAAGACATGTTTTTCACCATTACTTATGATTTTGACTAATCCAAACTTGAACTCTTATTTGTGACAGACTTGATTATTTTTGTGTAATTTCAATTGAAATAAACAAGCATAAATAAATATATGTTTCTTTTTGAAGTTAAAAGCTAAATATTCACACATGTCATTGCTCCCTATTATAGCATATGAATCCAGTTTGGTTATGCTTCAGTTGGTCATACCACCTATTGTGCCTAAATATATCTCAGCTAAAGGGTTATTTAGTAGACTTTTCACATTCGATTTTCATTTTGGAGGAATCATCCAAAATGACAAGGGGGAATTGTCCTTTCACTCTTCACTCCTGCCTCCGTTTTCCTTTGCAAATAAATGTGTGATTCCTCGTTGAGGATAAATGATGAGCATTGAAAGTGAAACATTATAAATGAGCCTTGAGGCTCATTTTGAGCCCTTTCCCTCCAACAATTCAATTTAACCTAAACTCACTTCAAATTCCTAACAAAAAGACATTCGTCTAAATCCAGACGATTTGGTTATATACTTTTAGGAAAAAAAAATATGCGGCGACAACTTTTTGCGAGTTCACCGAGAACACAAGCGAGGCTGGGAGTGTTACTGGGCGCATTCCAGATGTCAGAGGGCCTTGGCAGGTCCCTACAGGCGCCAGCCTCTGGTATGCTGGCGGGTGGCTCTTTTTAGAGGTCGCTTTCTCTTACTCATCACATTCGATGGATGTGTGATCGAGAAACCAGGGACCCAGTATAGAACGAGGCTGTGTGAATCCAAATTTACATTTCAATCGTTTTTCACTGAAACGACAGAGCTCGTGGTACATCATCTGTAGAAAAAGTCAAAAACAAATTTTGAATTCTTATTTATTTTAAATTTCAATATCTCGCTTTTATACTCAGTTTTTCGGAATTTTACTCTCCAAATCTAAATAACTCTATTTATATTTACAAATATTTTTAACAGTATTTTAAGTAATGATAGTCCTTGTGTCCTTCAAGAATTTAACTTCCATGTCCCTTAACATATTGCACACATTTAAACTGTATTCCGCTAACATATCTATTCAATACACTACATATCTAATCTATAATCTAACTCATTAAAATAGTTAGGAATTTATCTTAAAAAAGTGACATTTTCTTCGATAAATTTTCTAATCTGAAAGAGGATTTTATTCATATTCTTTTATAACTGCGTTCCTTTTTTATAAAATTCTTCGTGTTTGTATGAAATATTTTGAAATCATTCTGTTATGTAAATAAAAAAATTTTAAGCATGATGGCAAATAAATAAATTGCATTATTCACTGCAAATATTATTAATTGACATAAAAACAAAGTATAGAAAGTGTAGTATATAAAAGCTTAGGGATTGAAAGAGAATATTGTTGGGGGATCGATGACATAATTAAGAGGTATATAGTGGATATGACACAATAGTGGTCTCCTGGTTGAATAAATGTAATAAATGAGACTTACGAGGCAATAAAAGGACATTGAAATTTTCAGACCCTACTTCTGATTTTTTCAACATCTTTTAATGCCTCTAACTCTTTTTATTCACGTTTATCTAACCAGGTGCCCACCATTTTGTCTCGTCCACTTTATATTGATAGCTTCTGTAATGCAAACCTTGGAAAACCCGACTCTAAGCGAATACGACTTCGAGATCCCAATCCATCTGGCATCCAGCTCATTAGGGTTCAAAACACTCCATCCTCTGCAAAACACATGAACTGGAAGAAAGATGGTTTCAGGGAGGAGTTCCCAACAAATCAGTCTTCGAAAGTTCCACTATTCTGAAAACCCCACATCGTCGTTCCTTGGCATTGTGTCTAAAACAACAACGGAGTTCTGTTCAGGGGTTTGTTGGACTCCTTTCACTGTCGCCACATTATTCTTCGTCTATGCTTCTTTATACAGAGCTGCTCTTCTTTGCTCTAAAGTCGTTTGTTAGCCTTTTGCGTTACTATGTTTAATAGACATGACGCTGCCGTGGAGTTATGTCTCTTTTTTCGCGTGTCTTTTTAACTAGCATTTAATGGTTTAAATAATTTGGGAAGAGAGGATGTGCGAATGGAGTTAGCGGTGGGCTCATGTAAAAGGGTTCTTTCAGGTCGTGTTCAATCTAATGTAGTTGTCAACGCTTTTTTTCTGTTTTTGTTTGAAGAACAAGTCTCCATTGTAATAATGGTTTATTTTTAAAGAAATCTTTCATTTTTGTCGGAGTTGGGTATCGTGAAGTCATAAATATTCATTTGAGGCTTTCAATTTTCAAATAGGCTTTAAGCGTGGAAAAATGCATTTCTTTGCTTGCTTATGCATAAGGAGTTTATAGTGTTCTCTAGGTAATTTTATACTATAAGGTTAATAAAATAGTTAAATTTTGGATTTAAAATATGAAGAGGATAATTTAAAATTGAATAGAGCATTCGCACATGACGTCACTTGGAGGACAAAAACAACGTTGCTAAGGCCGTTGTTAGGGGCGGGAACTAGAAGCATCCAATAGAAGCATTCGCACATGATGTCACTGGCGGGCAAAAACAACGTTGCTAAGGCCGTTGTTAGGCCGAGTCATGTGATTGAAAATGCTCTATTGGGTCAAAAGTGGTGGAATTGTCTTTACGGATAGAAATTAAGACATAAAATCGATATGTTTATAATTTTCAATATATTCTTAATGTTTTATTTTACCCTAAATTAGATAGGTCGGATTAGTAAATGATGAAAAACGACTAATTGGCTAAGGGTTCGAATACTATAAAAAAAATATCCATGAGTTTCGTAATTAAATAGTAGTTATAGAATTTATATATATATTCAGACAGTTTACAATAATTTGCAATATATGTAAATCTTTCTAACATTTCCTATTAAAAATCTATACGTTATTTTTTCCCGTTCTGAGTACCTATTATCAAGTAACTACAATGGCTTGGTGTTTTGATAGATTTATTATCGTTTTGTGTCAACTATGGATTTGAAAACTATAATTCATGTCTCAAATTATATCAGTATTTATATATTGTTTTATAACTTGTTTAAAAGTAGTAAGAAATTATTACTACTTTAATTTTATGTAATTTCCATAAAACCCTAAACACGACCCGCAGGAACTTCTTGCCACCCATTTACTAAGAAAATTTTCTTTCCTTTTGGAAAAAGTAATTTTTTCCTTAATTCTTGTCAGTTCAGAATTAAACGTTCTTAATAATTGAACTGATTTGAAACCCAAATAGTAACGTTTTCTATAAAATGTAGGTACATAAATCCAGACATTATATTTTCTAAGATTCCAAATCTGTTTAAAAATATATCCTTCCATAAGCGAATTCTTGTCATTCGAGGACAGTGGTTCTAAACTCGAAGTTAGCGGACAACTTTGGCTAAAATATAATTATTCACGGACACTCTGTATTCTCTTACCCATCCGTATCACCATTACAATCATTTTTCAAGATCCCGTTGTTCTTGAGTCTCCCTCTTCTTTTCAGCATATTTTTGCTCTTGGGCCTCCTCTCGGCTTCCCTTTGGAATTACGTGGCTGTTGAGCTTCTCTATGCATTTAGCATTCCTTTGAGTTAATCATATCAGTATTCCTACACATCTCTTTGCTCTCTGGACTCCCTCTACTTTACAGTAACGTTTCTCTTAGACTCCCTCTTCTCTTCAGATTCCAGTTACTCTGGAGCCTCTCCCTTCCTTTCAGCGTCTCTTTGTTCCTCAGCATCTTCTTACTCCTTAACATCCTTTTTATCTTTATCATATCTTTGCTCTTGAGCCTCCCTCTTCTCTTTAGCATACTTTTGATCTAGGGCCTCTCACTCTTTTCTCTACTCTTCATCCTCTATTTTCCCTCCAATATTGTCGACCTTTAATGTCTATTCATTCACTTTCATACCCAGCATGCATGGATATATTGCAGGGATATCTTTATTTCTCTAGGTGACATGTAATTTTTCAACCATTTTTACCACTTGACTATTTCACGGACCACCGGTTGAGAACCACTGTTCTAGAAAAAAAGAATGTAATCTTTCCCTTCCATGATTATGCAATCTAAAATTTTTGAATAATGATTACTAAACAAATTGTTATTCTAAAAGTGCATCACAGAGAGATTTCTTCGACTTGTTGTATTAATCTTGTAATTTTACACCCCCAAACATTTTGCCTCCCATGTGACATTTTTCATATGCATACTTATATCCTTGCATGTCTCATTGTATCTAACAATACCCAAAACTAAGATTCCAATCAAAGAAAAGGTAATTTCTTCGACACATGGAGCGAGTGCATACCGACGCAGTTATCAGATCTTACGCATACTTCCCCGCTACCTTGGGGGAACAACAACAACATTCAAAAAGAACAAGTAGCGAGGAGTCAGGAATAACAAAACCGGGAGAGTCATCTCCCGAAAAAATCGGCCCGTGACTCAAAGGAGCTATTTGTATCCCGAGATGTTTCATCGCTGTTTGGACTTGCTGCAGAGGATTGGACCCGGTGACATTTCGTCAAGGCATTCCTAAGTGACGTATCGACTTTCGAGGTTCGGCAGATTCCTCTCGGGATGTTATTAGGAGAATGTTCTATTTTTATGTAACTGCTTCTGTGTATTTGCTTGTATTGCTTTCGGGGTTGTGGAATGTGTTGTTTGGAGGGTTGTGTGTTTTATGTTTCTGAGCTGTAGGGTTGGGATATTTGAATTCGGGTTGTAGTATTAGGGTAGAAAGTTAGACAGATTCTTCAATACGAATCTATTTATGACCCTCTCACATTTATGCGACTTGTTGTAAAATTCCAGAAAAAAATGATGATGGTTGATTAATGATTGATGGTCGAAATAATTTCCAACCCTGTAATAGTGTTTTTTACACGACTTAAAAATTCACAATAACCAACTTCATTAATATTGCTAATATTTTTGATGGTTCGTGGATGAATTTTACTTAATTACAGACAAACACTGAATGCATACGCTTATTCGCTACTTTTGTTTCCCTGGAAAATTATACTTTCATCTTATTTCATCTGGTGTTATGCTATCATTTAGGAAATGAAATGAATGAAATTTGAAATACCGTGGTTAAACTTTATTCCTTGTGCAACGAACATCTAAATTTGTGTTACAAAGATAATGTTACCTACATCTCCTTTCAAAACCTATAAAAAAACAGGGAAGTAGAACATTTCTGTTTATTATACACTGGCTTTTCATTTTCCATCGATTACTTAGTAACTTACTAATAATGATAGTACTTAATAAACATATAGTCTAACATTAGTTGGCATCCTATAGCTTCAGTATCCTTGGCTACATGAAAAAAGTTGCAATATTTCCACATCCCAGTAATTCCTTCAGTTAATATCTCTGTACTTTTCTATACTACCCTACCTACCCAATATATTTAATTCATTTAGGCTTAAAATTAGCGAGTCAAACCGGTTTAAAATCTTCTTTTACGTTATTTTGAGTTATAGAGAGTGAGAGATATTAAACAATAAAGAGAATCTTTTAGAAAATAATGATATTTCTTTAGTAAGCATTTCGGTTTGTTTTATCCCAGGCGCACGGGGTTTCAATGGGCACCACACAGATTTAGTTGCCCCATAAAACCCTACTATTGCTGTACGTGGATTGGTAATACTTTTTTAGCTTTTATAGCACGATTAGTCTACTGACTTCACATCCACTAATAGCTGCAACTCCGGCGACGGGCGTGCGACAGAAAGATAAGATTCTCTCTCAAATTGCTCTCCAGGCAGAGTAGGTGTCAGAATGATTCAGCCTCATCTCAAACGAAAAGCTTAATCTATTCAGAGTGGTGAGAGTAGATAAGGTTTCTCCTGTAAGTGTTGCTAGAAAGGAAATGAACTACCTCCGAGTTTAACCATTTAAAAATAGGATCTGGGAATCCCAGCCAGAGTGTATCCATACCCTTTGGATCTCACGGTAAAAAGCAACAGAGATTGATATGTGTGCATTACGCGATGATTCGAGCCCATTTCACCAGCAAACAACCAGTAGCGGATATAGCGTGGGATTTTTCAAGAGCACATATCCTTAGGAAAAGAAGTATCACAAGGCTGCTTGAATATCGAGGCATCCTCCACGATGAGCGTTTTTTCCCCGTCAACCTTTTTTTAAAGTTTTTATTCTTGGGCAGATGGCATCGTGCTGCTCGTTTCATGGACAGTGACGTCATTAGGTGACTTCATTTCAGTTTGGTGTTTCCTGCATGATTCAAGAATCGAAATTAGAAATGAGAGTTTCGGGGAAATTTTTTTCGGAGTCCAAGGAGCTGGCGTGTTTTCTTGCATGTTTGTGGGTATCGTTTGAGTGTAAACTGTTGATGGGTGTTTACATTATGCATTATAGGTTAAACGTAGTAGCTTATTAGAATATTCTCTTATGAAATTTGAATCTTGGTGTACTTAATGTTGAGATTTTTTTTTTCATAATATTGAGTTCCAAGCAAAAACCCTAAAAAATAGTGTTCAACTTCATTTCGGACTCTTGGGACTGTTTGGGTGACACCAGAAGAGCAATTCTTTAAGTCCAGAATTTTCAAGGAAAAAACAGAATCAAATCGCCAATAATAGGGGACGTAGAACCTCCGAAAGAAGTGACATATGGCCATATGAGGCAAACTGTTTACCGGGCCTAAGAGTCCCGGCTGACAGTTCCTCTCATAACAGTGCCTATAGGTAAAAATAAATATAAAAGCAAGTAAATAACCTAAAATATGATTCTTTAAGAGCATATTTAAGTGAAACAACTTTTAAAAAAGATAAATATTAAACTTGCAAGTAAATAACCCAGATATTAAACTGCAATTTTTGAAAATCACCAAAAACCTTCAAAAACAGGAAATTTAAAGATTTTAAGGTAATTTTATTATAGATTATGAGTAATAGTAGTATAAATATGGTGGAATAATATGGTAGAATGAAATTCATAAACTTAGGGAGGTCAAAAAGGGACCAAAGGTTTCATGCGCCGTGTTTTGGAAGCTCAATTTAAAAAAAATCACTTATCCCGGAAAATAAGACAGCCCTATTCTTGAAATTTTAGGTGGTGAGTGAAAACTTATGAACAGCTACAACGCAGTCTCATTCGTTTGTGTTGAAAAATAAATAAGTAACAAACATTTGAAATTAAAAATTTTCAATTTTATAAACTAATTGTTTTATACTTCTGTGTCATAATATGTTTCACATTTTTGTATTCATTGTGCTTTTTTCTCAGAATTCCACCATAACCTCGGAGGGTAATGTCTAGAATTTAAAGAATGGGGGTTGAAAATAAGGTAAGCAGGATACTTTGTTTTAATAAAATGAAAAAACTGAAAATTACAGGAAGGAAAAAATATATATTTTTAAATTGCCTGTTTTTATTACAATACTTTAAGTAATTATATTTTACTTCCTAACTCATAGAAAAATTAATTTTTATTGAAGAAATGTATGCTTTTCACAAATATAACAAATGAATGAACTTCATAACTCCGTAGGAATACATGTTTAAATTTGTCAAGATTTAACTTCCCTAGATTTAATTTCTCCACATTTAATATTAAAATTTAACGAAACTAATGATCAATCTATCTCTTACTCCGTAAACAGCTTTGATCTATAATTACTTCTATGCTGAAATAGAGTTTGTACACCTCGACTTGAAAATTTCTAATCTAGAAAAAACCCCCCCATTTATTAAAAATTTAAACAAAAAAGACAGAGAAAATTTACAAGAAAAAAATCCCAATTGTTTTCGTGCTGCCATCTCTTGTTTTCAATTCTTACTCAACACCGACTCCACGGAAGTTCAGCGGGACCGCTTTTAAGGAGCTACAAATAACTTTGAGAAGAGTTCACCTTTTAGCTCTTCTTTTCTTATTTCAATCAGTTTCTCCTTTCAATTTTCATTTTTGTGGAGTAATTAGTCAATTATTATCATTGTGCGAGAAACTTTATCAATAATATTTTTGAAGGTCAGCTCGTGCGGGTTTGGCCACAGATGGTTGATGTATGGCAAATATAAATTTATGTTTTGAACACGCTTATTTGATTTGGTTTGATTTAAACTGATTTAACAGGTCAGGTTATTTATTCGTTTGACGAAGTTGTTATTCTATTTTTATCCAATTATCAAAAATATTAAAAAACATTTTAAATTAATGTTGTTATTAGATATTTTTAGTTTAAATACGGTTTCAATTTTTGTTAAGTTTTCAAGCGATCTTAAGCCAAAGTTGATTATTTTGTAATTTCACATAGATTTTAAATAGAAAGGAGAATAACGTAACGTTTTTAAAATTTGGAGAAATCATGAAAAGTTGGTTTATATAAAACGTAGTTTTAAATTCTCCTCAAGGACATTGTGGAAATATTTTAGCATTGGAAATTTTCGAAAAATATCTATTGACATAGTTGTTCTCTAATGGAGTAATTTAAGCATTGAAAAATGATAGATTGATACGCGTTATTACTAATTTACCACAATGTATGTATATTTCCTTTTCTTATAAAATCACCCTTATGTACATTTTATCTTCTAATACTATACAGGGTTGAAATTTAGGGTATATCCTTTGATGGTTTTTTACAAGACCATTACAGATTTGTTTTCCGTATTCTTTTATATTACATACGAACTTCTGTTATGAGAGAGAAGCCATAGCTAATTTAATTAGAGTTATTAGTATTTTAACGAATTATAACGAACGTAAGAGCTTTGAACAATCAAGGTTGTACTTTACTTTTATACTACACTAGCTGATATGCCCCGCCTTGCACGGGTAGAGTGTTTCATTTTATTTATTTTAAGTTCTCTGAAGTTAATGTCTAAATTTCTGAATCAGCAATTACCAATCATCCCGATGTCCCCGGTGCCTTTTTATATCCCGGTGTTCCCGGTGCCTTTTTTTATATTGGTGCACCCAGTGCTTTTTCATCCCGGTAATCCCGGCTCCTTTTCATCCCAGTTCCAACTGTGTAAATCTTTCCCCCACACATCCCGCTCGAATGTTGCAAACTTAACTGTTATACATTCATTAAATACAGCATCATAAATAAAATATACGTATCTTTACAACGAAACATCATAAATAGACTTTTATATTATCTGTTCACAGATTTCCTATAGGTATAACTATGTATATAAGTGAACTTTTCATCTTGTTTTCTCTCTATGATTAATAGGGTAATATATAAATCTTTCTGAGAGTATGACAGTTTTTTTTCCCAGAACATCCATATAAATTACTTTTTTTAGAAATTATATTAATTATAAAATCTTAACCTAATTTTTTATTGTGAAAAATAACATATTTTGAAGGAATATTTACCTGAGTCTTACCTTTTAATTTTATACATTTAGCTATAAAATTCAGTCATTACCGATACAATTGATGCAAATTAGTCTATTACTAGACATTTAAATATTACAAGAGTGTCTTACTTTTGTACTCTACTAAATAAATTCGCAATTACCCTTCTATTGGATAATTTTTTTTACTTTGAATTCCACAACTATTTTCTTCTTGAAACAATCGGTCTTACACACTCCTTTAAGTACCATAGGTTAAAGATCCAAAGCATTTAAATCTTAAAATATAATTATTAACCCATTCGTCCAACCTTATCATCTCAACATCAAAACTCAACCTCTGACCTCAGCATCCCGATTAAGTTCCAAGAATCATCCTCAAACAACGATTAGGAAACAGCATACCAGGTTTTATGCTTGTTTACGTTAGAAACGAGGGTGATGGATACATGTTTTGAAACTAAATCGAGAAAAGGTTGCAATATTTGTATTCTTGTCAGTACAATACGCTCAAGGAAACTGATTACTCCAGGAACTTTTTATCACGTTCTCCAGGAACTCCTTCTAAGCAAACGATTGCGAATAAATTCAAAAGCGCGAGCCCTCGGGTAGGGTCAACTGCACCTTTTGTTGATACGGATGTTGACGGAGCCCCTACAGGTGACTAATGGGCCTTTTCCCGAACGTAACTGGGACCGCGAGCGGTATTTAAATCGGGCCCGCGCGACGCTCTGGAAGAAGAGGAAACAAAAAACACGGTCATATGTCACGGGAAGCCAAAGCAAAGAACAAAAAACAAACTCGAATTAAAATAATAAAAAAAAAAAGAAGCAAGAAGTCGAAAAAAGATCGCAGGCGCCAAAGTGAACGGACGAAAAAAAAAAGGTACGAATTCTTCGGAAGGACGTTTGAAAAGGCCTTGGCAGCCATTAAAACGCACGTGACCCTGACGTCAGAGCATGACGTCTCGCCTACCTACCATTGGTGGGCAGCGTGGGAATTTTAAACTATGGACCAATAGCGTCGGGAGTCGCGGCGACAACTAAGCACATGTTCTGCGAAGTTTCACTTCGGCCGGCGCGAGGCGAAGGAGTTGAGGTGCGGGACTCTTTGGTTTCGGTTTTGGACGCATGTGCGGGGATTTGAATATCAGCTGCCGCTGCCAAATTCAATGAAAAATTTTACGCGCTTGGCGCAAACGATAACTTTGGTTGTTGTTTTTATTTTTGGAATTCCGGAAACTGTTTTGATCGGAGAAAGAAATAATATATTTTTTTTATTGAAAGTAGTTTTTTGAAATTACTGTTTGCCATGGAGCTTACATGACAAATGTGAAAAATATGCATAATTTATTCACGGTGGTTTTTAAAGAGCGTAAAAGAACAGCTATATAATATGATGAATGTGTTCGAACGCAGTATGGATTACTCAAACAGGTAGGCATTTAAATTAAAATTATTTAAATAATTTTAAAATTAAATTAATTTGCAGTCTTGCTCTTACACTTGTATTTTCTGTATCATCATACCAAAAGAATTCCCATGGAGGCATAAAGTAGAGGGATAAATATTTAGAGCTGTGGGACTCTTTGTTGAGGACTACTTGAAAAAGAATAAAATAAAAAACAAGTTTTGGTACTTAATATTTTTCGCATTTTAATACTTAAAAAAGTTTAAGGTTTAAAATAATTTACTTTGCATTTCACTATTCAGTAACGTATTAGTTTAGTATTTGAAGGTATCACCCGAATTTTTTTTCAACAGTTAAAATTTTTGTAAAAGTTGACTTAATTACATAAAAGTTGAATATTTGCTTACATTAAGCTTAAAATATATAATACAGATTGAAGTTTCAGTGAAAATATTATTTTTTTTTTTGAAAATTTTCATATTAAAATTTTCCATTAAGTTTTCTTTAATATTAAAAACCCTACCCTATCCTATTGTATAGAAGTGACTCAGTTCTTTTTAGTTTTCATCTCAGAGAAAGGTAAAGTTTAAAGTTTTCAAAAATTAAAATTTGTGAAAACTTCCAATTTTAATAAAAAAAACCATTAAAGCAAAAAATTTTGATGTTATTTGATGAGGCAATGACTTATTACATACTTAGATTTCTTTTTATTACCTTTTATATTTGTAAAAAATGTTTAGTTCTAGCCAATCGACTATTTTTCAAAAAGTTTTACCAAGTCTTAATAGTTAATAATGCGTGTGTATTTGAAAGAAAATATTTTATAATGTTTAAAAAGTTTTCGTTGAATCAAAATTTCCAATTTCCTTAACTTATATTTCTGATTCTGCCCTTTTCGCTTCTCAAAATGTTTTCTGTTCCTTAAATAAGCAGAAACTACATTTAAAATAATATATATGAATTATTAAAATTATTGACAGGAATAACTACTTCAACTAAACATACATCCCGCGTATTTGAATCCTGCTTATGTTAAATTTCATAAATATGTATAGGGCATTAAAGTATAAACTATGCCAATTTTAGTTACTGATACATTTATTCTTACTAAAAACTTATCAAAATCTTTTACGGTTTTCAGAATCAATATAATTCTTAAATCTATATTTTCAACCTATAAAATTTATTTTGAAATTCTGCGACAAAATTTGAATACGTAATTTTGCGTTGTTTACTTTTTATAGAAAGATACAAGGAGATTTGATGATAAAATTCAAAACTTCTATTCAATCTTGATAACTTGATAAAAATTTCCTAATTTTTAATGCATTAAGTAGGTACTAATAGTTTTGGGTTTTAATTCTACAAAATGTTATCCTATTATTAACATTTTATTAGGAGTTTCTATTAGTATTTTACATATTTTTTTTTAACAAAGCAACAATCATCTTTAACATTAAAAGGTTTATAAGTCTTTATTTTAAAGAAAATTTTGTGCTCCGATGATTAGAGACTAAGAGATACAATTTAAAAAAAATACTTAACTAAGTTTAATTTAAAATTATTTTTTATATTTTGGGGATATTTAAAAATTTTCTACACATTAACTTTGTATTGTAACAACAACGTAACATGGTAAAATTAGTAATGAAGTAGGTACTTTTAAATTTTAGTACGTATGAAAAAATATTATTTTCAAAAGACAGTAAGCATGAAAATAAACTTAATACATGTAGTATCACTTCCAGATGCATTATCAGTTCAATAACATTATCTTTCTTTCAAAATTAACTTTAATTGAAAAACAAGTTACAGTAATAGATATTAAAATTTTTCAAAAGATGTTAAATGATGAGAAAAATCTCTGTCTTTCGGTTTTAAAAATTTCTGTTCCTTTTGATATTTTCAGTTGTTTTATCTTAAAGCCGTCATGACATATTTATGTCTTACAAGATTGACTTAAAATACTAGATAGTTTTGCCTAAATTTTTTATTTACATTTTCAATTTCTACCTATTTATCAAAAGGTTTTAACCTTTTATATTAGTTTGAATAAAGCAATTTAATATCCTAAATGAACCTATATGACAACTGTAAATTATTTAAAAATTATTCCAGTCCAGATAATACTAAATGCTAAAATTTTTATTGGAAAAAGACCTCATTAAAGCTCTTAACCATTCCTTAACCTTAACCTTCACCATTCGAGTTACATTACGTGTCAATATTAACGATACTCTTTTTATGTAACAATTTTAATGTTTAAACAATTTTTCATAGTTAAATTTTTGATTATTTGTTTTTTGTATTGAAAAGAACTTTGCATTGCTATGAGCAATGAGCAAGAATAATTGTTTTGGATTATTACATTCTAAACTTTGAGTTCAAGAAAGTGAATAAATTATTTCCGATGAGAATTCAATTGAGTCTTGCAATAGGGAATCACATTTGTGATCAAAAGTTTCATTTATCAAATGTAATAAACCCGTGTAGTACTTTTAGGAATTTGACTTTTAAATTTTACTTATCCTGAAATATTTTTTTATTTAAACATTTTTCTCATTAGTATAAGAAAAAAAAAATCAATGCATTTCAATAAATACAATAAGACACATAAATACGGCATTCTAGTTCCTAGATCACACTGAATTAATATATAGAATTAATATAGTATATTAAAATTATAATAACAAACAAAAAATCATAACTTCCGTAACGTACGCAACCAACATTCCCACTGTTTTCAACCAACGATGACACCAAAAAGTAACGATATCCCAAGAAAACCCTTGAAAAAGCAGCGGTACTCTCTATAAAAAGATTCGGCTTGAGGACAAGGAAACGACGGCAAAGTTTCTCCACAGTCCTCGGTTACGTAACGCGAGTTTCACCGTGAAGACTGGTTTTCTGATCGCCGATGCAAATTATTTCGAACATCAAAACAGCACCCATCAATATTCAATAAGCAGAAATTGGAACGATTTATTTTGCGATTTAATGTATTTATTGTGGACGGATAATATTTAGGGTTTTTACTGGCAGCACGGAACGAGAAAATTATAATTGAAAAAAGCGTACTTAAGGTAGTAATGGTTTAAAAGTATTCGTAGCCGTCATTTCTTTCTTTCTTTCATGAATCACAACCAGCATTTAAGAATAACTTAGTCGGAAACATTTTACTCTTGTCTTAAGAAATTCTGAGCATTTTCTTTTACTTTGTGAACGCTAATGAACTGCACAATGAAAGGTTAGCATCTTGTATGAAATTTCATCATCAATCATATGCATCCGCCATTGCTTTTTTAAGAATCAACTATATTTTAGAATAACTTATTCGGTAACAGTCTACCTTTGTCGTAGAAAAACACATTTTAATGAACTGCAGAATGTATAGGTTAGAATCTTTTGTTGAATTTTTGTTTCCCTAATTCTTCTTGATGAACCCGTTATACTCATTTTATTGAATAGCTGTATAGTTTATTTTAGGTGAGGGGGTGCATGGATAAGAACGAATATTGAACTTCGGCCTCCTTTTCTTGAAAACTTTTACATTTTCATGAAAAGTTTTTAAAATGTTTATGTTAAAATGTATGGAAAAATACGGCACATGCTTAGTGCCATGCTTAACATGCACGGCACTTCGTTGTAGCTTGTAGCATTAATGGCGATGCTACCTTGTTAGTTTTTCATTTTTCAAATTTAAAACAAAAATATTTTTTAATATTCATATGATGTAGCATCTGTTTCTGTATCAGTTATTTCCTAGATGCAAAAATGTCGGTGGTTAAAACTTGACCTAACTTAATTAATCAGTTTGATAACGCAAGTTTATGATTAAATATTTTATAGTGTTTATAATTAAATATCAATTTGAACCTCATTTATATAACGTGTAAAAATAATGTAAAATATCTTTAAAAAGTAATTTAAGTCAATATTATAAACAAGCTCGTTTCAAAACAGGAATGGCCTGAATAAAGGTTTCTTTATAGGTATAAATTCTATATACAAAGACACATTTAATCGGAAAATTTTTTCCCATGATAAAAACAGACTTCTTAAATTTTTAATTAGATCAAAGTGGAAGAAAAAAATACTCTTGTTTAAGATTTTTGTTAAAATGGCCCGGTCTTGTTTTAATATTTTGTAAAGGAAGGAGAGATTAACATAATCCATACTATCAACCAACATACTTTTGATAACAGTTTTAATTCTAACCACTTCCAAAAACCGAAACGTAGAAAAACGTACAAAACTTATAGACATATCTAAACGCATTTAGCTCTCATATTTAGAGTTAATTGAGGAATGATGCATAATATTTTCAAGCTCTTGTTGCAGCCTACCTGAAAATGATCTGTGACGCACAACTTACAAAACTATGCTCTCTGAAAGGTTATTTTAGAGTCTTTATTATTTTCATCACAATCAGTACGGTTGATTCTTATCCGTTTAAATGCATATTAAGAAATAATGTTAAAATAAGGATAAATTTTGATCACTCACGAATTAACTGAAGGAGAAAATAATGAAAAATCTGTTTTAGACTTTTTTGTTTGACGATAATTCAAAAAATGTCTATGTTATTATTAAGTATTATTAAGTATACAGTCGACTCCGCTTAATGTGATCATATTTGTCCCAAATCAGAATGATAACAATACCCGTTTGATAATAATAAGCGGTTTTTGAATGAAAAGTGGCAAAGAATGTAACTCGAGTGTTTGCATTAAAATCACGACAGTGTAGTCTTAAATGAAGCCTTTAAAACGATATTCTAGTATGTATTTTGCAACTTAAACATTCTTAAAGAAAAATATAGGATCGGATTATGTAACATATTTACATTCATGACTCATTTTGTGTGTTTATGTTTAAAAAATTGGCCTTCCAACAGGAAAAAAAGGAGGTTTTTTAGGGATTTCACCAAATTTTGATAACATTAAACGATATACTGATAACATAAAACGATACATTTTGGGTTAATTTAAATGGGAGTGATAGGGACCAGTCAATTTCGATAATATTATCGGATTGATAACATTAATCTTGATCACATTAAGCGGAGTCGACTGTAGTAAGATTCTACCTTTAGTTTTTAGTACCTCTAGAAATTATTAATATATTCTAACATTTAAAGCACGTTTAAATTTAATATAGTACTACCCACTATTATACCATATCTACTTATTTTATATCAACAATTATTTTTTATATATTCATGTGAAATTTGAAGTTTTGGATTAACTTTATTATGAATTACCTCTTTGAAGGGAAAAGTTCATCAATAGGAAAAGCAATCATGATATTTTTATAAGTATAGTTGTCATTAAGGCTTGATATTAGTTTTTTTTAATAACAAATCTAATTCAAATTCATTAGGTCAGTTATACCCAAATGCTTAATTTGAATAATCCTCCTAAAATATGTATTTTAAAGGTTAAAAACGTATATTTAATACTAGCCATCATGCTTAAAACGTAAAATCGCTCTTATCTTGAAATGGAGGGCTCAGAATTAAAGTGTACCAAGTCCACTTTTTGTCATTTTTGAGTTAGAAACGCTATAACATGCACCAACTATGTAAAATTTCAGTGCAATAATGAACCAAGTCCTAGTTCTGATAATATCCGCTAAAAATGTTACTTTAAAAAAATGTTAACATTGATTTTGCTATGAATCTTTAACTTTAAACCTCTGTAGCTCAAAAGTAGCTAAAGTGGACTTGGTTCACTTCTATTCTGAACCCTCCAAATGTTATTCCGAAAATTAGATTTAAACTCCTTCCAATTTCTTTTTGAAATTAGTGAAATATAGTGTGTAATATGCAAAATAACGCGTAAAATGGAATTTTAAATAGTGTTTATTTCACCATTTCCTTGCATATTGAGTGTTAATCCTTCGTAAAGTTTTCAGCTTATTTATGATTGATGATGATCCCAAAAAGATCTACATAATTCTAGAAAAAACATTTTATACTCAAATTAAGAACGGGTTCTTATAATTTACATGAATTCATCACTTCTTTCATACAAAACCTTAAATAATAGAACATAGTAAAGGTCAACTTTTCACAAAACAAGATAGAAGTATTGCAAGCGGTTGTAAAGTTTAGCTGTTCCTTTGAAGTTTATGTTTTCATGTTTACCGGACTATAACTTCTAATCTACTATGTCAGAAACGGATTTCATGAGGTAACTAATGGTGAATTAAACTTCTGTAATTCTTCTGTATTTATAGCGCAGTTGTTCGGAATTGATAAAAATTACATTTGTTTTGCGGCAAAATGTTTCAAAATATTGCAATGCTCTTCTAATTTGATTGTTTTTACAATTTAATTTTTACTTATGTGATTAGAAAAGAGAAATGTGATAAAACTGTAACAAAACTTTTAGGTAGGAAAAGCATAATTTAAAGTAACCTGTTGTATCAATACATTTTTTAAAAAGAAAAATTACTCTCTTAAACATTATTATTTATAATCACTTAGCAATATTTTAAATTAATTTTACATTTTTTTTCAAAAAACCAAATAAAATACTTTTATTATTTTATCTAAAATCATAAAAGGATTAAAATTATCTGTGGTCTTTAAACATAGCTTTAAAACATCATATTTTTAGATAGAAATATTTCATATTTGTCAGCTCAAAAACTGCTCACATACGTTGATGTTTTTATTTTGTACTACAACTTAATTATTTGTGTTTCAAATTGCGTTGTAAATGTGGAATTCTTTGTTTTCATCAAGAAAATATTACGAATATTCGTAAATTTTTACTATAAAACAATATAAATAAAGAAGGGAAATAATTTCAGTGACTATTTTTATAATTCGAAATTAAAAAATAGTACATATACGTATAAAATTGTTTTTCTTCTGTGTAACATCAAGAGGGCTGTAAAATTAATGAATAGAGTATTGCTTACGTAGCTGTTTTTCTTCCATCTTATAGGTTTAAACTTGAATTTTGCATAGGAAAAAGTAAAATAACTATAGGCATAATTTTCTTGCACAATTTTGCCCTAATTAGTTGCACTCTACAGTGTGTATTATTATTTTATACAAATCTTTCGTTCTTGCAACATAGGTGTTTATTTTAGTTCATAAAATATGATTTTTCTGTTGTACTAGTGTAGTTAATTTTTAGTTTCGGAAGAGTAGAATCGTTTCTGATTAGGTAGACATCACTTTTCCAGCTTATGGCTAAATGTAAAAGATATTAAAACATAACAATATTTAATTTTTTAAGCTAAAAATATCGCCACGGACGTGTATGATTAAAAGAGTTAAGATTTAACAGCTTTAATTATACCAGACACAATGAAAGTTCTATGGTAACAATTCTTCGTTCAAGAAACAGCCGTAAATATTGTGACTACAGCATAAAATTTTAATTTGTAATGGTTGGTCAAACATTATCACTGGATATGATGAGGAAATATAATCCTCGTAGAAGAAACGTTCTTTCAATTGATGTATCTCCTGAAATTGAATTTAAATACGTACTTTGCAAATAAAATTATTTTATAAATTAGTAATTTAGGCAGCTTTTAATACGTCAAACTATAACTTTATGCTTTGAGTTTAGATCTAACCTCTTATATTGAGAGCAAACTTCTTTATACACTTAAACAAACTTTTCTTATACGTTTTTGCTCAATTCGTCCTGCAAATACAAATAAGTAATTTTTCATTCCAATATAATGTAACTTATTATCGACAGTTTAAATTGTATTATTTAAATTGTAATATTGCTAAAAAAGCATTAATAATTTATTTTTGCGATGTTATGGTTATTTATATAGTTCATGGGCGAAATGATTCAATTAATCCAGTCTACAACGTCAAAAATAAAACGTTGAAAAACAGAATATCATCTGGAAAAGTATATAATTTCGCTTGCGATTGTTTTCTCCCAATAAGTAGTAATTACCACTTTATACACCCTGCTTACCTACTTTACTAATTACCAAATTTTTACAGCATTTTTAGACTCATCGGTCTAAAAATGTCGTAAACGCTTGAAAAATATCTTAAAGATATGAAATCTCTTGTTAACAACATAATTTGTGATTTGGCACTAGAGAGCATATTTCCCTCTTCCACTCTAAAGCGCGTCGCACATTCACTTTGATGTCACAGAAGTGTCAAAACCCGTCATATATTCAGCAGCAAAATTTTCCGGTCCACCAGTTTTCATTTAAATTCACAAGCCTGCTTCCCTCGTATCTGTTGTAAAACTGTTTCTACAAGGAAACGCTCTAAAGGAGTCCCATTCATGAGAACACTTTCGCTGTTATTTACATCATAATTATCTGCGTCCTAGCTAGACAGACGATATCAAAGACGTCACCTCGACATTATCCGGTACCATCAGGCATCCCTTGCACTTGCAATTGGTAATTGAACGGTTACTGGAATTGACTCCGATTTTGCTAAGCCGAAATCGCTGGGCCATTTTGTTCAATCTAGTTTTACCCCAAATTGGCATCTGTCGTGACTAACTAGTCGGTAAACTATACTTAATGTGACGAAAATAAATTCAGTGGAGAATTGAATTGTGGGATACTACAGCTTGTTTTTCGCCAGTTCAGTTCAATAAACTGTCCAATTAGACCGAGACGGCTGGTTGAGGATAGATGCAGTTGTAGTCGGTTTTTTTTGGGTGTTTTTGAGGTTTAAATTGGGAATCCGATATCGTGATTTGTTGGAGTTAAGTGTCACTTAAGTTTTTCTAGTTTCGAGAGTGTTAGACCGGATTTTTTTTCAATATATGGAAGGATTTGAGCGTATTTTTAGTACGTCTGTTGTAAATTGGAATTATAATGTCAGCAGAAAATGGTAATATTCTCTGCAGGGTAATTGAGGTTTTTCACTTGAGAGTTAAGCAATCGGGGCAAAAACAACTACTCAAAATTGCATTTCTTTGGCAAAAAATAAGACAGCTAATACTCTTCCTACAATATCCACGAGTCTGATTCCAACATAATGGTATCTTGGGTTTCCTTTTTTTTTCCTTCTCACAATTCCATGTAATTTATTATCGCCATTTTAACTTTTTGATAATACAGTAGACGCTTGTTTTTACGATCGCTCATGTTATATGAACCGTAAGCAGCTGGCCCCGACTTGACATAATAACTTAAATCCCCATTTACGAACTAAAATGTTCAATAAAATGGTCATCACGCAGATTAACTATTGGGTTAACTATTTCTAAACTTCATGAATATACTTTTAATATCCTACACATATGATTCTATATGATCATTATGATCCATTCTAAATTTGCATATGTGACCATTTTCTGTGCCATCAAAACATTTATTTTAACTTGAAAAATACTTAGTACTACCTTGATACCTTTGGTTGAACATTTACTTAATTCTTTTTAGCGTTGTTAAAAAAACAGTGATTGCATTTGATATACAACTTAATCTCAATAAAAAGTCACACTTTAAGTAATCCTTTTTTTTTGATACTTAAAGTACGACTACCTATAAAAGTAAATACAGATATCTACAGCTAATTCAAATGTAAAGCAAAATGATTTTTTTTTCATTTTACTCACTTTAAAGAGAAAGAATTAGCATGATGCATTTATTTTATTTATCTTATTAAAATCTATTTATCTACTAAATATATCTTCTTTTAAATAAAGTACTTAATTTAAAGTTTATTCACAGAAATATACTTAATTTTTTATTTAATCAACTTTTGTTTAAAAACATTCTTTTTAAAATAAATTTTAAAGAATTTATTTTAATAATTCTTTTTTTTATTGCAATCAAATGTAAAGTTATGCATAAGTTAGTCACTTTCTTTCATTCTCTTATTTGCCCGAGTTAGTTTTAACTTTACCTTATAGAATAAGAGGAATAGCAACCATAATCAATAGTATGAAAATTTGTTCATTATTATTATTATTATTATTATTATTATTATTATTATTATTATTATTATTATTATTATTGTTATTATTATTATTCTCTTCAAGTATCAAGAAGTTCTGATCTAGTAAAGATAATTCAATAATAAACTTATAACTTGTGTTTAATTGCTTATTTTAAGACTATAAAAACTGTTTTCTACCGTTTTTAATGTTAATTTGTCAACTTACTTCAGCTTATATTTTAGAAAAGTATTTTCATACATTAAATACTTACTACATTACTACATGCATTTAAAATGCAATAGTCAAAGAACTTAAGGGTAAAATTTTCACCCTGTTCTTTATTGTTCCCTGTTCTTTACTGAAAATATCTTTACTGTGTAAAACATTTTATCCCTGTAACGATTTTTAAATACTATTGTTTATAAAAAAATTGTGATAATCAAGAAAAGATGTTTAAGTGTATGCTATAGAAACGTTGGTATTCTGTTTTGCAATAACTTTCCTCTTCTTTTATTACGTAATTACCAATCCGATACAACATATTTTGATCGCATGCAAATTTACATAGCATAAAACCTTTTTTGTAGATCATTCTTTCACTCTAACATTGATATCTGTGACCAAGACAACTTCATTTGATTGACTTAAATGTTATGTAACGCATTCGCTTGGACTATTACTATTCGCAAGCCTTAAATGTAAGTTCAATAATACTTTGAGAAAGGATTACTAAAATTGTAATTTTATACTAAGGCCTATGTAAACAAAAATCATTTACACTTAAAATTTATTTTCACTTTTAAGAAAATCTTACCCAACCCTATAAATATCTACTTAAAAGGATAATAAAACCGATTTCTTGAATAAATTTTCCGAATTCCGCTTCAGACATTTTGAATATTAATGGAAACCCATTCTCTCCTATAATCTCATTCTAAATACCCCCATAAAGTTAACGCATTCATACTTATTTTCCCGGGAAAAGTCCATTTGAGTATTTTAGGGTCAGAAGTAAAGCATTAAATTAGTATTCAACCAGATATACCAAGATAAAAACAAATGGAAGCCATTCTCTATTCATGAGTTTCGATAGTGCTTACAACGCGCACCAACAAAACTAAAGAAAAAGCTTAATACTCAGTTCATAACACAAAAAGTTCCATGAAAATTAGATAAGCTAAAACGATGAGAGGCTCATTCATCAATTTCCGATTAAAATTTTAAATCCCGAAAGCACTCCAGGTTGACACTGGCATATGATGAAGGCGAGGTCCAATTGGCGATGATTCTTTTCCTTTCAAATAGAATATCACTTTAAAATAAGAGGGAGGAGGACATGTTGTATCGGGTGAGCAGAGCTGACATCCACAAAAAAACAATTTTGCTCGTTACATGACACCACACCCGGTTGCAAATTTGTCTTCGTGGTCGGTTGGGTTTTGAAATTGCGAGGATAAATTGAATTAGGGCTTCGCAAATTGAAAAGGAGCTCGCAATTTGCAGAGCCATTCATTTAGTGAGTAGGTATGTATAATTGATGGGTTTCGTTTCTTGTGCGTACCGTTTGGAATTTAAAGCGAGTTAGTCCTATACTGTCTTTCACAAGCTGAGCTCTCGTATAACATTTCGGTTGCCAAGGCAACAGGACTCTCCTCATTTTCAACGGGGGGAATTGTTGAATTTGTTTATTATTTTAACAGTTCACTAATCCCAGCCTCTAACATAAATATGCTTGCAACTGCATCATTTCCAAGAAGAAGACCGTGCTTGTGGTCGACAAAAATTCTTCCAATAATCCTTTGTCGGCTTTAATTTTTAAGCTTTAATTAATTTATTTAAATACTTTTATGAATAAAATCTGTTATTTTGCAGACATGGATAAACAAATGAAAGTGATCTTTTTTGTGTGAGTTAGATTTTCTTAAATTTTATAAAACGATTGAAATAGATTTATTTCTTTATGAAAAAAAGTAGATAAACGAGAATTACTTTAAAAATCTAAAATTTTAATACTACATCTGTTGCATACTGGTTTTACCTGATTAGTTAGATTACTGTTGCAGTAGTTTTTACCTGATTAAAAATCAAATCAAAGAAAATTATATCTACTCTTCCCCATCTTAATAAAGTTGTTGTCTGTCAACCATTATTTAATTAATTCTAAAATAGCATTCCAGGAAAAAAATTCTACAACACCGACACCATTGAAAATTCGAAAACAGTTAGATAGACCAAAACTTAAAAAAACATCCTTCATAACAACACTGGACGATATTTTGCGTGCATAAAACAAAACCTTCAGTTTGAAAAGTAGGTTAGTTCCCACGATCGTCAAAACCAATGCCCACAGCATCGACTCCTTCCCAAAAAGATACCGAAACCAAACAACACCCTAGAGGAGAGTGGGCGTGAAGCGCTTAATTGTGGCCTAAACTGGCTCCTCGACGCCTTGAACCCGATGCTGAAGCGCTGACCATGGCATTCAGCAGACAGATGGATCTGTAACACAGCCCGTTGACCTTGCGTCGTCGTCCGAAGGGAGGCGAGGAGCCCACCACTTCCTTCCATTGCTTCTTGCTGCGAAGGCGCGGCTCTGATGAGAACGGCTGGACATTATTATGGAGGGATGGATTATAAACTCAGATTTGGACAGATTTAAAGGGTTTTTGCATTGTTATTTTGTGTGTAATTTAAGTTTATCCCTTTCATTTACCGACGGTGCTCATAAATACACACTCTACTCAGCTTAATGTGATCACGCGGTTAATGTTATCAATTGGATAATGTTATCGAAATTGATTGGTGCCGATCACTCTAGCACAAAGTTTATCGTTTTATGTGATCAAAATTTGGAGAAAACCTCCTTTTTTCCCGTTGGAAGGCCAATTTTAATACATAAACATACATGCAAAATGAGTCATTGATGTAGTAGTGTTAAATGATCCACTCTTACATCATTCTTTAAGGATGTTTAAGTTGCTTTTGTTCTAAATTCAGCAATTATTCCTAAAGTCAGAAATGACAGAAATGAAAAAACAAAAGAGATGTATTAGGAAAATCTTTGTTGAACATATTTTAATCGTTATCCTAATTGCAAACAAAAAAATTATACACATTAATTTACAATAATTAAATTTCAAATTGTCATTTTAAAAAGTTGAAATTTTAAAACCTATTTTTCACTTCTTTTAGATATCAAAGGTATAAAAATTTCAGAATAGCATTTTTTATAGAATTTATTCATATATATATCAGTAAATAAAATGTAGAATAAAAGCAAACTGTGCAAATCGTGAGCAAGTACAAAACAACGTTTAATTTGTAGAAGAAATTAAAACTCCATCCGGGGATCCATGTATCCCCGAAACAAATTTATATGTTTTTTAAAGTTTTAATTTCTTGTACAAATTAAACAAACGTTGTTTTGTAATTGCTCACATAAAATGTAGTTTTCTTCATTCTATATTACCTGTAAATAACAATAAAATTTGAATTAGATTTGAAAATGGTATAATAGGACAGTAAAATACCCATTGTATGATAACTTTAGTAGTAGGTATTTGTTAACAATAGTATCAATGTCATAAGTTTTTGGAAAATTTAACTATCAATTCCAAACTGTGGAACGCCAATTAGTTGGAAAGGAGTGAAAATTACAAATGTAAATTTGCTCTTAACTGCCCGAACACAATGGAATTGCTATATCAAAATTCAAAGGGGACTTAAAATTTAAATAACTAAGTGTAGGATTTTTAAATTGACTGACTCAGTGAATAATATTGTGAGGAAGATAATTTGTGTAAAGGGTGTATTCTGGTTGAAACGTATTGATTTGAGACTGCCCACTACTACAAATTTAAAGAAAAATCCTGTTTAGACTTATGAAATCCTATTATTTCTATTGAAATTAGATGATTAGGGTAAAACCAAAACCATTATTAATCGTTACTATGAACACCTGAATTGGTCCACGAAATAATGCCAACTATAGATTTTCTAACTCGACCATTTTTTAAGGAATAATAATAAAAACCCAAGAATGTAGTAAAAGTGACGAGGGGATTTTGAAATTATCGAGATCGAAATTGACAAAATAATCATTGCAATTATTTGTTACCATAAAAAAAAACTTATCGAAGAGTATTATGAAATGAGTTTTCCAATTTTTATTTCTGGAGTTGAACCATCTTTATCCAATTAACACATGCTTTAGTTTATAATACTAGTTTAATAAGTGATAGCAAAAAATCAAATGTATTTTTTAGTGTCAGAAATGTTTACTTACTCAGATGTTGTCTCGAGCGCTGTACAAGTGTTCAAAACACCCATTAATGACGACACAAAATGAACATTTAAGTGGCGTGACGTCAATTTAGTTTTTAAAATGTCTGATTGAATAATGATGACAGTTCTTTAGAACTTTAACTGACACACAGCTTAGTTATGGAAGAATTTTCAGATTGGTTCTTTAATTATAGGATAGTTTTGAAGGTTACAAAGGGGGTATGGGGATCATTTGAAATATTGGGTTTGAACCATTAGAAAACTACTTGAATGTAATTTTGAAAGTAGAAAATGAAAGTTAATTGAAACGGGATATTAAAAACTGGTTTGTCAAGTTACGACAAAAGTTAAAGTATGCAGGTAATGTCGCTCACAATTACCTCCAAGAAAACATTTATGTTATAAAACGGTACATAATGGAGTTGAGGGATTAACAAATGTTAAGAGTACATAGAAATTTTTTGTAGTGAATTTTGGGAAGTTTTGACTAATAGGGCTAAAATAAATGTGTGAATTTAGCAGCATAGCATACTTTTTTATTCAAAAAGTTTATGATGCTCATGTGTAAGTTTTGTAAAGAGGTTGACGCTCTTTTTTATATACTTAAAGGGAACAATAATAAAGTTCGTAAAATTAAGAGTTCGCAAAAGCAAAAACAGAAAACTGATAAATTTGTCAATTTGTTCAAAATTTTTCCTTTTAAAAAGCGAAGACGTTTTTGAGAAGGTATACAAATTAAAACTATACACATACTAGCTGTTACGACCCGGCAAAGCCGGGTCTTACAGCTAGGCTAGCCTTTTATGCGAGCTTCGCTCGTTACTACTTCAAGTTCCTATTAATTATACATTAAATAAGAAGTTTAACTTTAATAATTTATTATTGTTGAATTAGAAACCAACTTCCCTAAAAGTAACTTTTTAACCTTTATTAAGTAAACCAACTTTCTTGAAAGATATTTATTTAAAAGCTATTATATTATTTTAAAATTTTAATTACTTTTATTTATTTATTTTTCTGATTATTGCGAGATGGCATCGAGTCAGTGAGTGACGTGGGCTTTTATATTTTTCTGATTATGATTATGATTATTATTGCGAGATGGCATCATAGTGTGCGAGCGTTCCATTCCAGAATCAGTGAGTCAGTGAGTCAGTGAGTGACGTGGGCTTTTATATGAGAGATTTTTTACACTTCACTTTCAGTGAAACATTCATACTGAAAACCTTTAAAATGCACTCCAAATATAAAAATATTTAAATCTAACCTACTTTAAATGCTTAAAACTTAATAAATATTAGATAATTTGAATGCTTTAAAAGTAATTAAATGATGGAAATTAAAATTTTATTGAACTGAAATTGCGAAAATTAGTTTGTTTGCTATTAGTTCCCAGTTCATAAAAATTACGAATGTTTGCGAAGAGGTTCATAAAAGAAGCGTCGACTGCTAACTTAGTTTTCTTTGAAGGGGGTATTTTTTTTACTTCAATATTTTTAAAAATAATATTTATTTTAATATTTACTTTATTTATATAGTCAAGATAGAAAGTCACATAAATGCATTAATTATGTACCGGAAATTTTATAGGTTTAATTGACAAATTCATAAAATAACTCAACAAATATTTAGTAATGGGTAAAACCAACCATCGTTCATTCTCTTTTTGAGCGAGTGAAAAATTAAATGTATGCATTAATGTGTCGACATCGAGTGTAAGTTGAGTCATACGTGGACACATTAAGTTGGAGAAGAGAAA
The DNA here is from genome assembly GCA_963680715.1 of Tetragnatha montana. NCBI lineage: Eukaryota > Metazoa > Arthropoda > Arachnida > Araneae > Tetragnathidae > Tetragnatha > Tetragnatha montana. The sequence goes on from OY796677.1 coordinate 34,734,528, forward strand.
TAATATTGTGAGGACTGCTTAGTAACTGTTCCATCCAGTATTTTTTTAATTCACCGAATAATTAGCAATAGGCTCAATGAGAACATTTTATTCATGTAAGGAGCCGTTTAAATATTACGTAAGCATGTTTTTGGTCGTTTTTGACCCCCTCCTCCCTGGTCAGCAAAGATAAGCAAACCGCCAATCCTCTTCCTAATTACGTAAGAAAATTGCCCGATTCCCCTTTGATTTTTTTGTACAAATCAACTTTGTACAAAATGTTTAGCAGTGCGTACATTCCAGAAATTCATCGTGTTCCATGAACACTTAACCTATCTTTAAAATTTTCTTTGTGAAGTCAAAATGCTTGAATTTTTTTTCCTAGTTCAATTTTTTGTGTAATATTTATTTTGGTTGAATTTTAAAATTATTTTTTAAGAGATTTTCGAAAATGCAGTGTTTTTAACATCTACGTTAGCATAACTCATACCCCTCCCCCCTTGTCAGGAAAAATAAGCAAAGAGCCAACCCCCTCCCCTTTAGGTGCTTCCGTAATATTTGAAAGGCTCCTTAATAAGTTAGTCCCAAAGTGTGAATTAGTTTGGCAATAAGTGAAATCTCCTAAAAAGCACTAATATATTTCCATTAATAATAGTTATCATGACTTACTTAACTTTTTTTGCATTATGCAATTAATGTTAAACGGGATTAGAGTTGAAATAGAAAAAGTTTCTTATTGTTTTTACGAAACGCTGCCTGAAGTTTGAAACACAAGTTAAGACAATCCTCATTTTGAAGTTCAACTTCCTTACAATCGTGCGTTAATTTGTTATTGATATGCATTGATTTTCTCTTGAACCTGCATAGTGCGAAATGTCTCATCATCCGATTCTTTTTTCAGCTGAGCGGGGCGCGGGAGGCGGAGAAAGTGGTGGCCGGCCTCAGGAGCCGGACCGAGCACTCCGGCGTGAATGTTGGACCTGCTGTGCTTTGGGTTTGTGGTTGGAAACTCGTGGCACGACACTGGCCACGCCGGACCAGGTAAACAACCAATTTATTCACCTTAATAACTTCAATATCTCGAAATAGAAGAGACCCGACAAACATTTCGAGATAACATGGGAAATAAAGAATACTTAATCTCAAGGGGGAATTCTTTCGGGATAATAAAGCTTTCGGGATAACGAGGTTATTCTGTCTTCAATTCTGTTGTTATTTATACGAATCTGTCTTCAACTTTTGTATCTTTATTAAGCGCTTGGTGGGATTTTATTAACTCATGCATCTGTGATTATCACATACAAAACTCAACTGTTTCATAAATTTAAATTCAGTATAAATGTTTAAGGCAACGTGATAAACCGGGCATTATGAATAATGCCCGAAGTGAGGCGGGCAACGTGATAAATTCAATGACACTTATCAATGGGTATTTATCACTTTGTCCGAAATACGAGGGCATTATTATACATAATGATACATTATTATACATTATAATACATAATTATACATACAACAAAACGGAAATATATTCAAATGCATACAAACGACAGACTTTTGAACATTCGACTATAATGAAAATGTTTATTAAAATTTTTTTGCACACAGTTTTTTATCTATGCAACATATGCTAAATCATTTTATTCAATCAATTTCGTTGAAATCGAGTCTTATTACTTTCGATAAGTCTTAAAATAAAGTGTAATGCGTTTCTTTGAGACGAGTGAAGATAACTATGAACTTGTCTGGCTCCAAAAAAAATAAGATCTTAACATTTTCACCAAAGCTTTACAATATTTTTTTTGAGTGATTTGAGAGACTTATTCTTCTTTAAAAGCGCACTATTTTTCTACTTAAGCATTCTAAGACAAGCGTTTCTTCTTGGAAAAGCGATAAACCGTTCAGAGGAATTCTTGCAATAAGGAGTAAAAAAATAAAATTCGAGTTCATAGTCGCATGAAGCATTGCAAACATTTTTCTGAAAATATTTTTGCGCCCAACTAAAGAAATAAACACAATTAAAACACCCATTTGTAGGGAGTTAAAATTTTTATTATGGGATTTTTTAAAGATTACGTTAAATGTCCTAACAAAAAATACGTGTTTTATGATGCTATTAGTTCATTTTGTAAAAATACTTACGTGTCCTAAGAAAAAGAAGATTAGTGTATGAGGATTACAAAAATAGTTTACGTTCTTGATTGAATTCTAGGTTTTTTTTGCCAAAGAGTGCCTAATTTTATCTTCAGATTTTCCAGAAAGAATAAATACGAGAATATTTCTATGGATGCAATTTATTGGTAATGTGTATATATTGGTAATGCAAGTAGACTTATAAGAAGTTCACAGAAAACACTTGAAATACCTAAATATATGAGAAATTTGTTTTTATATATTTTTCGCAAATAAAATACAACGCATGCTTATGTACAATTGAATAGAAGCTGAAAAGTAGCATTTTACAAATATAATATTGGTTAATTATACAATTTAAACAGTATTCTTTTAATTTAAAGGTTAACCGTTCAAAAACACTTCATTAGTAATTAATTCCTTTCAATTCACTCTTCATTTATTCAAGGAATGTGTTTGCAATAAAAAAACAAACAACTTGTTTCCGGCACACTATTTAACATTGAGTTTTAGAATTTGTAGTTATTAAAACTAAAGAATATGCACAGGGAAGGAGAACTATTATTTGCATAGTTTTACTTCGAGGAAAAATGTAAAATATTACACAGCGAGCGAGTTAAGTTCAAAGTTTTGAAATAATTGTCTTCAACAAAACAGAAATGAGCCAAATTGCTTGAAAAATAGTAATTGTCTGAAAGTTGATTAGCTTGTCTGACTCAACGTATTTACTTTCGTTATTTTTCTTGAAACTATGAAAACCCTATTTGACAACTTTGTTTAAGATTGTTTGACTTCAAGGATTAAAGATAAACTTAAAGGTCTTGTGTACTTTGTAAGTAAATAAAGAACAATACAATTCTTTGGGAATAGGCTATGAATTTAATAATGTTAAAAATTGTAAGGTGAAAGAACAAATATTTAGATTTTGATAATAAACATACATTAATGAATTTATATCTAACAATGTCTAAAATTTTTTTTCAGCATTTAATAATTGTAATTTGACGAGAAAAATAGTTACTTATACTTAATTTCATCTACATTTCTTCAATTTATTTTAATAGTACTTTCCGTGTTCTAATTTCTCTAATGTTTTAATTAATAATTACTGTAAATAATGTAACATATTGGGGACAAGGAGAAATTTACTGTTTCTAGTCTCATTAAAGTTTTTGATGTCATATATTTTACTTGTAACTTTAAATTATTTGAGGTTACTACCAATCATTTGTATAAATTCCAATTAAAAATATATCAAAATAATCTGGGATTCAGTACTATTCTGAGTTAAAAAAGTTAAGTGAGTTTAATTACAAAGTTTAGCAGTGATACACATAAGTTACAGTCTATTTTTACTGTGCGTTTTATAATCTTTAACAAATATTGGTTATAACATTGGGAAACTTAGCTATCGAGAGTTTCTAGTAGTATTGGGTTTCTAAATAAGCATGCAATCAAAGAAATGATGTTTGTTAGAAATATTACATGCTTCTCTAAACATTTTGTTATTTGAGATCAAGATTCAAGGTTATAATACTTATAAACTACCTTATATTTGAAACTATCCAGATAAAGTTTTATCAGTTTCTTTTGATCCCTGAACCCAAAATAGTGTTATCAATTACTCGTGGGTTTAAACATTTGTTAGGATTCAAAATGGCTTAAGTCATACTAAGGTATATAAAAAATGACTTTTCATATTACTTCGTTACACCCCATTAACAAAATTTCATAATCCATATATTGGTAATAAACTTATTTAATTTAATTTTAAGAATTGTTAGTCGTCAAATTTTATCAATATTTAATGTTATGAAGAAATATATCTGGTAAAATGTTTTGCATTTATTGGATATAATTACACTGAGTAAACGGGGAATTGCATGAAACTTGGAACAGAAGAAATACACATAACTTTGTTGTGAGAAAGATTTTGGTACTAAAAATATAGTGTATACAGTTTTTTTTAAGAACTACTCAATAAAACAATATTTAATAATTAATTACTTAAGTAATTAACAGTTTGATTCTAATAAATAAAAACCTACATGATTTTAATTCCTTGTTTAAAATAACAGAAAAAAATTTATTGTGTTTTTAAATGTACTATAAGTATTGATTGATTTAAAGTAAAAAGTTCGCGGAATATTTTTAATAATGACTTTTAGATTTTAATTAAACTTTTGATAGAAATTAATATTACATGATACTTACTTCAGGAAAAACTGCATTACTTAACTTAAGTGAAGGTGTAAAATATTGTAACCAAGCTCCGTTTGTATACGATTGAAGTATACTCAAAATAGAGTTTTTATAAGGTGACAAAATCTAAGATTTTATAAGTTTTGCAAAAATAAAATAAATAATCCAATATTAATGCAAAGTAATAGAAAACCAAATAAGTTTTGGATAAATTTTAAATTTTAGTTTGGTTTGATCTTGAGCACATAAGCTTATAATGAACAGCATAAAGATATAAAAGCTGTGTATTTGAAGAGTAAAAGAATAGATGTATTTAATTTAAAACCAAAATAAATGCTAAATAAAAATGATAATGAATTCCTATGAATTTTAATCTTTAATTTGCGTAAAAAATTAAATAATATGTATTTATTTGTATTTTTTTAAAAATTCCTTTCTCAATACAGAGACAGATACGTCACTAAGCTCTTAACGTTTTATGAAAGTACATAGCACTCACTTCACTTTTACTTCGCGTTCAATCGGTATCCCAATAAAGATAAGTCGACAGACATCGTTTGAGTTTTTAAAGGTTCAAGGGCACTATGACAACCTCCCTGTCACAAGTTTCTGAATTGGGAACATGTTTTATCGATAAAAAGGGAGGGAGACCTGTAGAATATTGCAATAACATATCCCCATCCCCTGATACACATTTGGTGTATAACTACGACTTCGAATGTATCGATCAAAGACACTGACTGGTAACTATTAATTTTAAAGTTAAATTTTTATTGTTCGAGAGAAATTTTGATGGTTTATTGAATAGTCAATATGCGAGTACCTATAAAATCAGTACTAAAATTATATGAAATATCATCTTAAATTCTTAATGTAGATTTTATTTTTATCACAAAAAGTGTGCAAAGTGCACTTAAAATTAGCATCAAATTGTATATACTTTCATGTTAATTTTCATGTTTTTAAATGGTTACAGTAATTGTTATTGTTAATAACTTTTAAGTTTTTAGTAAACTACAAATATTAAAGATGATTTCATACAACCAACGCCTTACAAATAGTTTGATTTGCATTTAAATATTAATATTATTTTTTATTAATACATTTTTAAATGGGAAGTTTGAGATTCATTTTTTTATTCAAAAAGTATTAACCTTTTTTGCTATATAAACTATAGATATAAATAAAGAAGATAATTTTAATAAGAGAATACACTAGTTTTGACAAAATAGTTTAATTTCTTATATAAAAAAACTATCGTCTTTTATTATCTTACAATTTGATTATGAGTAGTATTTTTTGAATTATAATAGGTACTAGAAAATACCTTTTACATGGTAATAGAAATTAATTGATGAATACATAGAATAATGGCTACCAAAATACTATTAGATTCCTGAATTTACCTTTTTAAGAAGTACAATTTTACGTGCCAAGGGATACGTTAAACCATGAAAAATAACACGTAATTTTCTTTGTATCATAAGTCATTTACAATATTCTTCTGAGTCTATTTCCCCCCCTCAGAACTGTATCTTAAAATTTTAAAGCTACTAAGCTTACAATATGTTTAATTTCAAAATGCATTACATAACATTGCTAATATTCCTGAGTATTCTAAAAGATCAGAATGGTAATATTTTACACGATTACTCGAGTGGGAGTAAGACCAATTGGACATTGACACTAATCCAAAAGACCGCAAATAAATCTTCAGAGGTAATCGTTTGTAGTAATCTCTAACGCACGCCATTTGTTACTCGAGAAAGGGTCATCGTGTATTTCGTGATTTTTTTGACAGTCGAAGTATGCTTTATTTTTTTTTATAGTTTTCCTTTTAGACAAGAAAATAAGGAATCCTCCTGGTTGATTTTTTTTAGCTTGTTCCTCAAGTCAATAACCTTCTTGTTCAAACGCAAATTTTGCAGTCTTATTTGTTTTTAATACTGTTAGGAAGTCTTTAAAAGTGTTCGTGACGTTGGACAAAATCCATATTGAGGGGGTATTGTTTTTTTATATAGCTAAAGAATTTTAAAATACACACATTATTTAATGGTTACAACTTTAATTTTTTTATTTCAATGTAGAATAAAGTAAATCCCTTAATTTAGTTATGAATGTTTTAACTGAAATAGTTAAAGAAACTTTTCAAAAATAACTTTACTTATTTCAGAATAGTTCATTCGGAATGATATAAGTATTTCTCAAAATTAATATGCTAAAACTTTCCTCTAGTAATTTAACCACTTGATTGTTCCAACTAGCAAACAACATTTCATTAAATTTAAGGTCGAAAAGAGAAATGAATAACATTATAGCTCTTGATTAAAAAAGTAAATACACTTAGGCAAGATTTCTTATTTTTTTACCCTTTACTGTGTAAACATGTGTATTGTATGATAATGGAATGATTTTATTTTTCTTACATTTTGCATAATTGATGAGGTCTTCGAAAATTTCATATTCCACAGTAAAGGTAACCCCTTTCACTGTTAAATAATATATTTAACCTCTATTCTTGCATAATAGAATACTTAAGAAACTTGTTTTTCAAAATAGAGTTAAAAGTGATACATAATTATATTAATTAGTGTTTAAGTGAAAATTAGCTTATTTAAATTTTATCTCGGCCTTAAAATTTTTAAACTCTATTTTTCTGTTTGATTTTAAAATAACTACTTAATAAATTATTAGTTTGGTTTGGATAATTTTTCTGGACTATAAGTATAAAATAATGAGCAAATGAAAACACTCAACTGTTGATCAGTTTACTTCCTTTTACACAATTGGATGATTTCCTAAAACTTTGTTTTAGACGCTTACGTTTCGATCATTAAACTATGATAAATCTGCACGTTTGTGTCTTCCATACCAAAGACATCTTGTTGATCTTCTAAGCAGATTACGGTCCATCCCTTTTTTAAATCATTAACTAATATTTGGCGACGTTTAGGGACGTTGGCGACGTTGTGTCTTGAATTTTTATACCCACCACTCCCACAAAATGACCATCGGAGCATGGCACCGCCAAATCAAAGAGCTGCATAATATATTTTTTAAAAAGAATATATCCTCTAACCATGGAGGTCTTCCACTCATAGAAACCGATTCTTCCTACCGCATTATCACTGTAATTTGAATCTATTACTTTCTCTCGATGCTTCCAATTGTTAAGGTTGATCGAACGATGCCCTGAGGGCAGCCATTGAGGTCTGTTATTGTAGGAACAATTGGATTAATGTGTCTTCGAAGTCGGATGCACCATCCATCACTTGTGACAATTTTTAACCATTATCACTTTGATTTGGATGGAGGGTTAGTCGCAGACTGGTTGAGAAAGTCGGGGGTCATTCGTTATTATTTGAATTGTGGTTGTTTTTGTGTTTGATTTCTGACTTTTTGTTCAACCTTTTGTTTGTAATGAAATTGTATAAATTATCTCTATCTGATTTCAAGGGTAATAATGGTTGTTTAACTTACGGAAGAAGTTCATGAAAACTTCGACTTTTCGTAAAAAACAATGGATTTTATCATAGATCCTAGATTTAACATAAAAGTGAAGTTTTAACATAATCTATTTAGCACACTTTTATGAATTACAAGAGCTATCTTTTAAGTTTCTGTAATATTGGAACAGAAAAATTTCTTCTAATTTCTTCAGAAAATTCTCAATTTATTTTTGAAAAATAAAATAAAATTGACATTTTGTTTCTTTTGTTACGCGTACACTTTGCCTCCAAAGGAAGATTCTAAATTTAACATAAATAAAACAGTTATAAGTAAACACACGTAAGTTTTTTTAGCGGTTCCCCTTAAGTAATCTTTTAGAAAAATACTTGATATTTTCATTGCTTTAAGAGAAAGATTTACAGGATTAAGTAAGGCTAGCTGTTACAACTTAAATGATTATTGTTTCTTAATATGCATATGACCCCTCATTAATTTTATCAAACTTATTTTGGTTTGTCAATGCATTTTATTTCTCTGAGATAGGAAAAGTTGTTCGTAAAATTTTGAGGTAGGGATTGAATATTAGGATAATTAAATTTAGCTTTGATTTTTTTTGTGTCTGAGTGACACGTTGTACCTTTCTATTTACTTTTAACCACTCAGTTTTAGAAAAAGAGGAAAATTATAAAAGCGTTTTATAAAAGCGAAAAATTAAAAACAAAAATAACAGTTATAATAAGAAAATCCCAAAAAATTACAAACCCCCTCCCATTTTATTGTATAAAAATTGTCGTCTCTCAAAACTTCAAAAGGATATATTTTTCAATGATCACTTTAATCTGGATTTAAATAGTTTTTAACCTATTTGAATTTTGAAAACGTGGCATCAATTGACCCACCTGACCACCAATGTTAAAGTGCCGAAAGAAAACCCACAATCTGAAATGGATATTTCCAACACACATGCAGCAACCACCCTGTTTAATTTATGAACAGTCCCAAACAGTCGTGATTTCAATTAAGAAGCTCGAAGCTACTGCGATACAATCGCGGATAAAGTAAAAAAAACCACCATAGATTCCGACGCGATACAATCCTACCTCTTAAAAAATCTCCCAATGCGCGAGGCCGGTAATATTTAAGCAAAATAGTGGGGAAACCCCACGGATATGGTAATGACGCAAAGAACCGAGAACTCAACAAAGAAAACGGAGGAACCACCGTAACGGCAGTGGCTATCCGTGCAGGCTTTGATAAGCGTTCCCGAGAGCTCTTGCAGATTCGGAGGGGAATTAGGAATAGAGAGTGGTTCAATGGTAACCTGGCGTATATCATGTTGAGAGTGGTAAAGGAAATCTGTAACATAGGGAATCTCGTGGGTTTTTCGCTGATTATGGTGTGTTTGTTTTAGTTTCATGTTGACCTTAACCTTAAGATTATAACCTTAAAGATTCAAAAGGATCAACTTCAAGGAGTTTCAGTTTTATAGTGTTGTTTAGGGATTTCAATAATAAAACTAATTTAGATGCTTCGATTATGCTGGAATCTTTTCTAAATAAAGTCCTCTTCTCAATAGTTGAACATTTTGGTATTATTAAGGGAAGTTTTAAAATAATATTTGGTGATGGGAAATTTGAATAATGCTTGGTTGACATGAAATGATAAAATAAGGCTTAGTTAAAAGAGAAAATTGTGACCACTTCTGTTTCAAGAAAAAAAAATCCCCATTCAATTCACAACTGTAGCACGTTTCTTATAATAAGAAGGTTGATTACGACGTAGTGTTCCAATGTATTGTGCTTGGCTACTAGAAATCGAACTAAATGAAAATAACCCTATAAGCATAAAAGTTTTCATATTAAATGGGTTTTATGTTAGAAAGATAAATTTATTGATCTCACTTCTATGGAAATTCTTAACTTGTTGTCAACCAGACCAGAATAACCCTCACACTACTAGATTCTTAATAATTGACACTTAAATAAATATACCTCACAGTTCTAAAAATATAGATTTATTTCGAAAGTTAACATGAAATAAGCAGAAAATTGATCTTCACACACACCACTATTTGTACTGAAGGGAGTGTCACCTGTATTGGGTTGTCATAAAGCACCTTAAACAATCCGATAGTACTGAGATGGTGTTCTCCATTGGAGAATGAGGCTGGAAGGATGCACCCTCTATTTCTTCCTATCCTACATGCAGATTGGAAAAGCTTTCATTAGGTATCTCTCATTCTTTTTCCTCTGCTTTCGCTTCTTCACGTTCTCGGGAACGTGGAATTTCCTGTAAACTTTCGTATTCGTCCGGCATGTGTTCGAGATAGGGAATCATTCCGTCTGGCGACCTTCATGCGGAGTAAGACAAGGGCAAGGTCGCCTCTTGTTGCCGTCTTGTCATCATTTCGTAATGAGCGGCGGAATGAGGGCGAGAGTACGTAAATTATGTGCAGCGCTTTTGATATATATATCTGTGAAGTGACGTAAAATGCTTTGAAGAGTGAGTAAAAATAGAAGAATGAGTGGTATTTCAGAATAAATCTCTTCTCAAGATTGAAAAAAGTGGATATGATGCAGTGGTTACTAACCGGTGATTCTTAGAGTTTCTTGTATAGGTGGTGCAGGAAAGATGGTTCGAGAAAGTGGAGTTTTGTTGGAGTCCCATTTTCGTGTGCTTGTTATTCTTCACGTTTTGCGGAAAATATATAGGCAAGTTGTTTCAACATGTCCGTCCAAACTTTACACAGAAAGATTCCTTGTATGGTGTAGATAAAAGATGCCTGAAGAACCATACATCTACGACCGTATTTTTTATAAAAAAAATGGGACGTCATACCCGATTTAAAAATAATTATTTCATTCCACGACGCGCGCATGCATGTGCAGAAGATATTTTTAACATCTTTATCCGGCTAAAATATCCAATTCAAATAATAATATCAGAATTTTCCTTAAACTTTTTTTTTTAGCATAGACCGGATATGACGTTGTACTTCTTTTGTATTTTACATATAAATTAAATTTTTTATACGAAATTAAAATTATCTAAGTGTGTACCAATTTGAAACAGTTGTCTTTCAAACAAATACTACAACTAAAACAAGGAGAAAAAAAATCCAACGTTTTGCGTTATTATGAAAGCCTTTTTTATAGAAAAAGAATTACAGTAAGTTTCCCATAAAAGCAGCATGCATTTCGTCATAATAGTTCTGAAACATGAGAAAATAGCTTAAAAGCTTTGTTTTCCCGTCCTAAAATCACACAAGTCATACAGAAGAAAAAGGTCATGGTTATTTTGGATGTTTCCTGGCATTGAATGAGTTTGTGGCGGAAAATGTGATAAACTTCCTAAAAAACAACTTTCTTCTGTTACATCACTACAAATTCTGACATTTAACACTGAACGTGGCTTTTTCGCTTTTACTATTTTCCTCTCCAGACGAGGCGTACAAAATTATAGGCTTGTAAACTTGCCCAATAACTAAGCTTTGGGTTATTACGTTCTTTATACGGAAACATCTTATTTCCTCTGAAAGGAGTTGGGTTATTTTTTCTTATTCTGGATATTAAAAATAATAGTTAATTTTACACCTTATTAAAAAGAAATTTAATCTGTACTAAAATTGAAATATTTAAACCATAAAACTCACAAAAAGGGGGCATTTTCAAATTGTTTCACACGTTTAGAATGAGAACAGAGTCATGTATAAGGATTACAGATACAAAATTGCTGTCATCACACTTTAAAACTTATTGTCACAATTGTCACTCATTGCAAATAAATTAAGAATTGAAATGTGTAAAATATTACTTTAAGTTTCAAAAGTGTGACGTAACGATGGGAGAGGTGGGAAAAATTGGTGACGCCTTGAAAAATAATCGGAGAAGGAGGTATAAAATCCCAGTAAAATTTAATTTTGTTACTGGCCCCCAAGTTTTAGAAAGACATTAAAGTTATCTAAAGTTTATTCTGGTGTTTGCATGTAGGATATGCTTCTTATCGTCATTGATACTCAAAGAAATTTTTACACCTAAAATATTTTAAAAAAAAGTTAAAGTTGATGCAGGGGCAGGCGCCGCTATTGTAGAAAATTTTCACCTTGACGCAAAAATTGTTGGATGGAAAATTATGAAATTTTAGCATAAAAAATAATTACAGAAAATTTTGGCATAAAATGTTTAGCACTAGAATCATGATTTTTTTTGCAGCCACACTCTCTAATTTTTGAAGATGTGAAACACGTCTATCTTTTTTTTTATTAGTTTTGGGGTAATTATATTCGTCAAATTTAAATTACATAATTTTGAAATTTTAATATTTTTGACGCTTTTTAAGGTGATACAAAAAACTACTCTCAATATAATAATAACAATATTTGAAGCTAACTAGTGATTGAAAGAAAATAAAGTCTTTAAACTCCTGTCCTGACTTTTAAAACGCGTAATATATTAAAAAGAAGGAACCCCGATTTCAACCCTCTAAACGAAACAGCTGTAAACGAGACCCCTCGTGACGATCTCAGGTGATACTTACTGACTCCATCAACTTGACCACCGAGGTCGATATCCATTCATTACTTAACCCCGACTCAAGAAAACGTCCGTGATTTCCTCAAGAGCCACCACCGTTCCCCTTCAACTCAGGCGGAAAAAACACCAAAATAAAGCCGAAGTCGAAAAGGGTAATTTGCTTCAAAAACAAGTGTTCGCAGCGCATGGTTCGTGCGCTCCCGTAGACTGTAAAAGAAGCATGAAACTTAGAGCTCTATGTCCGGGACTAAACTGGTAACTTCCCGTTTGAGGGGATTATCTAGTATTTAATTACGTTTTTCCTTTCTTTTTTTTCACTGGTTGGTTTTAAGAAGAGTTGGGTTTTTCGAAGATGGGGTTATTTGTAGTGCGAGAACTTTCTATACGTGAATTCATTCAACCGGAATATCGTATTTTAAAATTTTATTTTATTGTAACATTCTTATAAGATTCTTATATTATTTTTTGTAAGAACTTCAGTTATGCCTGTCAGTTGGTTATGTTAGTTAATGGAAATCAATTAAAAAATCAAATGTTCTCCTTTATTTTAAATCGTACAATAACCATAGTTATAGAAAGATATCGATACCCCATAGATCAGACATGGGCAATCTTTTTAAGGGGAGGGCCAGATAAAATAAAAATTTTATCTTGGCGGGCCGGAAACAAAAAATTTTTTTATGAGTGATAATTTTTAAAGTTGATTTTTACATCACACACAACTTATGTTATATGCTACAATTGTAAAAAACTTGGAAAAAAGTTACAAAATTGATTGTTCTTTAGAAGAGTATGAAGGCGCATGTGACTGATGAAACAGTGATGCTGAGCTTCTAAAAGTTTTTCATAATCTGGTAGAAACTGGGATGAGCTGATTCGCAGTAGTGAAGCTAAATGATGGTCATATAAAAAACATTTTGTCCTATGTGTAATTGTAAGGGTTATTCAAAACCATGCCGCGGGCCGGATTGATTTGTCCGACGGGCCGCATTTGGCCCGCGGGCCGTACTTTGCCCATGACTGCCATAGATGTATCTAGTTATGGAAAGATACCTACACCATAATGTATAGTATATCTAGTTATAGAAATATAAATTTCTTACATTTTAGACCAGATTCATTCGTATAATTAACCTTCTAAAAGCAACTTTATTCTATTATATCACTACAAATTTGACATTTTATAATCTGGGCTCCTTCACATTTACTATTTTCCTGTCCTGACGGGGCCTACAAAACAATGGGCTTTCCAGCTGACAAAACTTAGCTTATTTGTATCATTGTAATATCTTCGTTATGTAGAAACAGCCTTTTCAATTTTCATTATAAGATTTCACGAAGATTTAAATAAACCTGAAAAATATATCATGAACTTGCATATATCAGAAATTATTTATGATATTTAAATTATTGATTTATTTCATTACAAAATTATCCAATTACACACATGAGTGAAAATATCACACCAGGTGGTTATTTAGTAATTTATAAAGAAAAGTAAAAAAATTACGAAATTTCATTAAAATGAAATGAATTTTAGAAATACGTCATTCCATTTGAATTTTCATGTATGGGAGCTTTGAATTGAATGAATGGCTTCGCTCTTGAAGTGTGATTTTAAGGTAGATGGGTAGTTTTTCTGGAAGAAATGTTATGTTTATGGTGAAATGAGTTCTGCAATTTTGTGTGTGGTATTTGAAGAAGGATATTTAGTTTTACGTTGCATGAAGTTGTTGTTTTCAAATCCCTTTGATTGATTCTTCGACAGAAAAATCCATATTCGATTTGAAGCATCTATGGTTGCAATCAGGGAAAATAGTGATGAAAATGACCGTGATTTTTTCCAATAATGTAAAATTTTTAAATGTATTCCGTTTGAAACTTAAGTTTTTTCTAGTGTTTTCGTACGTCGATTCAATAAGTATCTGTAGTATTCCTTTAATAAATACAACTGGTCGAGTTAATATGTTTTTTATCTTACTCTTTGTATCCTGTTTGTATAAAAAATGTTTCCTGTATTAGAATTACTTTCCTGGTTATGTCGATTCAAAACTGATCTATAAAATTGATTTCAAATTTACTTCGTAGATTTCTACATATTATGAATAAATCAATTCCTTTTCGGCTCATAACAGTTTTAAAAATAAAAATACTTTTAAGAGAACTTATTTGATTTTCTTGTATTTTGTACTTTTATAAGTACCTTGCAAAATAAGTACAAGTTAATTTATAACATTTCCCTTTCTTTATTTTTAAAGTAAAAACTGTTTTTAAAAGGTTTTGTTTAGATTCTTATTTTTGAATAATTTTTGTTTTATTCAGCAATACTAATATTTTTGATGTTCTGAATTATTCTTGTAAGTTTATTGATGACTTGAAAAATATTTTAATTATATAATATACGTAGATGTAGGATATGACGCATTTGTACTGTATTGTGTTAGTTCATGCAATTAATGTTAGTTGCTTCACGTTTTCAATTTAAATAGTGATACCGTTAGGAAGCCAGTCTGAAATAAACAGTTACTGAATATATCCTGACCTCGGTTTGATTTCACAGGGTTATAAAAACTTTACAACTAATGGAAAAATATAATTAATCTTACCGTACTTGGTGTTTTACCATCTTCTCATTTCATGTCAAGCTGACGTTTATATCTTCTCATAAATACCTATTTTTCTTTGAAATTGTCCCTATTTATTTCAAAGAAAAATAAGTGTAATCCTCACGAAAATGGAGAAGTTATTGTAATAACCTTCCTCTTGGGAGTGTTTAAAGTTTTACAATAATTAGAAGTAACAAATAAAATAATGCAACAATTAAAAGCCTGAAGCCTAGAAGCAACAATAGGTTTAACACTGATCCGAGTTCGTAAATAAAAAAATGTCGAAACGAAAAGATTCTCAACAATGTAGTAGTTAACAATGGATTCTTAAATTAAGAAAAAATTTTACTATGCACATTAGGGTGGAGCGAAAAACACGAAAGTTGGAATTTCGATTTTGGTTACCTCCAAAAAGTTGCCTTTTAGTGTCCAAAATACACCTGTAAAATTTTATGAATTTTGAAAAACTCCTTCAGGTCTCTACCAGGGCTTTTATGTTTTCAAAAATTGGTTTTTTACTATAAATTTCATATTTTCATTGTTTATTGGCAAATTTTTCTGGTATTTTTGTATTTTTAATATAAAATGTAACTTTCCAGGCCCGACAATACATTTTTAACCCAAAAAAGTTAATGAAAAGGCACAAATAAATGTAAAATACATGTTTTTTTTACTTTTTTAATATACTGCGTAATGGGGGGAGCAAAAAACCTTTTTTACGAAATCGGTCTACGACTAAAGCTCAAAGTTTGTAGTTGGGGGTCCTTATAACCCATAAAAAATTTAAACTTGGTCGGATGATATCTTTAGGTTGTGCTTTTGAGTCAAAGTTTGAAAATTTCATGAAAAATGTAAAAAATTTGAAAATTTTCCCGATAATTTCTAAATGATCCCGAAGTTTTTTTATGGTGAATAATTACATATATTGCTTGTATGTTGCTTAATATTAGCAAATTAGTATCTTTGAATCACGTAAAAATGGTTTAATAGTTCTTCAAAATTCGTTAATGGACTATGTTAAATATGTTACTAGCTTATTACATTGTGGTCGTTAGGAACAATGTTTAAGGAATAAAACCGGCTGACGGGGGAGGGTGAAAGGTCAAAAAGGTTACATATACTGAAAAATAATCATTTTTTGCTAGGTGATAAATTGAAAGGGAATTTTTCCATGTTAACTGAAAAAAATCAGTAAACGTTTTTTTGTCTGTATTTTTTCGTACATATTTCCCAAAATGCTACTTCGATGGTTCTTTTCCCATTTCTTTTATTTGGGGATGTTAAAAGGAGGATGAGAAATTGTTTGAATTGTTGAATTTGATATACGAAAAATATGACTCGGAAAATATGTAAATATTTAACGCGAAACCTCTCATGATTAATTTTAATGATTTTTTACAATTATTATGGAAAAATCCCCTCTTGAATTCATCACCTAGCAGAAAATATTTATTTTTCAGTTTATATAACCTTTTTGGACCCTTCACACGAATTTTTAAGGGTAAGGTAATCTTCTATTCTTATAAAAACTGAATTCACACCCATAAAATTACCGGAAAAGGTAATTTAGTGAGAAATGTAAATTGGGGCTCGTCCCCTCAAAAATTAAGATTGGTGAGGGAAACAAAGGTGATATTCCGATTCAGGAGGTCATTTAACATAAGAGTCAGCCGGATTTTTTCCTTAAACATTGTTCCTAACGACCACAATGTAATAAGCTACTAACATATTTAACATAGTCGATTAACGAATTTTGAAGAACTATTAAACCATTTTTACGTGATTCAAAGATACTAATTTGCTAATATTAAGCAACATATAAGCAATATATGTAATTATTCACCATAAAAAAACTTCAGGATCATTTAGAAATTATCGGGAAAATTTTCAAATTTCTTACATTTTTCATGAAATTTTCAAACTTTGACTTAAAAGCACAACCTAAAGATATCATCCGACCAAGTCTAAATTTTTTATGGGTTATAAGGACCCCCAACTACAAACTTTGAGCTTTAGTCGTAGACCGATTTCGTAAAAAAGGTTTTTTGCTCCCCCCATTACGCAGTATATTAAAAAAGTAAAAAAACATGTATTATACATTTATTTGTGCCTTTTCATTAACTTTTTTGGGTTAAAAATGTATTGTCGGGCCTGGAAAGTTACATTTTATATTAAAAATACAAAAATACCAGAAAAATTTGCCAATAAACAATGCAAAATATGAAATTTATAGTAAAAAACCAATTTTTGAAAACATAAAAGCCCTGGTAGAGACCTGAAGGAGTTTTTCAAAATTCATAAAATTTTACAGGTGTATTTTGGACACTAAAAGGCAACTTTTTGGAGGTAACCAAAATCGAAATTCCAACTTTCGTGTTTTTCGCTCCACCCTAATGCACATTGTTGCTCATAAACAAATTATTTCTCAATAGTTTAGTTTACAATTACTTCTTGTGGAAAACACAAGGCTACAAAAAAGAGACATGATAGACACGAGACAGTAATATATCAAATCAACCTGTTAAAATTGAATGCTAACTTAACAACAATTCTACCAAATCTACCTCCATCCATCTTTCCATCCACAAAGTTTATTTCTGAGTAGTAGGTATACCCTAATCACCTTCCACAACAAAGACAACCAGACTTATTTAATCACAATTTATCATCCCTTAATAAGCACCTAGGTCTGCTCTGTTACACCTCGCAGGCCAATTACACAACTCCGAACCTCACGATTCGTCCCTATGGCCCATAGAGCTCTCTCCCACCGAAAAAGTCAATGAATCCTCTCTCATAGAAGCTGTATATATTGAACACGTTCTTTCAGAAGACGGTAATCACAGGACTCGCTCTAATGAAATCATCGCGCGGAAGAAAAAATGGTGGCTGGTTTTTTTTCTTTTCACCGTGTTGTGGACATTCTTTTCCCTGTTGGGTGTTCGGCTTCTCACCTCCAACTGGATCAAGGTCAAAGTCACGAGGAGGGATCAGTGGAGGACATGTAATTAAGAGTTAGTGTCAGGGGGAAGTTTTTGATGGTTTTGTTTGAACCGATGCATAAATGCTGGTGGATTAGGTGTAGTTGTGTAAGATGTTTTGCCCTTGGCCTTCTTCGTTTGGAATTGCCTGGTTTTGTCTTATTTTGTAGTAGAGTGGTTTGTTTGATTTGTGAAGCATTTTCGGTTGTTTCGTTCTGAATCGGAAAAAGAACCGTTTCAATCGTGATGATGACATTGAAGTGCATCATAACGTTAGCCCATAGTATTAAATATAAAGTTGAATCGTATTAAAATCAGTTCGTTTATTGTTTTCCTCTAAAAGTGACTAAAATCACTTTTTAAAAATTTCTTTACTGGGATTATTTTTTAAAATTAATATCTTCTTTTGACATAGTTAGGCAGTTTTTCTGGTTTGACACAGAAATAGCCTTAACAATAAATTATACAAACTTTAGGTGTATCCGTATCTTTTTAATTATTTATTTGTACTAAATAGAAATGTAATACTATAAATGTAACCCATTGCTAAAATAAATCATAATCATTATACAAAATAATCTCTCAATTAATTTTAATAAAAAAACATTCTCATATTTTTTTACTCTGATCATAAATATGTATAAAAATATTTTTAAGCCCTCATGTAAGAAATAAAATGAGATAACCCCTCTTAGTTAATAGTTATTTGTTAAATATAACTACATTATTTTTCCATAATGTGTTACTTAAACGGGTATGTTAAAAAACATTAACATTCGAGTTTAAATATGTTATTCTTATTCATTTCAGATTTAAATAGTTATTTTAAATTCCTCTATAGAATAATTAGAACCTTCGTGCATTTAAAGAATAGAATTTCATTTAAAATAAATTGTACACTAATATTAACATTTATTTGTAATAAATTTAAATTTAAAATACCTCCCTAAAACACGAACTACACCCACAAGAACAAAATTAATAATAACGCTATAACGTTATTCATACAGCCTTCTTTGAGATCAATTGAATAAAACTTAAAAATGTCATATCTTAATAAAAAATTAACCTCACAGAAGTCAAATATTCAAACCCAGACCACCCTAACATTAAAGCTGGAACGAACTCATCAATATTTTTGCTACTCGAAAAATTTGCATCCGCCTTTTCCAAACCGTTCTTTTGAATTGCTAATAATATCAGTAAGTTTCAATTGAACTAAACCAGAAAGAACATACGTGACTTTCTTACCAAGCGGAAAAGTTAGCGCCCCGCACTATTGTGAACCGAAAGAAAAAAAAACCAAGCCCCAGTATTCTCCAAACCATAAGCATCCCAAACGCCACACCTATAACTCCCTTAAACCCTTTTTATACGGCTTGGAGATGTCAGGACCTACGGCTAACTCCTATTGAATTCACTTCCCACTTTCATCTTCTACTGCATAATAGAAATATCTCTCCCCAATAGAAAAGTAATTCAGGTCGGAAAATTGCACGTTCCGAAAAGTGGCACCTCTTTTCACTTCGATTCCTCTTCACCAAAAGAAAAAAATAAATAAAAACGAGATCTTCTCCAACAAAGGCCTAATTCACGTAAAACAGGACCATGGGGGATCTTGTAGTTGTATCTTTTTGAGTGGCATCACTATTCTGTTCCATTCACTTTGTTCTATGGACTTGGAAAACATCCTGGTTTTTAAATATATATAGCGCGTTTTTTTTTTCGTTCCGTGTGCAATTTTTCTGATCTCGTTTCCATTGGGTTTAATTTGTTAGGGAATTGTAATCTTTTTGTAATGGAAGATTTTCACACATGGTTTAAGGGCAGGAATAAATGTAATGCTATTGTTAAAAGTATTTCTGGGTGGTCTGTGGCATTAGTTTTTTCGTTGTGAATGGAAGTGTGGTTCGAATTGAAGATTCGCAAAGGCTGTTTATTCTTCTTTAAGCAGTCGGGTTATGCTTGAAATGGAATTTTATTTCTTAAAAGATCTTGTGCTATGTTTTTGATAGGGTCCAATTGAAAATAACCCAGTGCTAATATTTCGAATAAAAAGCGCTTAATTGGAAGGATGTTGTAATAAGAGATAAATTTATGGTTCCTTTATGCTATAAAATGTGCGTATCGTAAACAACTTAAAGCAATTTTTTCCTTTCCTTAAAGTACAATTTAAGAAATTTTTTTTTAATAGAAAAGTATATTTAAGCGGTAAGTGGACAAATATAATATGCTATTATATTTGTTATGCATGATGATTTCAAATTCATAACACTATACAAACACATGAATGTACTAATTACTTCTAGGGTTCATTCCTTATTACTTCTACTAGTAACTAATTACTTCTACGAGTAAATGTGCAATGACTACTAATTTTACTATAGATTTACTACGGATTTCACTTTTTTTTCCCTAACAGAACAATGGATTTTCGGAAAAACTCATTGAAATGCAATATGAAAAACGTGAAAAGGCAAGAAATTTAAAGTTAATTATCTCAGAAACTATTCAAGATATATAAATCAATATAAGCTTAAAAGGTAGATAATTTAATCTGCAATTAAACATTTACAACGTACATGTTTTATTGCCTAGATTTTTTTTTGCGTAAATATCACCTCTTGGTTGTTATTCCACGATCACTAAAAACATAAAATTTTAGATATTCAATTAGCTGCCGTTATCACTTTGCATCGGCTGATCGAGAGAATTTTGCTTCTTAAGTAGAAAACTTCAAAATAAAATTATTTTCAGATCTACGTCTCTTCGTTTGTATTCTCTTATAGTCAGCTCTCGGACAAATATTGCAAAGAAAAATAGTTTGTGTCGTCATAAGTCATTCCAATAGATACTAAATTTTGAAAAACGTATAATTTTCACAAGAATTTCCTCTAACTTTGAGTAATAACAAGCAGATAAACCACAAAAATTTCGTCTTTTGTTAAGGAGATATTATTTATTCATCTGTTAAATATTAAAAAAAATATTTAGAATAGTCTCTAAATACTAATAATACTAATTTATATTTTCTAAAAATTGACGTATTGAGCTTGGTAAAAACATTCCCACTACCGTCCATACTTTTTTCAAAACTACTCAAAGTAAATGGACATTGCCTAAAAAAGTAAGATCATGCTCAGGCAAAAAGAGAACAGAATAAAGAGGAAAAAATCCTTTGTTATATCAAATACCATCCCTCTTTTAAAAGACTAAACGGGCACATGCATATCATACATTTTAGCCCATAAATCTGAACACAACGACTTTAAAGAGGTCCCCCATATCCTTAACCAGTCATCCTTTTTCGTAGACCTCCATAGCAGAAAAGGATCATGCCTCCTTTAAAAACAACCAATAGTTAAATTGCGATTCGTGCGCTCTTTTCTCACAAGACGGTCAATTCCGATTCGAAGACCCTCTTTAACATACAACGTGGACACTTCAAAGGGACACCGACGGGACATGACTCAGCTGCTGCTGTGAAGGCGATCTTGGGGGCGTGGACACTGTAGTAACTTCCCGATTTCGATGGTTCTTTGTACCACTAAAATTAGAGGGTCCTTTTGGATATTTTCGGATGCGTTTGAATGCTATGTTAAGTATCGCATGATCTTCAGGTTTATCATTCATCTCGAAGGGGGTTGAATGGTTTAATAACCGTGGCTTTTGGAGTTTTTGAGACGGAACTACGTTTTTGGAGAGCTATTCAGGTCTTTCTGGATGAATGGAATAAAAGAGTTTATCGTTTTTCGGTATTTGGTTTTTACTCGAATATAATTCGTTTGTGCTTTATTCCATGGTATTATCGTGTCTTGTGAGATACTGCTATTATTATTTCGCATTCTCCTTTTAAACGATTACTCATGTTCTCTATTCTATTTGAGTAAATTTCAACCAAAGCAGCTTTGTTGTGGGTAAGAATCTTTTAAGTTATTTTTCAAACTTAAGCTCTATAACTATACCTTATTATCTATGTTATTATTTCAAATACCGAAAATGTACAATTCTAAGCGTTTTATTTTGAAAAAAAAAATTAAAGTAGTATTTTAGTTCATTAAAACACGAGTAATGTTGTTGTTCAACATAAACTGAAATTTTATAGTAATATTGAAGTACTGTTTTGGTATCAATAGCAGCGTGTTTCTCGTTTTGCTATAATATTCTTAATGGGCAGTTTTCCTTAATCACAAAAGGGGTAAATTTTATTAATCTTAGTGGAGTTAAAAATAATCTGGTGTGGCGGTCTTCAAGTCTGATGACAAATGCCTTAGTACTAATTGAAATTTTTGGACATCAGAATAGTTAGGTTTAATTTCTGATTCTTCAATTAAACTGAAAGTCCAATGAATTTCAGTTGGGTTTTGATAATTTGAATCCTGTAAAACTTTATTATTCATTGGTAGTATTCACATGCCACCGGGGTCCATTCTTGCTCAGTAATTCGGATTTAGTCTCTATCGATTCCATTTTGTTTACTAACTAAGTACTTAAAAATTTATATGCTTATTCAATTTAAATTTATACAGTCATGTAGTCCAGTCAAATAGTATTTATTTTGGGAAAAACTTGGGGTAGAAGATATTTTTCGCTATCTGTATGTTTTTTGGGGTGCTGAATCCGAATCTGAGGTTTGCCAACAAAATTTCGTGACGGAACATTTTGAAAATTCGAAAAAATGGCGAAAATTCGCCCCTTTTTTTGTTTTTTGCCCCTAGAACATTACCTTTGCGCTTCTGAGCTAAACAGTCAATACAAAAAATAAAGAACACTAACCAAGCTACAAAAAAGTCAATTACAACTTTTCTCTCAGAAGCGCAGTTTCGCCAATAGAGCACGTTGAAAAAGGGGCTATTTTCGTTCGATTGGTAGAAAATCCAAAAAATGTCACTATATCGCCAAAAATCTGCACTTTTTGGAACATAAAACTGTAAAAACTGCTTTAATAATATTCTTCATCAAATCAACCATCTGAAAACTCCAATGATGATTAACTAAATGCATTTTCGTTGCGAGATTTCTCTTACGAACGAAAGTTCTATAGGAGATTATAGTATTTCGATAACTACGTTGCTTCTTCGAGATTACATACAAAAGTGTTCTTTTGACTGTTTTATTTGTTTTTCGGGGTGCTGAATCCGAATGTGACGTTTGCCAACAAAATTTCGTGACGGAACTTTGTGAAAATTCGAAAAAATGGCAAGAATTCGCTCCTTTTCTTCGTTTTCTTCCCCTAGAACGTAATACCTTTGCACTTCTGAGAAAAACAGGCAATACAAAAATAAGGAACACAAACCAAGCAACAAAAATGGCAATTGAAACTTTTCTCTCAGATGAAGGGTTTAGACACTAGGGAACGCTTATTATTGGGAAGTTTTTGTTCGATTGGCGGGAAAATCCAAAAAATATCACTCGTATCACCGAAAAGTGGCCTGTTTTGAAACAGGATACTATTAGAACTACTTTAATAATATCCTAAGTACATGCAATTAATCTTCTTCATACTCTAATGATAATTAATTAAATGCACGATTAATTAATGTTACGATAAAAAACGAGCTATATCAAGAAGTGGATATTTTTGCAATATGCTCATTGTTAAGGACTTTGTCCAAATGATATCTATAATGTAAACAATGAAAATAAGTAAAAAATTGAATGTTATGTAACTTTTGGAATAACTAATTGTACCTAGTACTCCACGTTTATGTAACGTAAGAGCAGATTACATGAAGCCAACATTTCTAAGAGAAATAGATTAGTGTAACACTAATTGAGTTATAACACAACACTCCTTACTACAGCATATTAAAGTGTACCTTTAGTTGTTTTAAGTAAAAAAAAAAACATTCTAAATAGTTTATAGGACCCTGGAAGTTAAGAAAAGTGCATGGATATAAGTAATTTAATCACTTGGACATAATTTTTCACTTTTAAGCCGTTGTTTTTCTAAAACGTTTCATAAGATAAAACTTTTATTTCTGGATTTATTGAAATTAGTGTAAAAAATATCAACATTAATTAATCGTTCATTTAATTAATTATCATTAGAGTATGAAGAAGATTAATTGCATGTACTTAGGATATTATTAAAGTAGTTCTAATAGTATCCTGTTTCAAAACAGGCCACTTTTCGGTGATATGAGTGACATTTTTTGGATTTTCCCGCCAATCGAACAAAAACTTCCCAATAATAAGCGTTCCCTAGTGTCTAAACCCTTCATCTGAGAGAAAAGTTTCAATTGCCATTTTTGTTGCTTGGTTTGTGTTCCTTATTTTTGTATTGCCTGTTTTTCTCAGAAGTGCAAAGGTTACGTTCTAGGGGCAGAAAACGAAGAAAAGGAGCGAATTCTTGCCATTTTTTCGAATTTTCACAAAGTTCCGTCACGAAATTTTGTTGGCAAACGTCACATTCGGATTCAGCACCCCGAAAAACATATAAAACAGTCAAAAGAACACTTTTGTATGTAATCTCGAAGAAGCAACGTAGTTATCGAAATACTATAATCTCCTATAGAATTTTCGTTCGTAAGAGAAATCTCGCAACGAAAATGCACTTAGTTAATCATCATTGGAGTTTTCAGATGGTTGATTTAATGAAGAATATTATTAAAGCAGTTTTTACAGTATTATGTTCCAAAAAAATGCAGATTTTTGGCGATACTAGTGACATTTTTTGGATTTTCTACCAATCGAACGAAAATAGCCCCTTTTTCAACGTGCTCTATTGGCGAAACTGCGCTTCTAAGAGAAAAGTTGTAATTGACTTTTTTGTAGCTTGGTTAGTTTTCTTTATTTTTTGTATTGACTGTTTAGCTCAGAAGCGCAAAGGTAATGTTCTAGGGGCAGAAAACGAAAAAAAGAGGCGAATTTTTGCCATTTTTTCGAATTTTCACAATGTTCCGTCACGAAATTTTGTTGGCAAACCTCAGATTCGGATTCAGCACCCCAAAAAACATACAGATAGCGAAAAATATCTTCTACCCCAAGTTTTTCCCAAAATGACCTTATTTGAACACAATTTGACTGGACTAATGGTCATCCATCAGTAGGGGAAACATTTACACGTTTGCTTATCTTTAATACCACACCAAGAACGTCAACCTGCTTTAATGGTAATTTACGTCTCTAGGTGCATTTTTGGAGTCACTCAGTGATGTAACACATCATATCAATTGTTATTCCCAACAAATTTGTTGAAAACTAAACTGAACTGAACCCAGACCAGTAACTTGACTTTTTTGGGAAAGAGGTTTGGTTCAAAATTTTTTTCTACGCCCTCCTCTCTTATTTTAGTTTACTAAACGCTTAAATCTGGTGTGGATAATACTGAATTTCAAGATCCTCTTCAGGGAATGATTCGATTTTAAGAGTTTTAAGGGAGTTTTAATTTATTTTTAGACACGGAAGACCTTTTGAGTGACACACGAGTGACCGCAGGCACCGCAGAGTTGTCGAAAAAACATTTAAATGCTAGTCATGAAAATTTCGGAGGGGAACGGTATGAACCACCACCTTGGATACGGCCATACGAATACGGCTTAGTTTAGTTACGAAAAATGATGACAATTTATTATCACGCTAGAATAAAATTCTCTGAAATATAAAGGGGTAGATGGAAAATTTTCTTTTTAAAAAGGGGGCGGTGGTCCCAAAAAAGTTTCGGAAGCTATGCCCTAACGTAGCAACCACGGCCCTGGAACTGTGCAGTCATTTTCAACGACGTCTATCCGATTCTCGAAACTAGGAATAAGCAGATTAGCATTTTTAACGACACAAAACCACCACAAACCAGTTTTCGAGAGTAACTCCAATCGAGGGAATCCCAGCAGCTTATTAAATCGCATCCATAAGCCCCCTCCTGCTCGGTGGCGGAGATCGTGAGTTGACCAGCTCATAAATATCGTCCCGATGACTGACACATGCGCTCTTTTGTGCCGCCTCTTTAGCATACAAGGGGACTTCAAAGGCGGCCGTCGCAGCTTAATGGGGCTCGCGTTTAGAGGATACGGCCGGACACTTCCTGTGGCCGTCGTGAGCGGTCGGCACGAACGACGGCGGAGATGATGGCTCTTTTGGCGGCCGGCTTGGCGGCGAAGGCGTGAGTTATGGCGGATGTGTAGGGTGACAGTGGGTTGAGTAAGAAATTTGAGACGAGATTGAATTTTTTTGGTGTGTATGAGTTTGCCTAAGTCCTAATTAGTTACTTAGTCTGAAGCAGCATCGAAAACGGCTTCTCGATAGAAATGATTTAAGTTGTATTAGGGGCCGTTCAAATATTACGTAAGCAAGTTTTTGGTCATTTTTGACCCCCTCCAAAAATAAGCAAATCGCAACCCCCCTCTCATAATTACGTAAGAAAACTGCCCGACCCCCTTCGTTCTTTTTTGTACAAAATATTTAGTAATGCGTAGATTTCTGAAATTCATTGTTCTCCATGAACACCTGAACCTATCGTTAAAACTTTCCAAGTGAAAAATGCTAAAAATTTTTCTAGTTCAGTTTTTTTTGAGAAATTTATTTTTGGTTGAATTTCGAAATTATTTACGCATAAAACAACAAATTGAGAAAGACAATTACTCAAAACTAAGTTCTGTGGACATTTTTCACTGTCATTCTGAGCAGATTGTCGAGTTTGATACAGAAAGCCTTCAGAAAATTTTCGAGGGGGACCTTTAGGAAGTTGTTACTACTACATTTGAAGTACACTGACAACCCTGTGAAGTCGTGGAAGGAAGTGCGACTTTAAAACAAATACAGCTTTATTAACGGATATAACAGCCATATAAAAGGTGAAAGGTAAACATCAAACAAATCAACAGCTTATATTAAAAACGAAACAGTCAAAATTAAAGTTAAAATAGTTAAATGCTTGGAAGCTTGGGTTGAAAAAAAGTGACTTTAACTTTAAGTTAAAGTTAAAGTCAACACTTTTTTACCAACTCTTTTATTAAGCATTTCAAGCTGATTTACAAATTCTTACACATATCGAAACAGTCTTGAGGTATTATTTCAAACAACCATCACGTTTCTTTACAACATCCTACAGGAAACGAAACCGAGAGTTCAGCTACCCTTGAAAACAAATCACCATCTTATTCCTGCAAAATTACCCGGCCATCCCGTGTAAATTACTCCCGAAGAAGCGTCAGGTCATGCAAAAATAATAAAATCCTGACCCACTCCGATAACCGTCTGGATTGGCTCTGCCGAACGCCAATTGTGTGTATGCCACTTAACCACAATAACGCGAAACAACCTTCTCTGTAACTGCGAAACATTTCAGCCCATTTCATTTGCTTAAGAGATACCGGACGCAACAATTGGATGTTATTACCAAGGATGTTGTGTATGAGCATGGTATATTTTTTGTGAAACAAAGGGTAGTATTGCGATTGGGTGCGTGGTTACCTCCAGGCGCTTCTGCATTTAATAGGTTGTTGGCAGGGTCACTTGGGATGTTAATTAGAGATAGATGGTTTGTGAAGAAGAATCTTCCACTTGATGCGCTTGCAGCAACATCAAGATAACTCCAATTTTACTTTGGAGTTGGCTCTTTATTGCTTCAAGCGCCTCAATTACTATTTGTAGATTTGCTTCAAAAAATTGTTTATGAATTAAGTCATAATATTAGCAATCTAAAGAACCGCTTCCTGTTTTATAGAATGTTAAGTCCACGTATAGATTTTTAAAATTTTTAATTTTTTGCTCTTGAAAAAGTATTTTTTCATTTACATTTAAATAACAAACAAAATTATTTGGTTTGTTTATACTGTTTACAATAATTTTATAGAAGGAAATTTCTCGTATAGTAAGCCATATGAAAAAGAGGCAGTTAAAATTAAAGATTTAACATTTAAAATACAGTTTAGACGTAGATTTTAAGACAATCTTTTCTATTGCAAAATTATATATGTTAATGATCAAAACTGATTAGAATATCCCTTTAAATATGGAGCTCATATTAAAATTATCAACGCTTATACATTGCCCTGTATGGTTTTTAAAATATTTAGTTTATAGCATAATTGATAGCACATAAGGAAAGAAAATTGTTATAAGATCTAGGGCAGCATTTGTAGCACTAATGAATGAATCTCTTTTAATTGGAACTACTTTGTTGTACGCTTTATAACATTCATCAAATCATTATTACCATTAAATCAATCATCTAACAGCTTTTTCAATCATATAGTATTTTTTCGGTGATGCAAAGAAAGAAACGAATGTCCCAAACAAATTTTATCTTTCAACTTCATTGGCCAGCATGGAGACCAGATTCCCTATTAAATAAATAACGTTCCAATTCCGGGCAACCAGACAGTCATAACTTCCAAAATAACTGCCAAAGATTTTCCCTAAACCCCAACAGTTCCAAACCGCTTGCCAAGCATTCCAATATGCACCCCTCTCCATAAATATAATAAACAGCTGATCCCTAGCGGCTTCTCAAACAAACGGCCCGAACATTTCCCAGCCCAAAAACGGCAGATCTCACGCACACTTCAACTGTGTATCCGCCTTCTGGATTAGTTATCTGATTAATCGATGAACATTTCTATTCGCCCTATCGATAAGAAGCCGGACTTTCTGTGATTCGACATGGGCTTCTTGATTCGCTCGGATCGGCGAATAAGTCACGCAGATAGGGTATAAGGCTGTTGTAATGTTCCCTCTGTGCTTGGGTGATTGTTTTTGTTAGTATTTGATTGAACTCTCTCTCTTTAGATTTCCGCAAGTTTTATCAGTGCAGTCATTTGTAGAATGTGTTCTGTTAGCTTGTACCGGGTGTTTGAACTGTCGTCGTGTTGAGATTGTCGGTCGTTTGGGTAATAAATTTGCCGGTTAAAGAGGTTCCGGGGGGACGGGAGTGGAATCGCTTGCTCAGTGATTCAGGTGGGATTTGAAGTTGCTGTTATGGCAGTTTGTGGGATGGTCTATTAGTTTTTGATTTTCTGGAGTAGATGTGAAAATGTGGATTGTTTAGGTCGGAATAAATTGAAAATATTATTTTAATTATTATTTATTTACCTTAGCCATCCAACCGTTCTTCTAATTTTAATACGAATCCATCTTTCATACCAACTTTGGAAATACCTATCCTAGTCTCTGTACTATCAAATTATCTTCCCTTTCTTTACGATATATAATGAAAAACTGATTAAATGCGGACATAATATGTATTTTAAAAACATTTCAAGTGATATAAAAAGCCCCCTTTTATTACTATTATTTTCATTTAATTTAACAAGCGATATTATTCTTATCTAATTTTATGGTCGACTAGCTGTTATGCCTGACTTTTCTCGCGTAAAGTTATAGCTTTATTGGGTAAAAGTTTTATCAAATTCCAGTTATTAACATTACACAACTCATTACCTTGCAAGGGGGAAGGGAAAGTGATAACATTATTTCTAAAAAAGTTTTAAATTCCAGTTTTTAACCTTACACAACTTCTAGCAAAGAGGAAGTAATAATATTATTCCTAAAAAAAGTTTTTATCAAATTCCAGTTCTTAACGTTATACAACTCATTACAATGCATGAGAGAAGGAGAAGTGATAACATTATTCCTAAAAAAAGTTTTATCAAATTCCTGTTTTTAAATTTTGTTTCAGAAGTATTTAAAGTCATCATCCTAGTGTAACCATTTGAATTTTCGTCCAATGACTATAACTACATAATCTCCTTGAAAAAAATTAATAATTGTCATTTGAAAATAAATACTCTTAACACAAAATTCACTTAAAACTACTCTTATTCGGAGCCCTTGATTAATCATACCTTCTGCACATCTTATTTAATAAATATACTAATACACCAGAATTTTTATTAATATTTTTCTTGTAATGTTCCAAATGTTTTCCCCAAAAAATTATAGAAATTATTTGGACTTACAACATACAATGGACGTACAATAAACATACCTTTTAACAGAAGCTACAACAACATTTACGATAACATACATACTACATCATACAAACATACTACATCATACAAAAATAAAACAAAAACACACAGAAAATAATTTTGTGATACCAAAAGAGCGCAAGGCTTGTCCCTGGTACCTAAAGAAATATAATTGGGCAGCAAAGCTGGGCCCACTCTACTTTAGTATTTTAAATAATTCTTCAGTATCAGTTAGTTCATTTATGAAATCGTATGTTCCAGATTTAAACTCAAACTTACTATTCGTAATTTTGAGGTTTTCATTTAACTTATAAAACAAAAAGATGCTAAAAAGCATGTGATTCATAAAAACATTTCTTTGTTTGTCTTAGGTATAAAATAATTTCCTTGTATAATTTCTGAGTGCGATAAGTTTCATAATTGAAAAACTTCTCACTTCAGAAGTAATTCCTTTGAAAGATTATTTTCCAGTGAATAGCAATCTGACAGCAGACATCCTGTGACAATTCCACCTCAAGCGACACTCGGTCTGCGCGCCGGGGCGGAACCCGACTACGCCCCCTTCGGGAAAACCCTCCATCAGAGCGAGCGACACGAGGGGGCGCCACCCACTTTCCATTGAGTGAGGTCACGGAATATTCCGATAAATCAAGGAAGATGGTGGCCGCCGATAATTCAGTGTGTGCAGCAGAGGGTGTGATTTCATTAGCCGCAGTAAATACGTCAACAGGTGGCGATGGGCTTTGTTTGGGCTTCCTGTGGGTGGTTGGGGTGATGATATAATGTGGGGGGAGAGAATTTGGTGCAGGAGACGTGTGTTTCTGCTATCCGTTGATAAATTTGTTCAAGGGTGTTTTATAAAAATAGTTTTCTTTCTCATTAACTCTTTAATTCTTTGTCCAAACTAGAAGACTTTTGCGACCCGATATGATTAAGATCTTCATCAATAGAAAGAGAAGAAAGGAGGGGGTTTGAGGGGTGATGCACTAGACTTAGACTACTCCTGTAGCGGAGGAAAACCTTTCCACTTAGCCCTTTTCCACGGGGGATCCTTTCCACAGTTGTGGTTGGATCCAACCACTACTGGTATAGTCTAGTGGAGGGTTTCCCAACCTTTTTACCTCCACAGACCGGTCAACGTTTGATAATTTTACTGCGGCCTGCTGGGGGGGGGGCGTTGATTTTTTACATTCTAGATTATTTTGATTTATTAATTTTAATTGATTTTTCATAATTTAATTTGATTGTTAATCTTTATTTCGCCCGAATGGGTCTTTCCCCTTGGCGGGTAATAATATATTTTTCCATTATTGTCAATTTGTTTCTTTAATAAATAAAAGAAGTTTGTTTGTAATTTAATTGTATTTAAACATGCTTTCAAAATAAAATACAGTTATTTTAATTTGGAGCATAAACCTAAAAATTTAAATTCATTTTCAGTGAAATGGTCGACCCGCGGCCCGGTACCATTTGATCCACGGACCGGCACCGGTCCGCGGACCGGGGGTTGGGGAATACTGGTCTAGTGCATCACCCCTCAAAACTCCTCCTTTCTCCTCTCCGTTTAATGAAAATCTTAATAATTTCTGGCCGCAAAAGTCTTCTAGTTTGGAAAATTCCTTATTCTCTCTCATTTCCTCAGTTTATCCTCCTATTATCTAGTCATCATTCTTTCAAATTATTCTATTACCTCAGCTAACATTATATCTCTCATTAACTCTCTTTCTATACACTTACTTTCTATACTTACATACTCTTATAATCTCTCTTTAACCCATATCACTCTCACTTTCTTCCATTTACACTCCCTTATTAACTCTAATGCACTTGATCTCTCTTATTAGCTTTTTCATACGCACTCTCTCACTAATTTCCTGTTAAACTCATTTCTCTCTTTATTATGTTCTTTTCATACTCTCTCTCTCTCTCTCTCATATTAAATCTCTTGTACGATAACTGTCTCACTCTCTATATTTTACTGACTCCATTTTTTACTCTTTTTCACTCTTATTTTCTATCTATATTTTCTAATTTTCTACATTGGTCACTTTCTTTTCCTCATTACAAAGTTGGGTACAAAGGCATTAAGAATATGTAAGCTGGGAAATCAGTATAAGAAAATAGGCTTAAAACAAAAACCATGCCAATCAGATATATCTCTCTCTTTCTCTCTGTCTTTCTTTCTCTCTCTTTATTGTTCATCTCTTAACGCTCTCTCTATATAAATCTTTCTCTTACACTATCTCACTGACTCTCTTTTGACTCTCTCTCTTTTTCTCTCCCTTCAGCCTTCTTACTCTCTTCCAATTTGTCTTCTTCTATACCTTGGAAATTCTCTTTTCCTTATTCCAAAATTACCAAAGAAATTTTGAATGTAAGCTGGGAAATCAGATTCAAAATTCATTCTGACTGTTAATCAGAAAGGCATTAAAAATATACATTAAAAGTACCCATCCTTGAGAACAAGTTATAATATTTTGCCTCACTTATATAAATTCACACTTCCAAAACCGGGCAATGCTTGCCATATACAGAACCGACAGTGACAGAATTTTCACGCAGGTACGCAAGCCTATAAATAAAGCCGTTACTTGAATCCGATTCGAGGCTGTTGATTTTATCAGTGAGAAAGAAGGTTTTATTGCGACAGTAAATATGATTGATATATCCGGGAAAAGAAGACCGGAATCACAATCCAAAAGAGCTTAAGACGGAATTACATTCGAAATGTCATGTGATAGGACTTGATTATCTGGACATTAAAGACCCAATAAAGATATTTTAAGTCACTTTATAACGCACACTAATGAGTAGTGGGGGTTGGATTTAATCGCTTTTTCATTTTTATTTTATTATGGTGAGATATTTGGATAGAAAATTTTTAAGAAAGAAATTAGACAGGTTTTGCTGTAGTGGGTTAGTTTGTTTTTCATTGTGGAAGCTAAAATTTATCTTTTATTTTCATCGGATAGTAGGTTCATTCAGGCATGTATGATTAGAATTAAAATTAAAACTTAATATGTGTTGAACAACAAATCCTAGTTAATAAATTGCATGCTTGTTAATCTAGGCAGAATTTGCGACCCAATTTTTCGATAGACTCTCTTATGTAACTCTCGTATTTGAAGTTTAAGGTATAATTACCTCTCACTGAAGAGGTATCTATGAGGTTGGGCAAAAAAAGATCTTTTGAAAATTTCGGAATGCAATCTTTGGGGTTGTTGTCATGTTATGCAAATCTGGAAGGAGGGAAACACATCTTCCATAAAAAAAACATCTTCCATTGTCTGCTTTTTTCTATGCTTGAAAATATAAATTTGCATAAAAAAGCGACTCATGCTTTATCCTCCTACCACATAAGTGAAGTTTCAAGGAAATTTTAAACTGTTTGGTCATCTCCGTTGCGCTCATCACGCCGTATTGACCCTCCCTCAACACGATGCAAAATCCCCAGAGACATGAGTAACCACAAACCGACTCATTAACTCCTGCCACCATCACGATGCCGCGAATCGGTCGGTCATCGCCGAATACGGCCGATGCGGTCGACGAGTACGCCCGAGTGGAGTAAGAGAGGTAATGATAGGCCGTCCATAGAAGAGCAACAGTGGTGTGAGCTTTCAGTTTGTAGTTTGAATCGATAATTAAATATTATCTGTAACGTCAAATTCCGCTTTTCAACAGCTCCTGGAAATCCTGGTATCCAGTCGGCGTACGTTCTATGACTAGTGAAACATGCTGATTCGAATAAATTATGATATCGTTTGTTTTTGGATCACCCAGCGGTTTTGAGATTTCTCCCTTTAACCATCTTAAAAATGAGTGATTTTATGAGTACGAGGTCCAGTGCACTCTTGGTACTCAAAATATTTTATTTACTTAAAGTTTAACTTTTTTAAATACCATCAAGATAAAAAGTGAATAAGCGTTTTTTTTTAAGAGTTTTGGCCGGATTTTTTTGAGTTGTAATACCCATATTTTACACACGCACATACGGTAACACTAAATGAGGCAAACTTAATCGTATCCATTGTAAAATAATTTATTAATGCAAAATTTCCATTTCTGGATAGAAAACATTTCTAACACTTTTCACACATATCCAGAACACTACCACAGCACGATAAGGTGTTAAAGTGTTCTAGGCTAACATAAAACGCCACTAAAGTGTTAATTTTTGGACAATACGTAAATGTGTTTATTTTCTTATGGAGCATTTGCAGTGAAGCTTTTGTTGCTCAAACTCTGGATAATTTTTCAGACTTTTTAAAAATTCATTAAACCCTATCCATCCTCGAAACACCCCATCACGGCATTCACTTTGGGAACCACCTGTATATGCCAGGAATTTCCAACTGGTGGCCCACAGCGTCTTTTTCTGCGGCCTCCTCCTGAAACCCCCCCTAAAAGTAGCTCCGACACTTTTTAGCATACTAAAATTAAAAAATTCCCGAATCCCCAACATACGTCTTAGGTTATGGAGTAGTTTTGGTCTTTTTCTATATGGGGAAAAATAAAAAGTTTGAGGTTTCGGAGGGAGGTATAGTATCCTCTGAAATTCCCCCTGGGCTTAGCAAGGGTTTATTGGTCTTAGGTCAACCTTTTCACAAGGAGAGCCGAAATGGAGTATCCAAAATTGAGATGAAACACTACCTGTAAGAAAATCCCCCCCCCACTTTTAAATAGTATTCAGGCCAAAAACTTATAAACACTCTTGAAATTTTTGAAAATATAGTACCTTCACACCATTTAAATAACTTTCGTCCTCTCTCGGGGGAAAAGATCTGTATGAAATACTCTCCCCCCGATAAATATTTCACGGGTAAAAAAGGGCCATATTACATTGCGGCCTTCCATTGAGCTTTCGATTGCGGCCCTCGATTACTTGACCCTCGGTATACGCTTACGCCACTCTCTTGCCACACAGTCCATGCGCTGTCTATTCACCACCATCTCTACGCCTCCGTCTGGCTCATTACATTTTAGTTTTGCATTTAAATGACACGTTGGGGCGGCTGATAGCGGGTTCGGGCGGCCGGTTCCCCTGTTTTGACGGCAACTTTTGTTCTTTCCGGTGGTAAGACAAAGATCGCACAGGTGTGTGGGGAAGGGGGGGTAATTTGCGGTGTTGGTTTTGGGGTGACGTGAGGTGGGTCGGTCGTGCCGGGTGGTGGGAGGGACCGTTAGGAAATTGTGTTGCTTTGTGAGGGGGGAAAGAGTCGGGAGCCATAGGTGGGTCTTTACGTGTTTGAGTGTGACTTGGTTTTACGAAGTGTACCGAAATGAATATGTTTTAAACAAAAATGAGGTACCGTCTTTGAAAGAGTTCTAATAATAGTTTTTTTTTTGTTTTAAGACCACAAAAATGTACAATTTGTTTCAGAAACCAGTTAAACGCCACTTTTTCTTCAATATTTAGTTATTCGGGCAGTGTAATTCTTTAGAGGACTATGATGAGTAGCTGTCTGCGCTAACAAAATCATCAAGACGATTGAGTACCATATAATAATTTTGTCCATATTAACTTCGTAGCTAAAAACATTGTTCTTGATTAGAATTATGATTTTAATTTAAAATCCGTAAAAAAATTAGGGATAAGCTGTGAAAATAGGTTTGAACAATTTATATATAGTGTCTAAACCAGTCATGTACAAAGTTTAAATACTTTTTTTGCAAAAGTAAAATTCATTTATGAATACTCAAATAAGTTATGCCTAAATCAAAATATTAATGAACACCTAAAAATATGCTGAAAAGTTTTCCCACGTTTTTGTGCTGATTTATTTGGAAGTAAACGATTTAAGTAGTGATGTTAAACATTTCCAAAGCTTTTAGCCTAAAGTCCATAATTTACTCTACTGTATAAAGTCTCATAGAATGAAGAACTCCCTGTAAATTTGGTTGACCACACTTTTAACACCTAACGGACCATAAAAAAGCTATAGTCCATCTATAACGAACTAGTTTACTCATGGAGCATGAGCGATTTTTCTCTTTGAAGTTGTGATGGTTCTTGCGCTTCATTTCAATTCATCTTAATTATGAAATTTTATATTGAAACTAATATTACATATTATAGCAGGTATTTTATTTGGCATTGACTGTATACGCGTTTATTTCTTAAACTTACCTTAGAATAATTTCAGGTGTTCGATGTATCTTTCACTTAAAAGCATCTCTGATTGATTTGTAGAACATATAAAAGAACCTAGAATTAATACCTTAATAAAAAGAAATAAACCTTGAACCTAATTTAATGTATCCCCTAACTCTAACTTATTCTCAATTTTTAAGACAATCAAATTCGCTTACAGAATGGGTGGTTTAGGAAATATGAAGTACACTCAATTTATTTTTTCATCGAGATTTTGTATGGTATTTTCCCCCGAAGGTAATCTGAATTGAATTGCTGTCTGAATGTGAACCGTTTTCGAAATTGGAATCGATTTCAGTCAATTAATTTGAAATGAGATGGCGTGTTATCAAGGTCGCCATTCTTAAAAAATATTTCAGATTAAAAAAAAAATTGATTTCATATTGGGTGATAGAGTGCGTAAAAAAGATTGAATTACGGATTTAATTTAAGGCTTTTAAAATCAAGAATTGATTGTAGGTGAGGGTTTTTATTTTAAATTTCATTAAATAATCTGGTAGCTGTCCGAATCAATTTTATATCCATAGTAAAGGGATAATTTATACTAAAAGTAGAACCAATTTTTTCGATATAAGCCTGATGGAATTTTTCCTATTACCAATGTAAGCCTTCAAAGTTACAGAAAAAATTCTAAAGGTAATTCAAAAGGGGAGATTTGATTAAAGGGTAAAACCTATTAATTTTACACCTATTTCTTTTATTTTTTTTATGCATGTAACATTTGAATGTAAAAACTTAAAGAGAACTTTTTCCATTCTTTCTAATTCTGAACAGTGGTTAGAAAAATAGATCTAAAAGCCTTCATTATATGAATAACACGCCGTTATATAATAAATTCTTACATTCTGTTCCATTCATGCCTTATAAACAGTATTATGAATGCTGACTCTTAACGATAATTATATAGAATTACAAAAAAAAAATCTTCGTTGGATGTTTTTACTCCACTTTGATTTTAAATTAATTACTAGTATTTTTAAACTGCAATTATAAATTTATAAACCAAATTTCAATGACAAATGATTGGTGGTATGAATGAGAACTATATTTTATTTTTTGTTTGAACCATAATAGCTTTAGAACCCCAGAGCTTAGCCATTGCTATCGTAAGCTTTTGTTTATGCTTTTTCTTTCAAGTTTAAAAGACGAGATTCGTATAAGTAGAAATTAGTGTCAAGGAGAGTTTTATGTAAAAAGAGAAAACAAAATTGCTTTTAATGCTTAGTTTAACCATGTAACGATACTAAACATGTAAATAAAACTATTGAAAAAAAAAAAGATTGAATTTGCGTGTACAACAAAAATATTCCATTAATTGTGGGAATAACTAATAAATTTCATTAACCTGGGATTGGATGTTACGGGGAGGTCTAAAAGATAAAGAAGCGTGAATTTCTATTAAGGTTTAAGTAATGATTACAATATCGATTGGAAAACTTAATCCTGATGATAATACTATATGAAAATATACTTCTATCATTTCTTTCTATTAAAACTGTGAGATAAACTAATATGTTTTTGTCTCGAACTTATTATAAAACTAACTAACATTAAAATTCATTCTTCATTTCCCCATTCATTTACTTTTATCGCTCAATGTTTCAGGCAGGGTCTCTCGTTAAAAAAATTTTTTGGCATCAAATAAACGATTTGTGGAAGAACATCATAAAACCGCTCATCATAAAATTGCTCTCTCTACCTAATGTAGTGCTAATGTACCTAATGTAAACGTTTCAAAAGGCCGTTTTTAGAAGGCCCGTGTGACGAAACAAAATGTAATAAAATGAAAAACATTATTGCGTGAGGCACAGGAGTATCCGTACTACTTAAATCCTCAATGTGATAGAAATTGGACCACTTGCTAAACCGTGGGGTGAGTTTTAAAACGTGCAATATTCATCTTTTAGACAAAGAATGGAGTTCCCTTACTTTAGTGTAATGGTACTTAGAAAAAATGATGATCGGGGAAGGAATTTTCAATGATCATACAGTTCCAATGATCATTGAAAATTCCTTCCCCGATCATCATTTTTCTAAGTACCATTACACTAAAGTAAGGGAACTCCATTCTTTGTCTAAAAGATGAATATTGCACGTTTTAAAACTCACCCCACGGTTTAGCAAGTGGTCCAATTTCTATCACATTGAGGATTTAAGTAGTACGGATACTCCTGTGCCTCACGCAATAATGTTTTTCATTTTATTACATTTTGTTTCGTCACACGGGCCTTCTAAAAACGGCCTTTTGAAACGCACTCGCACTACATTAGGTCCTAGCTCTTTAACGGCGTATCTGCGACCCCCCTTTCTACACCAATTCTTGTTCGTCTTGATGAGTACTATCACCCCTCAAAGTTTGTCGCATCATTTCAGATACACCCTGTATATATATTCAAATTTACAACAATAAATTACCAATGTACTAAACTAAACACCATATCTTACGTATACCGTGAAACCGCCTTCCATTCCACGAAACAACCCAAACCCCGAAAAACAATTCCCCACAAGGACCATCCCGTTAATGAAGAATGGGCGGGGAACTCGGTTGCTCAAAATGCGACACGCTGCCTGATCTAAGCATCGAGAAATAAGCTACTTCATTACGCATTAAGCAAACAGAAAGACTACAATTAAGCGACGGCGGATCATTTGAAGATTGCGGCGAGGAAAGAAGATCGTGATTTTGAGCCCGGGAACAGGAAGTTTTTGAAACTGTTGAAGCCAATCGCTGCTCCATCAGATGCTCGTTGGGAGATGTGTATCTTATTAGAGTCCTTTTATCTCTTATTTAAGGGATGGTGGGCTGGATGGGGATTGTTTTTATAGTTTTGATTTAACGAGTGTCTATAACCTTAAGGATGTTTTTTTTAATGCTAATTTAGATTTTTTTACACATTTTGTTAAGTTCAAATGTTTTGTCCGATACATCGTTTCCAAAAGGTTTCCACGGGCAAGGCAAACCGTCGAGGGCGTCTTATTTTACCTTGAAAAATAGAATTGTTCAAAAATTTCAGTTTGATGAAAAAACTCGGTGAATAATAAGGGAATATTTATTGCTTATTCTTGCGCCAAAAAACCTGAAAATGTCATAAAGAACGCCTGGAAAACAATTTTATTATTTTAATGTCAGCTTCTCATTTTTTGAATAAAAAATGTATTTTATTTATTAAAAATGTTCCCCTCTCAATGTGATGTCATATATTTGAAAGATTAAAACTTAAAAACTAAACTCAATTTACAACTTTTAATTTGCTGCTTCCGTTTTTTGGAAATAAGTAACTCTTTAATAAGGTGTGAAATTCAACCTACTAGTGAAAGAAATACTTTTTTCAGCAAAAACTGAGACAGAACGGTATTTTAAGTGGGATAGATCGCCAAGTTTGAACTTTCTTCTCTTTGTCACTTTGTATCATTATATACGGAACCCCTTCTTCCTCTCTTAACTAACAAAAAGATAATTAAGTTCTTTTTCTCCCACTCAGAATAAGCAATCTCATTTAATTCATAAGACATGGAATTTATTTTATTATCTATCATACCAAAGAATAAATTGCTGTTATTGGTAAATTCTCATTGAAATTCCAAAAATGGTTTAGAAATATGTTACACGGATAGACTTTTAATGGTTGTTGATCACAACCATCAGCCATTCACAGATCTGCATTTTCTGACTCAAGATCCCCCCTAACATCTTTTGATACCCTTAAAAATCTTAAAATAACTGCAAAACCGTTTAAAATACGCGTATCAATTGCAAAAGACTGAACTGTCTCCTTTTTAATTAGCCTTCAGAACAAGACAGGTTCAGTGTCTTCAAAACGTAAATCACATCGGCAGCTCATAAAGCCTCAAAGACATAACAAAAACAATAATTCCATTCTAAAGATAGCAATTCGAACGAGACACATATGAGGACCTAACCACCTGACGTCTGTCGAGCAGGGTACTTAGCCGAGCATTGACAAGCCCCGGCGACTTTGACCTCCCAGCGCAATGGGTACTTTCCTTTCTTCCAATGATGACGTATGGAGGTAAACAAGGACGTTTTCTGATTCGGACCGATCAGACCGCGGAAATTTGGCCAAATGACCAGGCTGCCATTTTATTTGCATCAAAGCGTCGTTAGTCCGTCTGCGAAAGGTCGTATAGCACGGATTGCGGGTAGTCCGTGCGGATTTGTGTTTCTATGTCTGTGCGAGATAGGGGTTGTTACGATTGGAATGGAGATGTTTTATTGCTGGTTGCTGGTCGGGGTTTTGAGTTTGGGAAGTACAGTGAAGTTTAAGGAAGTGGGCGAATTTACGGAGAAATATGGTGGAACAATATTCCACCTTTTTTCCGAATTTTCCATTTTTGTGATGGTAAAAAGTGTTTTCAATGCCATTAGGAACAATATGCACCTCCCCCTAAGTATATAGAGTGCCCCATGTTACCATGGGATTGTTACAAATAGATACATGTACTAAATAGTTGTTACAATATGTACAAAATATTTGACCTAAGGATTGGTTGAATAAAATAGGTGTCGAAAATAGTAGCCTGTACGAAATAGTTTTTACAAAATATGCTAAATATCTGTACCAAAAGGTTAGCTGTATAATATAGTTGTCACAAATAGATGCATGTTGATTAACTGTACCGATAACAAAAGGTCTTTACTAATGAAAGTCACAAAATCCGACAATGTTTGGGAAAATTCTACCTAAAGCTACCTGTATTCAGTTCACAGTGAACATTGTGTGCATATGCAGGTGTAAGCTTGTTAGACTATCTGTCTTGCAACATACATTGGAAGGAAAGAATCATTAAAGAAGTAAGGGTAAAGGGAAAGAGAATGAGAAAGTAAGACAAATTAGGAAGTTTGAGGAAACAGTAGAATAAGATGGTAACAGAATCATAACCAGACAAAAATTGGAGGGGGATATAGGGTAAATTTAGTCCTTTTTTATTATGATAAAAAAATGTCTTACTTTTGAGTGAGGATATATTTACAAATCACCCCCTTGGCTGCACTCTGTAATCAGAGAAGATTATAGAATAAGTTAAGAAAAGATATGATAAAAGAACTAAGATAAAAAACAAGGGAATAAGAGAAATTTTTCCAGTTAGAAAGAATGAGAGAATAATATAGAGGGTAAAAGAAATTCGAAGATGATCAGAGAAAAATAGAAAGAATGAGGGGCTGAAAAAATAGTGAATAGAAATAAAATAAATAAGAGTGGGAAACGAAAGAACAAAGGAGAATAAAAGAATAACGAAAATAAATAGAAACTGTATGAGAGAAAAAAAACCTATTTCTCTCTTAAAAGTATTTATCCACAGTAAGATCCCTCTGTTATCAAACCAGCCGAATCTTTTAAAATACGTCATAAAATTATTCAATACCTCAACTTAAAACAATTACTGAAGAATCAGACAATAACAAGGTAATCAGACAAGAATCTACTTTATTTCCTTAATGACAACAGGAATAGTATAATAAATTTGTTTGGAGAGTTCAAAACTATAACTTAGATTTTAATCCTACTCAGTCATTGTTTGATAGTACTAAAAAGGTAACCACTTTTCATCGAGTCATCTTCAAAACAATTACGGAATAACTAGAACAGAAAAACTAAGATACGCATGAATTTAGTCTGTTTTAAGATGTATATTTATAAAATAGCGCTTAAAAATACAGGTTTTACTATACTAAATTTTCAATTTTGCGTTTTAAGACGGGTGAAACTATTTGTTTTGAAAATAAAGGTTATTCTGATTCTTTACCCCAAGCTCTTTTTTGCAACCTTTTAAGCGAAAATTATTCCCCTTCTATCACTTATTCTTTGTTTGATCAAATTTTCTCTATAACTTTCTCCTTTATACTCT
The DNA here is from genome assembly GCA_963680715.1 of Tetragnatha montana. Taxonomy (NCBI): domain Eukaryota; kingdom Metazoa; phylum Arthropoda; class Arachnida; order Araneae; family Tetragnathidae; genus Tetragnatha; species Tetragnatha montana. The sequence goes on from OY796677.1 coordinate 34,776,345, forward strand.
TTCTCTTTTAATTACCACATATCTCATTCCTTCTTTATTTTATTATGTATAATTCTCAACCGGAAATTATCTATTCGCTCTCATTTCTAATTTTTATCTTACTATCCTCTTTCCTGTATTTCTCCTCCTTTACCTGGATTATTTACTCTCATAACAGTTGTCGCTAATAGTTGGTTTAAATAAATACGTGGATGTTACAAATTGTAAGGACTAAATAGTTGTTACACATAAATTTGTAAGTACAATATAGTTGTCACAAAAAAGTTTTCTTAGCAAATAGTTGTCTTTTTTTACTATTAATTGTAAAGTTGCTTTTAACAAAATGTACTTAATAGTATTTGTCTCAAAAGTTTAGCTTTTTAGAATAGTTGTCACAAATAATTGCATGTAATACTAAATAATTATCAAAAATGTACTAAGAACATGTTACAAAAGGTTAAATGTACATAATAGTTGTAACGCGTAAATCCTTGGTAAAGAAAGATTCCACCAATCAGTCAGCGAACAGCTAATTTTTTTTCTTGAGCTTCTGGTTAACGGTAGCCGGTAGTTGCAGCAACTGAGAATCACAAAATTAAAATTTGCTCATGCGCTTCTCAAACCATCAAAGAGAGAGACCATAGAGAGCCAATTTCGGGATTCTCAGTGTTGCTACAACAACCGACTACCCCGGTTAACCTCGACGCTGATGGCTGTGAATATACTAGCTTTTAAAGTTGTTTGGTTAGATGATATCTTTCCGTTTCTGCCATGAGTCCCAAATAGTCGTCTGCAGAAAACAACTGTTAACACAGAGTATTTGACAAATATGTGTACTAACTGACCCCCTCCTCCGTTGCGGACATGAGTTACAAACAGGTGTCTCTACAAATAGCTGTAACTAAACAGATGGTCGTTACTAATAACAGTTGTCTGTTGCAGCCATGAGCCTGCCGCCCAATGGCAGCCAGCACCACCACCACCACCACCCCCCGAGCATGGAGTGCCCCTACCCCAGCCCTCGGCGCCAGAAGGTGTGCGGCGCGTGCGGCGACCGCGCCAAGAGCTACCACTTCGGCGGCATCTCGTGCGACAGCTGCAAGGCCTTCTTCCGCCGCTCCGTGCAGAACGAGGCCTTCAAGAACTTCCACTGCCCCTACGAGGGCCGCTGCGAGATCACCATCACCTCCAGGAAGTGCTGCCAGTACTGCAGGTTCAAGAAGTGCCTGTCCATTGGTGAGGATATCACTACTACTACTAGTTCTTGCATTATACGGATTGGGACTTACTGTGCAGCTGCGTTTGGTTGTGGTAGGGCAATCCGGTGAGTTCAATTGATGAATCTCGGAAAGTAAAAAAAAAAGACGTTATATTCTTGGTCAAAGACCGCACTCAAATGCGGACGAACAGGCATTTCGTAGACTCGGATGCATCCGGGTCCTTGTCCTCACCGCAATGACGAACCGCAACCAAATGCAGGAAGGAAATACTATATGAATAGAATGAGACTCTGTTAGCCATTAACAGAACCTAAGTGCTTATGCTATTTAATAACATTGATGAAATGGGATGAATAGATTGTGACTGTGTCGGCCCATTTTAAACCTAACTGCTAATAATTATACGGACTATCGATTGGTCATTAATGTGAAACTAATACCCAATCTTCAAATAAAGATTGAAACCTGGTATTACTTCATAACCATTGAAAAATAGAGATGGGAAGGTCACATAATTAGAATACCGAGCAAAAAATTTTCACCTGGACAAACTCTTGAGGGACATAAACTAGATCTTAATGGATATACTTAAATGAAATGTGTATTATCCGGGAGTTATTTTAAAATTTACTTAACTTGAGCTAGATTTTACAGTAATCAAGATAAGATAAAACAGATATAAAATAATATTAAGTTTCAAAATGATACCATCAAATTCATTTCTGGACGTTTTTAAAAACTTCTTTTTATAAACTTTTCTTTCCTAAACTTTGATTTGTTTTCTCTAAATAAATTCTATAAAATAATTCTCTTCAGCTCGATTCTTAATACTGTATTCTTGCCTTTAGGTATGGAAACCGGATGGGTCATGACCGAAGAAGAACGGCTAGCACTCGTTAAGAACCGAATGGAACGCAAGCAGCGGCAGGGAACCTCCGAACCCGGCTCCCAGTCCCAAGAAACCTCCGGCAAAAAACCGAACCGCTCCATCCCCTATTCCGAATACGAACCCGACGTCAACGACCTCTCCAAGTACTTGGATCCGGACGACATGCGGACAATCGAGTCCCTGGTCAACGCTTACGAAGCCAGCTACAGCGAAGTGCCCTTCAGCGAAAACCTGTACCAACCGGTTTCCCCGACCGGCCGGACTCGAACCGAGATCCTGGACATGTTCTTCACCGTGGTCCGGCAGTTCACTTTCTTCTCGCAGAGACTGGACGCCTTCTCCCGCTTCTGCAATCAGGACAAGGAGATTCTGCTGAGGACGGGGGTCCTGGAGTTGTGCTTTATTCGAGGAGCGTACGTTTACGATGATAAGCTGGCTAGGTGGCCGCATACTGGTCGACCGATGTACCGGGACTCTCCAGTACTGGATTTCGACGACGTGAGGAAGCTCGTACCACCTGAACTCCTGGAGAAGCATTCGGAGTTCATCAGGAGTATCAAGGACTTGTGTCCTGACGAGGCCACCATCATGTTGCTGGTTGTGATCGTCCTCCTGTCCCCTGACCGTCCTGGCCTGCAGAACGAAGCGCTGGTTGCAGAAGAACAGGAGAAGTTCTACATTCTCCTGAAGAAGTACATGTCCTGGAGGTACGGTCCGGACAATACCTTGGTGCTCTACCCCAAACTCCTGCTTCGCTTGCCGGATTTGAGGGAGCTGAGCGACAACCACAATGACTACAAGCTCGGGTTGGGGTCTGATGAGGAACAGCAGGTTCAGCAGAGGCTTTCGACCCTCAACATTGACTCTTGCATCAGCAAAGTGGAGGGTTCGCCAAGCTTCTCGCGCAGTAACCCGTCGAGTCCTGGGACCAGTCAAGCTTCCACCAGTGACGCTTTGTCCAGAACCCCTTGGAACCTGAAGAGGGATGTTCTGAGGACTCCTACGTCCCCTTATTCGCAAGAAGAGGAGTCCAGTTCTAGTGAAAGTTCGGATAGAACGGCATCCTACAGGAGTTGACTGGCTTATGACTCTTTTTAAAATGTATCGTAGAGTTTTCGTGGTTTCTTTTCTTTTTTTTTTCGTTTTACGATTCGGTGGTTCTCAACCAGGTAGATGTGACACAAAGTAACTAGTTCGTAAAGGATTTAAAGCTAAGTATCCTCTTTATGTATATCATTTTAACTCATTTAAAGTTACAACCTATTCAATAATGGATGCATGATTAATCTGAAAAAGTTGACTGAAAATCATAATTCAAAATTACTGCTTATTTTATTTCACTTGTTCAGTTTTGGGATTCAAAATTAACTAAAACCTTGTGACTGTTTCTATAGTTTTCTCTCCGACGTTTAAACAGAAATTAAGTGACTCCTTAAGGGCAAAACTATCTGAATTTATTCAGTGCCTTCAGGTTGTTTCATAAAAATGAGCACATCATAGTGATCCCACTTTTTATACGGTTTTGGCAGCATGTGTTACATTTGTTCATAAGACGGTGTGTTGCAACAACCACATTCATATCAGTAGAGGAAAACTATAAAATATATGTTAAACAGAGCCTTTTTTCAATTTCGCATAATTCTATAAATTTATTAAGATTATCTTGATCCAAAATAGTTGTCAAGCTCAATACAGATAGATTGTTATTTTCTCCATAACAATAACATTTCTAACCCAAAATCCATTAAACCTGGAAAATATCGAACTTCAAATTTTTGTCTTTACTTATTATATTAAATTAGATTCATAATTCTTAATTTTTCAACGTTCTTCAATAATGTTGAGTTCCAATGTTGTGTTTAAATTCTAAGTTATTGATTGGGCAGCTAAGCCGATAAGTGAGAAAGTTATAAGAAGAAATATTTAGATTATTTCTCTTTCTTTTGATGACTGCTGTGATCGAAATTGTGAGTACTTGTGCAATGTAGCGTTTTGGAGTCAAGTTATATGTTTCAACATATTTTATAGACATTAAAACTGTTGAAACTATTGTTAAAAGAGAGTATATATTATGTCTTAGGTTTTGTTTTCACAATTTTAATTGATTTATTGAATATTAGCTCTCTGATTGTTACTTTAAACCGTCGTTAAAATTTCTGTATTATTTCACTGTGTGAGCATGAGAGAGCAATTGATTCACAAAAACTATTTCAAAGTGTGCAAACGTAACACTGCGTGAACCATAAATCTTTTATGATATGTTTTACTGTCACATTTTCGTTAGTGTAAATACAATTTCATGGTTCAAATATCCCAGGAACTGTTCAAAATTCTAGTTAAATACCTACACAAGTCGTTAAAAGTGTCCATTTTTATTTTCATTGATCTAAAAATACAAAAGTATCTAATAATATGATGCATGGATGCAAAACAATGAATGTGAATTTTTGTGTCAGTATAATCGGAATTCAGAGGACAGTAACATATCCATAATGTGATATATTTTGAACAAGTAACTGTAATGAAGGGGGTAAAAACTACTTGGTGCGTTTTAATAATTATACGTACCATTTTCACATTATATAGATTATAGGAGAATATAATAACGCTAATTGAAAAATTTCTAGTTTAAAACTTAATTACAATGTTTTGGCTCTTAACTATCATACTACCCTTCTAAACTTTTTAATAAGTGCCATTACTTTTTTTTAAAGTTTTAAATCAAATTAACATGAGAAATGAAAACATAAGAGATTGTGATGTTAGCTAGTATGTTATTATGAATATTTATGATCTATTTACAATAATTTTAATTTGAGAGCTTTTGCATAGGTCATGTAAGATCCAATTTTAGAAAGTTACTGTTTTTTTGGTGATAGATGCCCTCAATGTGCTCTTAAATAAGATGCCAGCTCTTAATGATTGGCAATGACGGTTTACTCGATGAAAAATACTAAACTTTGAACGTTGTAGTTATTTTGGTAACTTCACTTTTGAAGGTTTTATCACATTTTCGATCTTCCAAAAATGTGTCACAATTTTATGAAAAATATTTTTGTACAAGCAAACAAAGCTTTTTATAGAGTAACAAAACCTGTACAAAGTTTTTGGTGTACATTTTTTTATCATGGCAGTAAACTTGATTTAATTAAAAAATAATAATTAGTGATGGCGATTTCTATTATGATTTGAAATATAATTTCCCATTTGAGATTTAACTGCACCAATGATTTGTGTTTTTCGACACTCTATTGAGAAGTATTTATTAGGTGCACACTATGAAGTTTTTGTCTTAATTCTGCTTATTTATTGAATTTGTGTTAGATTTTCTCCAACTCTATGATCTCTTACTTATTTGATGTTCATCCATTTATCAATGCTATTAAGTTTGTTGCTTGTAGTAGTACGTACTTAATATAATGTGATTGTCTCCCGGGCATGGCAAAATCAAGTGATTCCAGTGTCATGTCAAATGCGTACTATTCAAAGTTATACGATCAGCTGTGATTTGATAGTGATTGAACTTACCTGTGTGTTCAATGAACGCAAATGTCAGTAAAAAGTTTGATTTATATATTTATTAAAACTGCGCGTTTTTACATTCTGTGTGTTTCTCTTTTTATTCAGAAATATTTCAGTTTTATTGAGAACAGCTTTTTTTGTATAAGGATGAGTTAAACGAGAAATAAATTTCATGATTTGTTTTTTAAACTGCAGTTAAATTTCTTGACCCAGTAAACGTAATTACCAGCGCAAGATTTAATTTATTTATTAACATGAGGTTAACCAGCAGTCAAACTTCTGATTGGCAGTTAAAGAAGGAAAACTACATAGTTTTCCGCCAATCAAAAGTTTGACTGCCGGTTAACCGCCGCTCAGGTTACCGGTGAATACGGGCGTAGTATGAAAAGTTCTTGCTGTTACGTAGTCGTAGTAACTACTGTTTCCAATTTTATCTTGTTATATTCTGTTAATATTCAGTAATGGTGAAAAAGCATGATTCTCTCTATGGGTATATCTCTAGGTATGTAGTGGTAAATATTTTAGGAACTTGTATAGTCGAGCATCATACAGTTAATTTTTATCTAACTTAACTAAGTCTCTAAGTTTCTCTATCGCCTATATACATTGTCATAGGTGTATTTAACACTGATACTACTACCTACTTTCTATAAATACTAGTGCCTATTCTTTGATAATTTAATTCTAAATGCAGAGTTTTTTTAAAAGAGAAAAAAAATATTATTTTTTTTAAATATTTTTCTTTATTCCTTGAACTGTTCCAAACTTACATCCTTCCGAGATTCAATGTATTTATATTGAATCTCAGAAGATTACCTATTTTCCAATAATTTTAATTCAGAATGTCTCGTTTTGCACCTTTAAAGTAAAACAAATAGTTTGAGTGTTAATATTAACAATTTTCGAAAATCGAGAATACAATTAATAGGCATATTTATAGACTCGGTAAAAATCGATATCTGTTCTGTTGATGTGGTCTGCAATTTTATTACTCTCAAAAATTCATAAAAATAAATCAACCAACCAACCAAATCCCCTCAAGGATTATATTGAATGGACTCTAACCGTCTGACGTCACACGGAACCAACACGTGACCTATTGAGCTTGCAATTGGTTACCACAGATACTACACTAGTAGATCTACTAGTGTAGTATCTGTGGTAACCAATTGCAAGCTCAGTTGTAGGTCACGTGTTGGTTCCGTGAAGTCTCGAACCAGATAGGCGGTTAGAGTCCATTGCGTAATTTTGAGGTATAATACTACAAAATTAAAGTATCATTTTGTCATTTTATGCAAAGTAGCAAAAAGTAGTTTAAAAAAGTTGGTTTGTAGGGAATTTCACCAAATTTTGATAACATTAAACGATACGCTGATCACATAAAACGATAAATGTTAGATTAACTAGGAGTGATTGAGGCCAGTCAATTTAGATAACATTATCCGATTGATAACGTTAACCGTGAGTTTTATTGGAATCTGGGAGCTGTGATTTCCAATCAATCCGAAATTCTGCATGATAGCCTAAATTTGCGTGAACATACAGAGAAAAAATACTAATAACAACAGAGAGAAAGCAAAGAACCTGAAAGATAGTCCCGACGAAGTTTCACACGCACACAGCCAAACGTACACTCTGACTCGGGTTCAATCATTCAGAAGTGGCAATGATCGTGTTATGGCTGCCAAAAGCCGATCCATTCGTCATCTTTCCATCAGCGGGCACAGAGAAGAGAAGAAAAATGTTGGAATAGTTTGACAGATATTGTCTATTGTGTGATCAGGTAAGGAGAAGGGAATAAAAGTTCCGCCTATGATCAATAAATGTGTCGAATCTTAAATCAGATTTAAGAGTCTTTTGTGTCTGCAACCCCTCTGACCTTGGTCTGAGGTTACCATCGCTTGGGATTCTCCATAAATTACTCCAGCTCGTGTTTTGAGGGGCCTCTAATGTGTGACATGCTGGAGACGAGTTAGTAATTTGTACAGTGATGCAATCGATTATTTGATGCATTGAATTATCTTCAATGGTGAATTCAACTGCTTTAAGTCGATGGTTTCTCAGACTAGTAGGAGTCTGCTGACAAAAAGTTATTATGAAATCTAGTCACGACAGAACCACTCCTGCTTTATGTTACAATCTTAATACCTATTTAATATTTCAAAATAGGGAGTTTCCAGTCTCGTTTTTAGTAAAGTTAAGGAAATAATTTCGAATACCGTATATTTCAGCGTATAAGCCGAGTTAAAAATTACTACCTTCGCTCCCATGAATCACTTTTCGAGAACTCTTATTCAGACTGACCTTGTTTCATGTAAGTCACATTCTCATTCTGATTTATGTAACTTTTCGCATTCAATGTGGTGTTAAAATAAGTTTCCCTCCCACTTCTACCTTTTGTGTTTTCTTTTAATTTGTTTCTATTTTATGTATTGGCGTAAGCACCCTAGTTAATATATTATTTTAATATGATCGCGAGGGGTTTCCACGAAACTTAATTCCGTTAATAATATTTTCAAACTCTTTAGATCCTTGTATAAGCAGACACCCCCACTTTTGAATCAGAAAATTATCCAAAGATTCTCTGCTTATATGCAGAAATATGCGGTATGTGTTAATTTTTGGTGTGTTCATTCACCTCTAAAGAATAACTGCAACTTATACGGAATGTTGTATGTTTATGCAATTAAAAACTTTTGTATTTATCAGTGTTGGTTTAAAGTTATCTTTTTCAAATTTAAAAGCATATAGTGTTCGATTATTGGTTCTGGTCCCCGTAACTCTTAAAAACCTTTCATCTTGCAAAATTGTAGAGAAAGCTTGATGAAAAGCTAGAAGTAAAGAGAGTTGTATCTGATTCAAACTGTAATTCACAAATTTAAAACTATTTTTCTTATTTCCTGTGTGTTATAATCCTTCGTAACTTAGAATAGCCCCACAACACTTCTAATTAAGTCAATCAATGACTTAAAATATCAAGGAAAGACAACGAACCGGAAAATGCTCGAAGAGTTTGAAAGTATTTGTTCACAATAGAACTGATAAACTTTTGGGGTCTTCTAGGTTATTTTCACTTACGCTGATAGCCAATGTACTAAAAAGTATGCATGGTCTTAATGTAAATAATTCTAGTTAATTAAAAAAATTACATAAGTATTTAAAATTAAGTTTGTAAATCTAGAAGTTAATTTAGTTTTAGGTTTGTGAAAGATAAGGCTAAACTAAATATATGTGTGAAATTATTTTTCAATAGGTTTGTCTTGTTCAAATGAACTATTTTGAAAGATGATTAATTAGTTTTGAAAGATGATGAGGAAATAAATAATAAATATTTTAAAAAAAATTAGGTCTCTAGTGAGTGACCCATTACGGTCCCATCAATAACATTAATTCATTTAAGTCGACACTCACGCCCCTTTTCCTCATTGAACATTTCGCCGCAAAGAAAAAAGGGTCCGCATTAGCTCATCCCCTTTCAACCAAGAGTTCCGCTTGCACGATTTTCACTCATCACCTCAAGGCTCTGGAAGCGAACCTACAAAATTAAAAAAAACCATTGAATGGCGAAAAGAAACATCGAACTATGGGCCAGGCGAAAACATTGTATCAACTTGACATTGAAAAATCGTCTCTGTTGCCTGGGTTCTTCGGAGCCAGTGGATCAGTCTCTGAGCAAGGTCGATTCGGCTTTAAAATCCCGTACTTTGGGTTTTCCCCAAAAATGTTTTCCAATGTGTGGGTCAGCATTTAGTTCCGTCAAATGATCTGGAGTTAAGAATCAGTCCATCGATGGTAAAGGAAACCGGTTTTCGAGCCACTTTTCCCCGTCTTTTTTTTCTCAATAAAAAGCGCTTTTTGTTCTTGTTTTATCGTTTGACCAATTTTCATTTATTCTTTTTCGAGTGGTGAAGGTATTATGTTTCTGGGGATGGCAACACGGCTGATTTACAACGTAATTGCCGTTTCTGTAACAGTTCGGGAGGATTTTTTTCGTTTATGGTTTGTTTCAGAAAGTTTGTTTCAGAAATTGTTCTTCTGCTGTACTCGTATTTTGAGATATTTTATTGTGTTGAAGATGTGCTCCTTTCATAAAATCTTGGAAATATTCTCTGTTTTTTAGTTTTTGAATTGTTTTGTAATTATTATCATGGTTATCAGTATGTTAAGCCAATAATTATAACTCACGATAAGCTATAAATTATAAGCTTATTTTTATTAACAACTTAGCAATTATTAGCAACATTTACTAAAATGGTTTTACATTACATTTTTGTTTTGAGGTTGAACTTTTTTAAGAATTCCAAAAATTTCCAAAAATCCAAAAATCCTTTCCAAAAATTGATAATTAATAAATTTATATAGCTTTTCTCAACTTTTCAAAAGTTTGTTAAACAAGTTTTTCTACGTAATATAGATGTAGAATAATTGAGATCCTAGCAATCAGATGTAAGATGCTTGATGGCTATTTCTAAAATATAGAAAACAAACATTTATTATGACATGGAACATGGGTTAGTGGGAACAAATAACAGTTAAACGCGATATTAAACGGAAATAGATAACGGAATTGAACCCAAAAAGTAATTTTAAATTGGACCATTTCTCTACAATATAATTTTCTAAATCAAAAGAAAGCTATGCCTAATTCCTTTATCTATTTCGTTGAAAAATGTCCAAAATATTATGAAAACAAATACCCCCAGTTTTATTGTTTTCAACAATTAAAACTGTATATATATTTTTAATCTGGTTATTTGGAAGTATTTGCGATAGTTATAATCTTAGACGTTCAAGCATCTAAGTGATTTTTATCGTGATGGATGGAGGAAAATTTTACAAAATCAAAATATGCAACTTAATACATAATCTTCAGCCCAGGAAACAATGTATCATTGATGTGTTCTTCCAGTCATACTAATTGAATTGTCAAAAAGGGAATAAGTCCCAAAACTTACTTAAAAAAAAACACCCTTGTATAATTAATAGAATTTCCGTTCTATCACTACCAAATTTTTATTGAAAACCCAAGACCCTATTTAGAATACAAAACAATCATTCAAAAAAATTTTAATGCAGTCAAAAACATTTTAGCAGTTGAAAAAAGTTGATGGACTTATTTCATTTTTCAACCTATGAAATTTTAGCTGGAAAATATCTTAAAAACCACTCTAATCAACATTTAAGTTCTACTTCTGCTTAGTTTACAGCACAAAAAGAAAACACAGAAAGACTAAGACAAATCATTTCCAAAGAATTATGAAATTTCATCATTAATGCGGTAACAATGTAAGTGAGTATCAATGGAGTCAAACATTTACTGGATAAAAAAAGGTAAACACACTTTTAAATTAAAAACACATTTTATTTTGGCTTAGTTTATAGCACAAAGAATAAGAAAAGAAAGAAAAAGTAAACTAAATTTAAAATTTAATTAATAAATTCAATGAATCGCCCACTTTTTTTCACAAATTCAAGGAGCTATATCTGTCCATAGAGGATAGTTATTTTTCCCTCTTTCAACTCATGTGCTGAGCGAAGCTTGGAGATCTTTTTGAGTACTTGAGTCAATTTGCCATTTTTTGAACCTATTTCCTTTTTCAAATTGCCGATTCAATTGTCAGTAATATAATACTAAAATAAATAAGCGAGATGATGCAACCGGTAATGCTTTGCACAGGAATTGCAAATTATCTAATAAAATTTCGGCGTATAACGAGGAATTTACAGAAATAAATTTCCTCCATCGTTTAAAACTCCTTTAAACCCGCCACTATATTAATCAGGTTGGTATGAAAATCATTAAGCCCAGCTCTGACTATTTAGTCATTAAACACTTCTTAAATCACTACTTAAGCAACTACAATGTAAAACCACGGCTGCTTTCGGACATCCTGGTATGCCCTTTGCCTCGTTAGCAAAGTCACGATTAGGCATAAAAAGGAAGCGACGATCTCTGCGGGGCTCCACATTTGAAAACAAGGATCTGGGATTTTGAGGAATATTAATGAAAGATTTATGATGCATTTGAGTTAGACTTGAATTTTTTTTTTCAGCAATCGTGAACTACGTGGTAACGAACTGCGCTGGATTGAAAAATGATGAGAAATCAATCAGATGAGCTGAGTCGAAAACAAGTGGCGTTTCTGTTTTTTTGAATTGGTATTCGTGTTTTAAACAAATCGATAAAGTTTCACGATTTTATAATTAGGCTCGAAGTTATGCCACCGTTAACCATAAGCCACCATTAACCATAAGCCAATTTTTCCTTAAACATTTGTGTTCTTATTTCTCTGGAACTTGAATAATTATGGACTCTTCATCAATCAATTCTTTTAGAAACAGTTTAAATTGAAATTCCTTTTGTAATGAGAGGAGCGTTTAATTTTTAATATAGAGCTGAGTTGGATTTTGTGGGTACAGTCATAGCCATCTAGACACATAAGGCCAGAGAAGCTCGAAATCTTGAGTAACGTTCTGCCTACTATTTCGTGTCATCATCACTTTTTGGACGACAGCGCAACTCCAGTCTCAAGGGAGCGTTGCGCTGTTGTCGAAGAAATGCGATGATGAAAAAAAAAAGCGATGATGAAGCGAAATAGTAGGCAGAACGATACTCAAGATTTCGAGCTTCTGTATCCCATGTGTCTAGATGGCCATGGTGCAGTACTGTTCACTAACTTAAAACATTTTAATTATTATCCATGTTTTCTACCAATAAGCGTTCAACAAACTGAAAATCATGAAGGAAAGAAAATTTTAATACTTATTAGGTGTAATTCCTTTAAAACTAATATTGTCAATATATATTTGTATTTAAATATTTGTGGCGCTTGGAGCAATAACAACTATACTTTGGAGTTAGATAGTTGTTGCTTCAAAAGAGTTAATTGTGTTTGATATTTCCTTAAATCATATTTCTTTACACATTTTAATGTAATTCAAATTTCTAAAAACACTAATTTCCAGACCACTGAAGGATACTGCGAAAATAGCTTTTGAAACAAGTTTAGAAAATTATAATTTTAAAATATTTTTTCCTGTGTTATGTTTGTATGGATATCAGGACTATTTGATTCAATAGATACATAAACAAAATAAAACAAGTCATGCATAAGAGTCCAATTATTTTTATCTAACTGGATTGTTTAAGCTTGTTATGTCATAAAAATGGATGAACTAAATGATTTTATAAATAAGCATTTGATACATCTGAGAACTGCATCTCTTTCTCTATTTGTCTAATAATGCTTCTATCTTTGGTTATGCACTCTACCATTGATGTAGGGGTTCAAAAAAAAGCTTTGCTTTGTAAGATTAAAAAAGTCTTATGTATGTATAAAAAGCACCCTCCTCATTATTTCTTCGTGCGGATAGGTCAAATCCCTCAGAATTCCACACAACCATTAACCCAAGTGTTGTCTCCCCATTGAAGAAAAAAGCAACGCTGTGGGAGGAGGGTACAAAAAACAACAGGAGTCATAAAACCACTAAAGATTGCAAAAAAAACGCATTGGGGTGTAAGGGAGTAGCCAGAAAAGCGCCAAAGAAACATAACTATATAAATACACTTCACAATGAACCCAGAGAACCATAATTGCGTTTCCTGTACTTGGGCAGTGACAAAAACAACAGAAAAAAATTCAAGCATTCAATTCCCCGATCCACGGCAGCGGCATAAAAACAACTACTGAGATAGTAGAAAAAAAGGAAGCAGATGTGAACCCAGGTATAGTAATAACAACACCTTGATGGTTCCTCAGTTTTTCCGCCATTAGGCATCTTTGTCTGAGACAAAACGAATGATAAATGCCTTAAAGTCACAATTCGTGAAGACAGATAATTAATACCCGTTGATGAATTATCTTGTGAGCGATGTTTTGAAAGCAAGAGGCTGGAGCATAGAGGTATTATTTGTAGAGAAACCTTTAAGAACATTTGCTCTCATTGTAGAGAGCGTGACAGTTATATCTCATACCACTCAAGCGGCAAGTTGCACGTCCAGCGAGAAATCACTAAAAAACTATTTTTTAATAATCGATGAGGGTCGTTGAGGCCATTCTACATGTTCCTACTATCTTCATGGATTTCTTGTCTATCTTCTTGAATGCATTAGTGTCTCTTTGAGACTGCTATCAGATGAAAAAGATGATTTCGACTTTCTTATGAGACTCTTGGACTTGGTAGCAACGATTTCAACGATTTTCTTTCGTAAATAACGGTTTAAACAAGTAAAAAATGTCTCAATTAGATATAAAAGCCATTCACAAATTACGTCACACCTATAGGGGGAGGAGTTTGTGTTTGCGTAAAAAAATGTAACAAGGAAAAGGAGTTCTAACTATGTGACCTCGCACTTCAAAAGTTGTTATTCCACTGCTGGTTAATTAGCTTTAAAAAGATCTTTCTACACCTCATAATTATAACTTAATAATAACAACATAGTTAATAATTATCGAGGATTGAAAATAACGGATTAAGATTTTTAAAAAGTTGGGTGAAGTTTTACAGTTTCAAAATGTGACATAATACAATGGTAGGAGGGTGCTGACATGTGGAAATTTGTGACAAGGTTCTTGAAAAAACTGAAAATTGGAGAATGTAGTTTTATAAATATTGGAATTTGATTGTAAAACCGCCATATTTTAAAATCCTTCCACATAAAAAACAATTTGGATGAAGAATTTTTTTTACTAAATGGTTCGTAATTGTTTTATTTCGTCAAAATCGGACTTTTTGCCACTCACCTCACTATGTAGCGCACGCAAGGTTGAACTCCCTAAACATTATACCCTTATGAACTAGAGATGGAAAGGCTTCTGTTTCTTCTTTCGAATTAAGTGTCAAAGAGTGATAGCGGCATAAGAACGATCTCACGAGGGGTCAACAAGTCCCTCCTCTTATCTGGGGGTGTCGGACCTAATGCTCCATCTTCAGGTTTCTTCAGGGTCTTCATCGCTCAGTGGTTTTGAAGCCTCATTCGTATTCGTTGAGGGATGGTGTTGGGTTATTCCTTTGTATCACATTAGTGTTTGGATGCGGGAATTGGATTTTCTCGAACGTCCGGGAGCGTGCACTTTGACCTCTATTTGACAACCCGTGCAACACCTGGGACCCCCTCAACCCTTTTTATACGAGTGCTTCTGGTAGTTAGGAACTGAGATGGAGAGTAACCTTTTTTATACATTGTTATGTTTTAAATATTTTAGTTTCATGTATTCTTTCCGTCTGCTGAAACCCGCTTTCGAACCACTTCATAAATTTACATTTTTCCATGTGAAACCTGAAAATTTTGAATAAATTAAATGACTAAAAAAATAATTTAAAGTTGTAAAAGTGCATCGAAGTGCATGCGTTCTTGGTAAAACTTTAACAGTTTACTTTTTTTTTGTTTCATAAGGGTCAAGTAAGTTAACTATTACTGAAGCTCAATTATACTAGACAGCAACTTAAGTCGAGCCTACGATGCCACAAATAAACAACGTAGTTCCCATCGCGGTGTCTGAATTTTGAGTGAAATGAAGAACGTCAATATAAAAATATGATTATTTTGTTAAACCCATGTATATGTTACAGGCAATGTGATAAATTGAATGGAATTTATGAATGAAATTTATCACTTTGCCCGCCTCCACTTCGGGCATTGGCCGATTAATCACTTTGCCCGTAACGTATATAATATAGTGCTTTTCAATCACGATTTGCGTACCGAAACTCCTCCTAGCAACCCAACAGGCTTTTTTGTTTATAGATTTATCCTTCCGCATTTGTGACGTACTGGGTTCAAGAAACCTTGCTGTCGAGTATAGTATGACATTATTTGAGCATTAGTCTTACATCTTACTTTTTTATTGTTATTTGCGTATGCCAATGCATTTTGTCGTATCTTTTCCTTATCTATAAATATATCTTTTGATTTATTAATCTTTGACTTCTTGGTACCCCATAGATAGATTAGATTTTATTCTCTTATTTTCCTTAGTTTTGACAAGTTTGGTATGAAGTAAATTTGATTGGGGAAAATAATGTGATGAAGCTACTATTTTATAATTATAAACATTTGAAATTAATAAATACATATAACTAACCCTTTAAAGTCATACCGTTAGCACCACGTCAAAAACGCCCCTCTCCTTTTTCCTGGTTTCGAGAAAAACGCATTCAAAGTTTGTCAAGGGTATGCGTTTTTTTTAAATACTCGGTCTCTCTAACGAGATAACTTAGTTTTCAACAAAACTATTGGGAAGTACGCGATTACTGTTGTTGGCTCTGGCATAGTGCACAGCACCACTCCGATAGTGGTGAAAATGACTAAAACAGCAAATTGGCGTTTTTGGCGTGGTGCTAACAAAATATTAACAGCTTTTACTAACTTATAGTTATTCTGTTAACCCTAGGTAAACCACGAGAAGTTATGAATATACAAGTAGAATAACTCATAGCTTGTGACGGGAACTAAATGCAAGCGATTTCAGGGTCTTCATCCCTCAAACTGTGAGAAAACCCTCATTCGTATTCGTCAAGAGTTCCTTTGTGACACAATGTATTGAAGTTTACGGAGTTGTGATGGGTTTGAGGTTGTTTGCGTGTTTCGAATATCCGGGAAAGCGACTTCTAACCTCTCCCTGACAGTCTTTGCAAGAGTATCTGCTGCCCAAAGCCACACCCTTATCAAAGGCAGATGACTATATATGATGTTATTTAACACTATGGATGATGTGCCGAGGGATTTTTATTTCATGGCTTTGCGATTGTGTCAACAGATAAGAATAACTACTAGATCGATTAAATATGTATCTTGAGTTGTTTTATCTTCCGGTGTTACATAGTTGTAATTCACATATAATAATTCCCCTTCAGTTATACATCTGAATAGAGTAATTATTCATAAGTACCTCCAGTTTAAAAGGAGTAAAAATTATAAATGAATTTCCTTATACCACCGCACGAATTTGGAACTTTATACGGATTGTTATGGAAATTCTGGACTGTAAATTTTTAATACCAATGCTATTTCCAACATTTAAAACGAAAATCATGGGGATAACCGGAGTTTTTTAAAGATTGAGGAAGAAAACATATTACTATCATTGTTTTTCTATTTGACTTGAAGATAAAGACATTACGAAGCAAAGACATTACATTTCTAAAAAAAAAAAATAGCTTTCTCACATTACGTTTCAGTGAAGTCTCATCCCTAAAATCTCCGTTGGAGCAACACGTGCTAAAACACACGTGTCTGGCCTGTCTCGCTCCGTTGCTCGCCTCGACACCTTCGAGTCGCACGCAGTAGGCCGTCTCCCCTTCCCCCGCTCAGAAAAAGGGATTTGGCTCGGTGTCGGTCAACAATCAAAAATGATACAGTGGAAATTAACAGGAAATTGTTATGCGAGAAGAGTTTCTCTCCCGTCTTTCTTTCTTTAATTGTAATCTTCCTGATTCCTCTCCCTCTAGTTGCACACACGATATCTGTCTATTATACAGGGTGTTCCAAGATAAGTGTCCACCCCCTTTAACTTTTGAACCCCTATAAGTATAGTCAAAAAAAGAGGTGTCTAGGTATAGTAAAGTGACTATGCCCTAGTAAGTACCTTAAGTAAACAACCAATCGTTTTACACGTTTCGCGAGGTTGTGTGCTCCAAATCACAATAATTAAAGAAACGCGCGTATAATGAGTTCTATGCTAGGCATTTGTGTACATAAATTGTCGATTTATATTGTGATAAATAGATGATGCACTACAATTTTGTCATTGATTTTTTTCACACACCTTGAATAGTTTTCAAAATTGGAACGGTAACTTCTGACAATTCCGCTAGGGGGCATTGAAAGCGATCTCATCGAATAGGGAATAGTCACATTACTATAACTAGACACCCCTAGGCACTACTTTTATGACTATAGGAGTTCAAAAGTTAAAGGGGGTTGATACTTATCTTGGGACACCATGTATATTGCATAACTTAATGCCAGCGGTTGATATTATATCAAAGCAATATTGGTTAACATCGTGTGATAATAGGGTCTGTAAGGTTCAAGTCGACTTGACGCCTTAACACTTTCAGAAACTAAAAATCCATATTGCCATAATTTTCTCCCATACTCTCTTTCTACATCTACCCGACTTTTTTTGTTCGCTGTCTTCTCCATTTCTTTTTTAATATCTTTCAATCTCGTTCAATCGATATCTGACATCTCTTTTATCTCTTATTCCTTTCTCATTTCCTATTTTTAATTGGACCATACTACTAGAATCTTAATTAATAAAGGTCTGACTTACAAATATCTATCTTATTAACTACATAACTACTACTATTATTAACATTTCAAAATTAACAAAAATAAGATACTATCTCTAATAAGTTAGAACAATGTCGATTTTTTTATTCTATCAACTGCCCTTTGAGATTGGCTAAAATACATAAGGAAAAAAATCTTAAAACTTCCCAAAAACAAATAACCATTTATAATTAAACCAAAAAAACGTCAATCAGTTCATCAAGGAAACCCATTTCTAGAATCATGTCATAGGGTAAACTCCCAGTGAAAGGATAGTTGACCTCATAGTTGAATCTCAACTCATAAATGAGTTTGAATGAATGTTTCCCTCGATGATACTAATTGATTTGTTAATAAATAATGTAATAAATACAACCCATCAAGTAAATAAAGGTCAACTTTACATGGATCTTTCAAACGGGATAGACAACTGACCTTCAGATAAAGTTCTTAGGTGTGGCTGATATGTGGCATTTGCTTTTTGCTCAAATTTCAAATTCGATCAATAATTCTTCAATATAAATTTCTTTTTCAGTTAAGGTTTTAAGTGGCAACGTCTTAGTTAAGTTATTGATAGCCCATGTGTGCGTGTGTGAAATAATTGTGAAAAGTTTATGATGGTGTTTCTTGAAGTCTTTCCTAAACGTTCAGAAAACCCAATTAATTAAGGTAAGTGAAAATTATTTTAATTGTGAAAACATTTATCAACTTTTCAGCCTAAATAGTCATCAGTTTTTTTTAGTTTACAAATAAGAAACATAATTTCGATCAAATCTAACTAGATTTTTTAGTTTTTATAAATCTAGGTCAATTTACTTCTATTGAGTTACCGAAAAGGAAGTTTTTTAGAAAAGCTTTTTACATTTGTCATTCCTTTTTTTCCTGTTCTTTAGAGCAAGTTTAAACCTTTTGTTCTTTTAGGTGCAATTTATTCAATTATGTGAAAAGGATAAATCCTTTACATTATTATTTTTAACATTAAATGTGATTTGCATATTAATTCTAAGTAAATATAAATTTTGATACAGCTTAGTCTAGATATTATGAAATAAATATGGGCGGGAAACCATTTGGTAAGAAACCATATACTCCCCCCTAGTTTTTTTTGTTTTTTTTTTGGCATCTCTGAAATTGTTTTTAACCTATCAACCTTTTAAAAATGGCGTATAGACTATGCTCGACTACGGACTTCACGTTCGCATCTTATAAGCCTTTTAATAAACTTCATATTTTAATATTGGTTGGACACATTCATGACTTTTAATTTAAGTATATTTTTAACTATTAATCTTGTGTTTGGCGCGGAATGTCCGATATAGGGACCTTGCGCCATAAAACCCAAAACAACCAACCAACCCCCCCTAGTTTTTGGATAGTTGATTAAGGAATTTTATTTCCTTTCATTTTGTTTCTCGATCCGAATAGTAGCAGATCGTTGAACCATTAATCCTAAATCAACCAAAAAACTTTTGAAGAGAAACCAGTAATATAAGCGATTTTAGGGCAATTTTCGCAAAACACTATTTCAGGCGATTTGGCGTCAAAGTTTGCATTATGGAATGATGCATAACTCATAATTGACTATATTTAAATTGTACTGTGATTGCATTGCATACTTACTGACTTATTGGTTTCTTAACTTGAAAAGGACAATGTAACTAAAATGAAATAAATATTTAATCTTTCAACAATTTTTCATTTATGAAAAGACAATCAATCGTAAATATTTTTAATTACCTCACATTTTCTTAGAGAACTTGCTATTTCCACGAGCTTTCATAGATTTTAATAGCTTTCTTGCAGGGTTGCGCAATGCGCATATAATCATTTATATCAATATCTTAACCATTAATAGAAAAGATAAGATTTGTTAAAACATCTTGAAAACATTTTATGGGAAGTTTGTTTCATTGGAGTGAGTACAATTTCCTTGGTTCCCATAAAAGAATCAGGCCATTCTCTTCTGATTATCTAATTAAAAACGTCCAAATTGATAACATTTAGGATTATAAACATCGTTCCCTGGCATTGTAAACCTTCTTCTCTGTATCTCTACAAGTTAGTTAAATTCGATAATCATCTGATCTAGAGTCCAGACGTATTGGGTAAAAATGTCTATTTTGTTTTAAGTTTTTTCAGTGGAAAACTACAAGGTAATTGGATTGTTTTAAAGTGTAATAAAGCTGAAAATTACTTCCTGTAACACTAATTTGGATTCAAATACTACTAAACAAGCACATTCTTTCTTTAATTATTAATTATTGGGCATTTCAGGATAAATTCACTGTAGGGTTATTGTCTAAGAAACCTTTATAAATCCCTTTAGTCAGATCGAAAAATCTAAATTAGTTGTGCAAAAAAAGGGAGTTTTTAAGCATGGTAAATTTTCCTAACTGTGGTCTTCTTGATTTTTTTTGTGCATCTAAAAAGCTCACTATTCATATTCATTAAAAAAACTCACTTTTGGTTTATGGAGTCACCTTATTGTCAAAAAAAACAATAAAAACAAAGTAATTTGATTACAAATGAGAAAACATTCTAAAAATTACCATTTTCAAAGTTTTATTAGTTTTTCCAGTTAAAAGTTTGATAAATTTTTATATTATGTTTCTGAAACATTTATAACGGTAATCAAAGGATGTAAACTTAATTATAAAAAAAATTATAGAGGAGTTAATTTTTTCTGTGTGGAAAGGATATATTGTGTGCCTATAATCTTATTTAAAAGTGTTGCAACAAACTTCCACAGTGGGCGGGGACCACCCATAAAAACTTAACTCACCAAAGGAAAGTATGGAAGTATGAAGTGTTATTGGTATTTTAAATACGTTGCTTATCGAAGTATTTTAAAGGTTTTCAAAACTTTGTGTGCACTAAGAATTCTTTTTAAATCTAAACGTTTAACAATGAATATGCTAAAAACAAATACATGGATTTCCAGGGTGATTTTTAAGTATTTTAAATGGTTTACATAAATATTATTCTTTCAATCGTGAATTTTTGACAAGTAAGGAATTTGTTGATTGGACAAAAGTTTTCTAGAGAAAGGAAGGTATGCCCTATAGTAAGCGAATGGCGTAGATATAATAAATAGGCTGAGTTGTCACGTTGTTAGATGCTTTGTAGGGAATCTCATACATCACAGTCACATAAAATCATTCAAGTATTTATATAGTACTATTTATATTATATATTTTAACTAGCATGCATTTTCAAGATGCCACACTATCAGGTCTTATAAAAATTTAACTTCAATTATAAACTAAATTTTTCAAAAGATAAAATTATTTTTCCCTTTTTTAGAATTTTGCAATACCTATTGCTCGAGAGGCCATTCTGGGTAGACGGGACGCCGATGCCAACTAACACCTACGATTATGTCAGGTTCGGTTACAAGTAGAGAAAAGATTGACCGGATGCAGATGAAAAGTCCCCGGTGAAGCGATTTCTACGACCTACGGAGATGATGCAGAAGAGCAAGAGAAGATTCCCGATTGAGTGCGTTAGAGTAGATGCACATGAAAAGTATCTGGATGAAGCGATTTCTACGACCAACAGAGAGGATGCAGAAGAGCTAGTCAAGAAAAAATCTTAACAGTTTTTATTAGTAAGTTTCTAGTTTCATTAGTTTTGGCAACTAATTGTGTTTACGTCAGCGCTTCGGGACTGCTTTGAAACCCACCTTTCCAAGGTATATTCTAAACTATCTTTGGGTACTCTAGAACCTCTAGCATTCCCCCACGAGTTTTGCATCTTTCTGTATTTATGCTTTAACTATACCTTTTAAATTTTTATTACAATCTTGAACAGTAGTTCTTTTTGATACGTTTAAAATATTAAATCAATATTCAATTTCACTGAACGTTTGAAGTTTCCTATGATCAATATTTCTGAAAATATATTCTAATTAACAAAGATTAATATGCGATTACATAATAAAAAATTAAAATATTTAAAGGAAGAATGATTGAGTAAAGTTTATCTATTTGGAAGCAAGCGAGATCACACGAAAATTTAAAGAGAAGATGCAATCAAGAAAGTTTCTTAACTGCTTAATATAACAAGCAAATAAGCTGAAGTCAGTTTGTTGAGAAACAATTTAGTGAGTTTACATCATAAAATTTTTTAAAACAAATGAGGTTTTATTGCCTGTCCTATGGAACAATTATAATATATAATTCTCAATATATTAGTATGGAATTCTTATATTTAAAGAGAATTAATCAAACCTAATAATAATTTTATTACTTCAAATAGCATTAAATTGGAACATTAAAGTATTCTCCTCTTAAGAAACAGCATTTGCTAAATCCTTTTGGTACAAAAGGTCCGCTTTCCGCCATGTTTAACCACAGCTCAATTTATGACCGAAAACTATTGATATCTAATTTAATATTATTATTATTTAATCTTAAAATAATAGTAAGAGATCTAATAGTATGATTAGATCTCTATACTGACAACACTTAATCATGGTGCTGTCGGAGATGTGGTTAAACATGGGTGCAAGCGGACCTTTTCTAAAGCTGTTCCACTCTTTTTCTAACAGGCCAGATTCTACTTCAGAAATCGTGGCGTTTGTTTGGCGACATAATTGTTATGTATCATTGCCAAAAAAGTTTTTTAGTAATCAATTTTCTTGATTTGTATGAAAAAAATCTCAAATCAACTACGACTTTGGGATAGCTAATTTTTAAAAGCCATATTGAGTTTGGTTCAGGGATTTTCCCATGCCAGTGAGAGAGATGACAGTGTCCCAAGCAGCACAAACGTTTAAGATTCGTCCATTTTTTGTCATGTATTTCGTTGACTTCTAGTAAAAGTTACTTAAACTTGACATATTTGGTATGAGATGTGCTACTAGGGGTGATAATACAACCAAAAAAATTACTCATATTTCTCAAATCAGTTATGATGGCATTGGGTTCTGTTATGTTCGATTGAGTTTTATTTGATATATTTTTCTCACGCCGCACACAGTTGGGAATCGTGAAATCCTGGTATAAAACCTCATACTCATACGAGTAGAAAACTTTAAACCCTCTTTGAAGTATTTCTATAAGATTTATTTAAAATGTTATTGAAATTTGAAGTTTTCTGATTTAAAGCTAAAAAATATTTCAAAACTGTTCTTAGCGACTCTCATTCATTTATAGGAATTCGCAGTTTTAATAATTTAACACATGTTGCTTCTCAAGCGGCGATATTATATTGATGGGACTTTTTAATGTATGTGTTAACAAAAGTTTTTTTTTCAGATAATTGATGGATGTCTTATTGGTGATTCACTGGAGTTTCCCTTCTGCTTATGGAAAATTTCAAGTACCCAATCTACTGGTCTATCAGCAAGTACAAGAGATTTAAGGCAAGGGGCTACTCATGTTGGATTGAAGAGTGTAAATTTTTTCAGTTAAGCTTACTAAATTACACAGGGTGATCTCATAAGGTATTCTATTGAACTGTACGGCTCGTTTTCTGAGGATATCTGTCTTGCCTTATTCAGTGATTGTGATCTGCTCAAAATTTCTCCAACCTAGCAGCGTGAGTAAATGACTCGTACTATGCAGAAGTCGAAGTACGATTGAATGTTAATGTGCTGGCACTCTGAACTGTCTTGTAAAGTTCAACCTGAATGTTTTTATTTAGTTGTTGCTTGGGTGTATAAATAAAGGTTGATGTCTTTAATACATGGTGTACTTATTTGAGTTCATAGTTTTGTTTGATGCTACTCGGTCCACGCCGCACAGATTGAGCATGCGCGTGGACTTAGTATATACAGGGCGCGCATCTATGCTTAAAGCGCATGCGCCAATTGGTTGAAGGAGCAGTTACTATAGTCTGTCTGTCCTCGCTTGGCACGAGTGGCAAACCTAAAATCAGTACCCACAGCAGAAAAAACAGTGGCGAAAAAGCCATAAAGATGGTTACCTCACTTCTATTAGATACCCGATACCCTGCACTCGCCACTGCTTTTCCTGCTGTGGGTAGTGATTTTAGGTTTGCCACATGTGCCAAGCGAGGACAGACAGACTCTAGTAAACCAAGCCTAGATTGGATGACCAAGAGAGCCCAAGTTCAAAGAGTAAAGATAAGTAGGTGGTACTTGGTTGGGGAGTAGAGTTAGAAACTTAAATTCTACTCAACCAATAAACTATTATGACAAAAATAAGTTTTATATTGGTTGAGTAGAATTTAAGTTTCTAACTCTACTCCCCAACCAAGTACCACCTAGTTATTTTACTCTTTGAACTTGGGCTCTCTTGGTCCTCCAATCTAGGCTTGGTTTACTAGTAACTGCTCCTTCAACCAATTGGCGCATGCGCTTTAAGCATACATGCGCGCCCTGTATATACTAAGTCCACGCGCATGCTCAGTCTGTGCGGCGTGGACCGAGTAGCAACTGTGTGAAAAGTCAAAATAAAGTTCCATTACCGGATAAATTCTTTATTGACAAACCAAGAGGCTACAAGTATTCCGACGGTACAATTAACGAGCTTAAGTGTATCACAACGAAGCTCAAATTTGGCATAGGATACCTGACTGACGCAATTAGTTTATTGACGAGAACTTAAAAACCTTGAGACAAAACTTGGTGCAAATTTCTGGAAGGATGGCGAGCTTGGAAATACTTCTGAAGACCAAAGTTCACCCAAAAATCGGTCGAGTATATCTGGTAAGGGTCCTTTTGTTTGATTCTAAAACAGTCCTCCGAAATAAATTTGGCTAGACTTCAAAGCATCTTCTGTAAGGAAAAAAATTACAATTAGAACATATGTAGAGAAGTTGGCATATTTCTACAATGGAAGTTTTGAACACTTAGGAGAATTTTTGGATTTTTATCAATTGGGACCGGATTCCATACGTATGATAAAAAATTCGGATAATTGGATTTTTTCCGAAAAAAGGTCCATTTTAATTAATTACTACATGTATGTTTAATGAGAGCATTTTATTAATTAAATGAAAAAGCGATATTCCTATTAATTCTGATACATACATTCAAAAATATCTTAGTTTGAAAAAGTTACCTTATGAAAGCAACCTTATGAAATTTCAACTTAAAAACAATTTAATTTAAAATTTAACTTTTAACTTTCTTAAAAACAATTTAATTGACATTTAAATTATAGCTTAGTTTACAGAACAAAAGTGAGAAATAGAAAGACTAAGACAAAATTATTATGAAACCGAGTCATTAAGGCAGAATCAATAATTGAGTAAGTGAATATGAATGGAGTCAAAAATTCCCTGGATAAAAAAAAAGTTAAAACACTTTTAAATCAAAAGAAAATAATGTTATTTTGTCTCATTTTGCAGCATAAAGAATAAGAAAAGGAAGACAAATTAATTTTAATTTCAAATCTAATAAAAAAATAGTGAATTGACATCGATTTTGCAAATTCAAGGGGATGTATCTGTCAATAGGGGTAGTTATTTTTCTCCTCTCTTGGAGATATTTTTGAGCACAAAAAGTAAATTTGTCACTTCTTGGACTTATTCCCTTTTTCAAACTGGCGTTTCAGTTTTACTTACAAAATAGGTTCAATTAGATTTTATGTGGATTGAGAGTTACACATAGTTAAACACGTCTCGCAACGAGTATAAGAATATTGTTTAAAAATAAGTTAATTTGTTTTTTTCTGATAAAATATTATAAAGTACTTAACTATATTAAGTTTTAGTCTTACAGGGTGTTTCACAAAGAGCCCCCGATTTTAAAAATTAATAACAAAAAAACGAAAAGAGATAAAAATACGCCGTCTCCGGCATCCTACTTAAAAGACCAAAGAATTTTCGTACACAAATTTTTGAAAATTCGTAGTTCACAAATCAATTTATAGATGGAAGCACAACTTCTTTGATATTTAGGGAAAGCTATCCTCAAAGTCCCTATTTTCGTTCGCCATAGGGAAATCAAATTTTGGGAAAGAATCGATTCATGAATCGAATTAGAATCAAACAATTTGAAATCGAACCCTGTTTCCAGTTTGCAGAAACGGCTCTCAGCCAATTTTAAAGACTAGATCTCACTAATTTAGGAACATCAATTAATTAAGTTATAATCTAAGTTAAATTTTGTAGTAGTATTTCGTTATCTATCCCATAAAAAAGGACATTTTTAAAAGATAATAAGTGGATGGAGTACAAATTTACTAACATCTTAGATACAGGAATATCGACATTTTAACTTCTAACAAAATCTTTGTAAAATGTAGAAGGTTTTTAAAATTTGTTGGCATTACAAACTACGGAGTGCTTCGAAGAGCTCAGAACGATTAGGTTTATTATCAGCGAATAAATATTATTGTACGATTGATTCATCTGATAGTTATTTAGCTATAATCCTAATGTATTCTTTAGAGGAGAGGGTTTTCATAGTTTTGGAGTATCACAGATTAAACCACAGCCCTATTGCCACAAAGCGGAGTTTCCAAGTCCGATTCGGAGTTCAAAAAGGACCAGCGGAGAAGACAATAGACGACATTAGTGTGACGTCACTTGCTTGTTTGGAAACGTTGATTCTATCCGTGATTGGTTCCGTGATTGGAAGTAAATCCGTACGGATCCGTACGGAACCAATCACGGATGGAATCAACGTTTCCAAACAAGCAAGTGACGTAATGACTAATGTCGTCTATTCGTGAACTGTTTAAAAAATTTCAACAGACGGGCAGCGTGACTGATGACTTAGTGGGAAATGTGGGTCCCAAACACTCTGTCGTAACATCTACTAATGCCACGACAATTGCTGCAGCTATCGAGAAGAACCCAAACAAATCTGTGCGCAAACTTTCAGCTGAGTCCGGCATCAGCCCATCCAGCACGTATAGAATCCTTAGAAAAAAATTAAAGATGTTTCCATACAAAATTCAATGCCGGCAGGCTATACCTGTTAGAGCTGAACAACAACGAGAGGTATTTGCTAAAAAAATGCTCGAAATGATTGATGGTGCCAGTCTCGATGTCGCCCAAATTTGGTTCTCAGATGAAGCCCATTTTTATCTAGACGGGGTTGTCAACAGACAAAATTGGCGTTTTTGGGGAACTGAAAACCCTCATTTGTCTCAAGCGCAACCCCTCCACTCTCCAAAACTCACTGTTTGGGCTGCTATCTCGAGACAAGGAATTATCGGGCCCCTTTTCTTGCGAGAAACCATTACTACAGGCCGTTATATTGCACTCTTGAACCAATTTGTCGACTACCAACAAGCTTTGGACGATCATCCTGACACGGCATGGTTCATGCAAGATGGCGCACGCCCACACCGAACCCAAGACGTGTTTGACGTTTTGGAGGAATATTTTGATTACAGAGTAATTGCATTAGACTATTTGAAATTCAAAGGAAAAGGTTTCGACTGGCCCCTGTATTCTCCCGACCTTACCCCGTGTGACTACTTTCTGTGGGGCACACTTAAGGACCAAGTTTACGGCACTAATCCTTCAACAATCAACGAGCTGGAAAATGCAATTCAAAAAGCTTGTGTGTCGATTTCCCGTGACACACTCCACAAAGTCACCGAAAACTTCGTTCTTCGTTTGAGACATGTCTGTGCAGTAAAAGGGGCGCGTTTTGAGTCAATTTTAATGTGATTGTTCTTTAAATTAATGTGTCACTTGTGTTTTAAATGCTTTCATCATCATTTTGAAATTATAAATTAAAGTTTGGAGTTCTGTCGTGAACCCTAGAATAAGAAATCAGTTTTTTAATAAACTCCTCCAGTACTAAAAAGTTTTAAGACAAATTTTTTTTTACAAATATATCGATCGAAAAATTCATATTACAAATAAAAAGGGGGCTGGGAGGCTTAGTTGGTTTACGTGCTGCAAACCACGCTAGCAGTCTGCGCACTGTACCAGCCGTCGGTTCGATTCCAGCCTTTGCCCTGGGGGTATTTTCTCTCTCTCTCTGTGTCAGTAAAAATTCTGTTGTGTCTGTCTTTCTTGACGAAGCTTTATAACCCTTTCAATCCTAAGGTGCCCGAGATAACCATTAGATACTATGGAACATATGGGGTGGCTAGGTCTTAAAGTGATAAGCGGATCCTTGAGATCAAGAACACAGACCGGAAAATATATGTTACCAATACCAATACAAATATAAAACCCCAAGACAAAGAAGGGTTTAAGTTCCATCTTCGACATTTTTAGGTCTGATCATTTATGACGAGCTCATTAAACAGTTTTAAAAAATCTGTAGGAAACACGAGCAAATTTAAAAATTTAGTAAAATAAATTTAAAGAAATATTCTGAACTACTAAGAAATTTCTGCAAGGATAAATTGATTATTGTATTTAAAACAATATATAAAAGATTTGCTTTACAAACTATTGCATCTTATTTAAATTAAACTCAATATGCATTTTCTTTGATTATTTAGAAGCTTAATAGATCAGATTAACCTGTTTCTGCTGACTGCGGGAACAAAGGTTTGATTCCAAATTATTTTATTCTAATTCGATTCATGAATCGATTCTTTCCCAAAATTTGATTTCCCTATGGCGAACGAAAATAGGGACTTTGAGGATAGCTTTCCCTAAATATCAAAGAAGTTGTGCTTCCATCTATAAATTGATTTGAGAACTACGAATTTTTAAAAATTTGTGTACGAAAATTCTTTGGTCTTTTAAGTAGGATGCCGCTAACGGCGTATTTTTATCTCTTTTCGTTTTTTTGTTATTAATTTTTAAAATCGGGGGCTCTTTGTGAAACACCCTGTACAAGGAGAGGATCCCAACGTGTCATCACCGATTTGGTTCATTTTTGGTGTGTAAGTAGTGCATGACTAGGACATCAATTTGTGAAAATATTAAGAAGCAACTTTCAGAAATTTTGGAGAAAATCGCGATTAAAAATCTTAACTTGTACTTATATATTTGATAAGATTCTAGTCTTGCAAGCAGATCGTGGTGTAGCGGTAAGAGCTGTGATTCCCAACCCAAAGGTCCCGGGGTCGAGTCTCGCTGCATACCATAATTTTTATTTTTGTTTTCCACGCAACTAAGAGGACAGATATGAAATAAAGTAGTACATATTTATATTTATAATTATCAATTTTGAAACATTTTTTTTTTGTTTTTGAAGTCTTTTTATTCCTTGTTTCCCCCCAAAAAATAGTTATTAAATCCAATTTTTATGATCCCATTGTAAATATTATATGTTTACCAAAATGTTTATTTTAACTATCAAATCAGACCCATAACAAATCCTTTTAGCATAACAAAATTGCGTACTTTCTTTCGGATAGTTAGGGATAAATTAAGGTAAAACTTCATATATAAAAATATAAATTATTATTATTTTTTTCTTTTCTTTTTTATTTTTTTGAAAATATCTTTTCATTCCTTGTTTCCCAAAAATATAAATTATTAAATCCAATTTTTTATGATCCTATTGTAAATATTATATATTTACCAAAAATGTTTTTACGCACAAGAAAAAATATTTTAAAATTTATAAATAAATATTATTATAAGTTTATTTCATATCTGTGCTCTTAATTGTGTGAAAAATTAAAATAAAGAATATGGTATGCAGCTAGGCTCGATCCCGGGACCTTTGGGTTGGGAATCACAGCTCTTACCGCTTCACCACGATCCGCTTGCAAGACTAGAATCTTATTAGATATATAAGTGCATGTTAAGATTTTTAATCGCGATTTTCTCCAAAATTTCTGAAAGTTGCTTCTTAATATTTTCACAAATTGATGTCCTAGTCATGCACTACTTCCACACCAAAAATGAACCAAATCGGCGATGACACGTTGGGATCCTCTCCTTGTTAGTGAGAACAGTCCGAATATTCAAATCGGTGATTATAATAAAATGATTTAAAACCTTAAATGAAAAAGCTTTCAATTACGGAATTTCAATTAAAGCTTTCACGGTAATTAAAATACTAGTCAGTTATGAATAGTCAGGAATTTCACAAAGGATTTGAATAAATTAAATTTCTAGCTTAAAAAAATCCAAATAAAGCTTAAAAAATGTAGCTAACTTTTTAGCGAAAAGTTGTAATTTTACAATAGCGTTATAAAATGAAGCTCGTTGATGTATTATAAAACATGGTTTTAGCAACAAAGACAAGGGGGGATACTTGAGGGAGTACCTAGGTCGTTAGACCTTCAAACTCCATTATAACCATTCTCACTGGGTGAGACCATGAGCAGAGATGTTACAAAACGTGTGACTGAAAGCCAGTCAGCTGAGGCAAAGCCCCTTTGTTTCCCCAAGTGAACTTGGTCCTCATTTTATCGACCCCGGAGGGATGAAAGGCTGAGTCTGCCTTGCCCAACCTAGAAACTATACTCATCGGGCTTTGGGAGGTGCAGCGAGTTGCACTACCACTACACCACTGGGCTTCTCAAAGCTTTTAAAAATTTAAAGTATACTACAAGAGTTGAATAAGGCGAGATTTTGATCAAGATGTTGAATTTCAATTTTTATAAACCTTTCATAGGAAACAAAAAAATTGATCCCCTAACGGTACAAATTTTACTTTTAAAAATATATTTAAAATTTTGTTTTAACTTTTTGTAATTTGAAACAATTATTGGGTCTTTTGGTAAAAATTAATTTCAAGTTATATGCATGCAGTCTTACATAAAGACAATCGTACAGTTTTAATACCTGTATTTAAATATTATTTTTAATTCTTTTAAAATACCAATGGTACTTTAATAATATTTCAAGTAAATTGTGAAACAATTTTCAAACGTAAATAAATAAGTGGAATAAAAACATTCGCATATCAGTAGAAGTAGAGTTAAATGTTCTCCGAAATTCACTGGCCGTTACAGAATGCTATTAAATTGAATTAGAGAAACTACAAAATACACAAATTTGAAAAGTCGAGCATTTTATTAAATCTTTAAGTTTATGCTTACATTGATTTCAAGGTATCCTGAAGCAGGTCAATGAGCGAGAAAAAGCAGATTTATCCGTGACTCACGACGTCCAAGAAGTCACTGCTGTCAATTTATTCTCGTCTAAAGATGACATTGGGTCATACTACCCTTCAAAATCGTCATTTGGATCTAAGATCTTTATATTCTGAAAATAGTCAAAATAATCAGTTTTTAAAGTGACCCTTTTATCATCATAGTGAAAGAAAAATACATCGGAATAAGGTTTTTGATAGGAATATGGTTTACTTGTTTTCTAAAGTTAAAATTTGAGAATATGAAGTGCAAATTTTGAAACTAGATAGTTGCCAGTTACATAATTTCCCTTGGATAATACAGTCACTTTAACATGACAGCGCCAGTATAATCTATTATCTAAAATAGGTATATCAAACTAATTTCAATTATTACTAATCGACTATGGAAATTAATGCTAGTAGGCATCACTTACGAAGTTTTCCTTTTAGAAAGGGAATGTATAAATATTGTTTAGTTTACATAAACACATTACTTAGTTTATTAATTTTAGTTATGATATACAATTTAAGGTGGATTTAATTTCAATGTCTTATTTGTGACGTTAATTTTTATCAAACGTAAATTTAAAATTAATCAGTTTCAGTTATGTTGAATCAAAAATTTGTTTTAAGATAAGCTTTAAAATTAAAAGAAAAACGATCCTTCAAACTTCAAATGATGGAAGTTTTAACATTTTGAAAAATGAGAAAGTATAGGGCTAATAAGTGTAGAGCCTAAATTAGTTTCTTTCAGATTCCTTAGTTTCTAAAGCTAAGAAAGCTCATCTTCAGATTTTTATTTTTAATTCACTTTTTAGTTAATTGTAGACCTTAACTGTAAACTTCCAAAAGTAATAATGTTTATCAATATCAAAAACATCAATAAAAAGTGTTTATAACGATGAGAAACACTAAAAATACAAAACTTAATGGTACAGCTTAAAATATGAAAAATAATCACGCTTCATCCCCTTATGAAATAATCTCCACCCCAGTTTTTGGTGAATGACTAAAATTAAAACTCCCGCATTGGAGAAAAGTTTCCTTATTCAGTTAAAATGATCTTTTTGAGTTGTTGGCCGACCCACCAAAAGTATATCTATAATGTAAGTACAAAACTACCTTTCCGAAGGGGTTTTCTAATAAAGCTTTTGATAATTCAATCCTTATTACGGCCAAATTCCAATTAGCTTAGTTACTCAAATAAAATTTATGAAACAAAAAAACATCAAATCGATCAGTGGGTAAAGTCCCGATTTAGCTTTGCTGTTTCTTTAAGCATATTTTTTTTAGAAATTTGCATTAAAGTAAATACCAATAAACAGCTGAAAAAGTGATAAACATTAGTATAAACCGACTTATCTGTAAACTGAGAGTGAGAGTGAAAGTGAGGAAAACAAATCCTAGATATTCAAAATTTACTTAAAAAGTGCAGTTTCGATTAAAAGTAAGTTGTTGAAAAGTTACTATTTATTATTTTCTGGATGTCCCCTCAGAAAGTCTACTGTAATCGGTCTACAAGTTAACTTATTAACATTTCCCTAAAATTTCTTTTGTCATGCTTAAGCATGAAATAAAGAATTCCTTAGTTACCCCTATATTAAATTAATGAGTTTTACCAATAGATTCTTTAAATTCTTCTCAGATTCTTTAATATAAATTATCAATTTAATATAAATAATTTATCAAATCCTTCAATGGTACATTCGACTTGCTTAAAAACTCATCGTAAATGAATTTTACTTTTTGATATAAAATGGTTGAAAATTTGATTAGTAATTACAATATTCTAAACCTATCAAGATGCATCCAATATATAAATCTTCACAAAAAATATCTAATTCAAATCACAAATCCAAAGTTGATATAAATGTTGAGAAACATCATCCTCAAATAAAAAAAAATTATCTAAATTTAATTCATTAAACTTTTCTTACGAATGAAGTACAGTTATGCATGATAAACGTTATTTATTAAATATGATAAGTTTTAAATTTATGACAAAACTCGTAAAAATAACTCCAAAGCTGACTTGATTAATTCAAATTGATACCTGCATCGAACGATGACGTATCTTAGCCTTTCTTGTTAGCGAAGAATCACTGACGTAAAACTTCCAACAGAATAGTGAACTTGGAGAGTCGTATTACTGAGTTCCACCAATCTATAGTTCTTGAGAGAAAATATCTACATTCTGAAAGTATCAAAAGCGATTGAATTATGTCATCAAGATAAGCAAATAGGTATAGCAGAAACCCTAGGGTGTAATGTTGTGTTTAAGACCGTATCCAAAAAGAATTATAGGCGGTAAAGAAATGCACATTTCACATAAATATGTTATAATCAAAACTAGAGTTAAATGGGTCACTTTTATGCATGGACAAATGTTAAAAGTGCGATTCCTATAAGTCAGTTATAAAGTTACAGTTAATAGTGTCTGGATTATTAGGAAGAAAACTAAAACTTTCCCTTTAAACAAAGTTTAAGTTTGCTGATGTGATTTTATTGAGATAAATGTTATTAGGTAGAACTTTTATTTAATTTACAAATTGCATTTCTCCAGATTAGTGATTTTGCGTTATGTCAGTTTTCTTTCGAGACAGCAATATATTTATATAATTATCTGCAAATCACGATGAACGAATTAAAACAGTTTTGATTGCTTAAAAGAGCAGGTTTAATTTAAACCAATATAATTTTCAACACAGTATCAAATTTATTTATTTACAATCAGCAAATAGAAAACGAGAAACAAAATAACATCACCTGGGATCCCACAAAGATCTATGTAGGTGAACTAACACAAATAGAAATAATTTACAAATTGGTATACATATTATACCCTCATTTCATACTAACCTCCCAATATAAGCTATTGTACCTACCAAATATTTATAAACATTAAAATTGAAGAAAATAAAACTAAAAATTTTACAGCTGATTCATTAGTTCTAGAATACAAAGCCTTTTAAAGTTTTACTACCTTATTATGCTTGGATTATCATTCTTAAAAATGTTAGGAAATTTAAACAGAAACTTACTCTAAATTACATGACACAGCCTTGTTAAGGTGTTAGTCAAGCCGAGGTACAATAACGACTGCGTTGAACTAGCTAACATGAATGACCCGTTGCCACGCGTTAATAAAAATTGTAGTTTTATTATCCATCATAGCACATTCTTACTGGTATTTGTAGAAAAGCTCCTATCATACAAATCAGCTATACCTATACCGATCTGCACATAATCCCACTTACCCAACCCGGCCCCTTCTAGCTATATTTCCTGTTTAATCAGACAGAACACACGTATATGAATATTTATTCCACACATGGGTATAGTGACTAGAATAAGGTAGTGTGTTTACCGGATTTAAAAAGTGTACCCAAAAAAGGCGAAAAATCCAGGTGGCGAACGATCGCTAGTTTCCACTCTCTATGAATACTATTATCTCTTTTTAACGAGATCCGCGCTTACGGGGCACGGCACCGCACAGATCAGAGATAATAGCATTCATAGAGAGTGGAAACTAGCGATCGTTCGCCACCTGGATTTTTCGCCTTTTTTGGGCACACTTTTTTATAATGGTATCTATGGGCGGTAAACACACTACCTTATCTAGTCACTATAACATGGGTATGGCTCAATAAAAAATGAATATAAAACCAAACAAAATTCTCAGCATAATGTTATTGAACTAGTTTAAACTTTAGGGGGTTGGACTTTTTGCTCTAAAAACCGGATACAAAATAAACTATTTCATAACTTTTTCGAGTGAAAATATATGTAATATTTTCCCCTTTTTCATGAACTCTGTTTTTATTCATACACTATTTAGTTTCACTCCTAATTGTGCAGAAAGTGATGAGTTCGAAACCTATAATTCATCTAGTTTATTTTAAATAAGCATTAGCGGGGCCTTTAGGATTTGAAACATTTTTGTTGTATGCTGTGCCATATTGCGACTTTGGATTTGTAATATTTATTTCGTTACAAATTCAGAATTACTGATGCATGGATGAACCATTAAGTTTTTTTGACGTCAATTCAGCTGATTTATGCTAACTCTAGGTAAATTAAATTATAATTGGCCTTTTTGAATAAATATGATGCACACTTGGCGCCATCAGCAACTTTGAACTTTCCCCTTTAGTCGTGTGCGCATGCTAGGCTAGAGCATCCTAAAAAAATTCTTCTTTAGAATAAAATTTTCTAGAAAGGGGGGATACAGTGATAAAAACCAAAATACCCAAAATTTTTGCTTGATAAACATTTGAAGTAACTCATAGTAAATTTATTTTTACATCATAATTTTAGTTGTGCCAATACCTATATTTCTTTCTTCACCAACTTATGAAAAATTACAATCAAAATCTTTAGTCTAACACAAAATAATGAATCCTGCAGTTTTATTTAATGTGCTTTTAAATTCCAATATGGACGTTTCCGAAGAAATTGATTCTCTGTACAAAAGTTAAAGAGAGCAGCAATGAAAATGGATTTTCTATAGAAAAGTGGCAAATACTAACATAAATTACCTCAACAACCAAACTATTAAATGGGCATTCGGAATTATCAAAGGTATGCTCTAATATGCTTCTTGATTCTGTGAATAACCCGGAAAAATACGTTTCCAATTTATTTCTTAAATGAAATGTTTCCAAAAACACCCCCTTACGCAAAGAAATGCCGCCGACAGAGTCAAGAGCTCCAATTATTTTAAACGGTGACGAAGAATGGTGGATTGCACTTTTATTATTTTGAGAAATAATAACTTTGTAATCATTCGAAAATGGAGAGAATGTGTAGAGAATTTGAAATATAATAAACCAAAATGAATATTTATAAACTGGGTGACGGAAAATAATCTTACTTCAAGTTTAGGACCTTTTGCGCTCATTTTTTTCTAAAAACGTAATGGGATACAAAATATGAATATTCAATTTATTTATATTTAAAGGGAAGATAATTGTTTGTGTTTCCAATTTAATCTTTCCAATTTAACCAATTTTTCCAATTAAATGACTTCGGTACATGCTTGTGTAAAATTATATTTAATTTATATGGATAATTTTAAAAATTCAAATTATTTACTCTCTTATATAGGGGTTGGAAAGTTGTTTTATATTCACATTAGAATGAACTAAATGGATCTCAGAAACTGTAATTATTTTTTTCCTGATAAAGATTTAATGAACCTCGATGCTAGGGCTGCAATTTTTTCACCATCTCAAACCACTTAAAGGGTGTTATACCCATGGTTATACCCACAGAGTACTAGAACAGAGAGTCCACGGCCATAGGCCATAATGGAAATCGAAAATCATGACATCTTGTTACAGGTTGGGAGAATTGTGGCGCTGAGATCGCACTAAACTCACTAGAGTCTGGATCCAGTCTGAATCGTTCGCCGGCTGCCTATGGGAGATCGAAAACACCTTTTTGCTCATGCGCTGAGTTCTAATTTGGCGAGAGATTTAAGCGGCCGGCATACGTTCCAGAATCTAGTGTGGCGCCCTCACATCAGTAACGCATTTGAAAATAGCCTCGTGGACCCTCTGTTAGGATATTTCTCTGTGGTTATACCCAATACCAAGATGACCTCACAACTCGCACGTATGACGAAATCAGTGAATTTGCAATGTTATGTCTATGGAGTATAAAAGCTTATTTTCCTAATTTCTCACGTTATGAATCTCTTCAAGGCTTATATAAACACGTTCTAGATACCAAAAATCTTTCAATTCCCATCGGAGTTTTAACCCCCCTCCCTTAAAGTAAGTTTTTATGCTCCATAGACTTAGCATTGCAAATTCACTGATTTCGCTTTATGTTTGACGTCACACGTCCGAGTTGTGAGGCCATATTCAGTGGCGTAACTAGAGATGACCCATGGGGGGTGTTACTCCGACCAGTCAACCCCTCCAACATATTACTCCCTTTTGAAAAGTGTCTCATAATATAGGTATAATAATAACAATTTTTTTTTTTGCAAAACTTCCGAAGGGAAAACTTTATCTAAGAGGCTTGACTTTCAAGGGAAAAACACAGTATAACAGACGTATAAATTTTAGAGGGGGATTTGGGGGGTTCTCCCCCAGATATTTTTAAAAAATTTGTCTCTCAATGTAGTGTTTAAATTCATTTTGAGGCCCTTTGTGTTAGTTCCTAAAAGAACAGTACCTTTAACTGCCTTCCTTGTGAAGGGAAATTTTTTCAGTTTTTCATGTTTTAGAAACCATCGATGTAATGGGGGGGGGGTTGCAACCCAAATAACCCCCCCTCGTTAAGCCTATGGCCATATTTATAGTGGGTCCTGTCCTGGTACTACCGGAGTTTCCATACTTATCCATGGCGTGGACCCTTAAGATAAGAAACAATATTTACGGAACCAATAATAGGTAGAACAACTGTTTTTTCAACAAAAGAAATATCAAATACCCATTGGTAATAAAATAGTGCAAACTTGGCGTCTTGGCGACCACTAAGGTCTTAAGGCATTTCAAATGGTGGGACGGCTGGTTTTTATAATACATAGTAGCTTCTCCAGCTGTAGTATCTCAAAAGCTGGTAATAAAGACCAGTAAAATCCCCAACCGGGGAAAAACACCCTTCCGTGAAAGCAACACCGATTAAGCAGACACCTCATCCAGAAACCCGATTGCCCATCGCGATTAATTCGCTTCTTCCACACGAACACCGACAGCACCTTGCACTTTTTCCGATTCCGTCATTGTTTGCACTGATCTGACTCGCATCCCTGACATAAATTAGGGCCGCTTGCGACAGCGACGTCCTTTATCTTGGCTGTTGAGGGAGCGGAAAATTACACGGGGTGTCACTCCAAAAGTTGACGTCGAAACTCGCGTCCGTTGAACAATGGCACCCTTGGAGATGTGGAAATTAGAAGGCGGGAAGGATACTAAGTGTAAAGATGTGCGGAGGTGATTGGTTAAAGGGGACTTGCTGTTATAAGGATCGGAGTGTTTTGAAAGCTTTTGGAGAGTACAATGGATTTGTGTTTGATGGGGTGTTATTGTAGGGTTTATACCTATCAAACCGTCCATATGATTCCTTTATCAGTGAGAGGTAGGATTTTATATTGGGGTTTGAGACGACGGCTGTTGAATTGGGATTGGAAAATTGTGTGATGGTATGCTTTAAAGTTTCATT
This sequence comes from Tetragnatha montana, assembly GCA_963680715.1. Lineage (NCBI taxonomy): Eukaryota > Metazoa > Arthropoda > Arachnida > Araneae > Tetragnathidae > Tetragnatha > Tetragnatha montana. The sequence continues at coordinate 34,814,327 of OY796677.1, forward strand.
GCAGAGGATTTGATTTAGGGAGACAATTTTATTTTTTACTGGAGTACTGGCCTGGTAGTTGACCGAAATGGTCTTGGCTAGTTCACAGAAGCGGTGGTATGGTTACGTCAGAAGGGGTGTGGCCGTCGCCGTCCAATTTTAATTCTCAAACTATGTTATCCATTACCAATCAAAGGAAACCTTTACAGGAAGCAATTTAAAGGTAATTTAAACAATTATGAAACACACCCCTTCTGAAGTAACCATACCACCGCTCCAGTGAACTAGCCACGACCAGTTGAAATAAAATGGCTATGAAGTCGTTCGTTCGGAATTGGCATGGATTTTTGATGTTCGTTTCTGTAAAAGTGGAGATGAATACAAATGCATCCCACTGTAACAAGGGATTGTAAATGAGAATGTGGTTGTGGTGTAAGAAAATGTACCTCACCTAGATGGCATTTGTTAACAGGTGTTCGTCAGCTAACGTGAAATATTTACTAATATGACTTTGGTCATTCTGTTCTACCCTACTATTGGACATAAAAATGTTAAAATTGAATACTTTCTTCTCGTTTAAAAACCTTTTCCTTTACTTTCTTCTCTTGTGTTATTTAATGTTTCTATTTTTGTTGTACGTATTTTTATTTCAATTTCTCTCATATACCCGGATGGGTTATTTCCCCCTTTGGTAATCAAATATAATGTATTTTCCTTTTCATTATGTATTTATAACCTCCATAAATATACACACATATTACATAGTTGGGGGACCAACTATGTATCAAAATTAGCAGCCAAAATTCATATTAAGATTTTTTACGTTTACTTTTTTAAAATTATAATACCTTTAAAACGGCCCCAGAAATAAACAAAATCTTGCTTGAATAATTCAAAATTCATATAAACTTTCTCGAATTTGAGCTCCCTGAACTCTAATCCAATCCATCTGACAACTCGAAAAAAAAAAGCCGCCTATCACTAAGTGAAAACACGGGAACGTCTAAGTGATTCTTCCAACCAGATTCACTTGTAATCACCGTCGTAACCGTTTCCAAAAAGTCACGGTGCATTCGTCAGATAACGACTCCCTTAAAGAGCTACGTTTTGATTGATCGTATCCCGGATGCTCAGAATGCAGTCCGTCTCAGCACTCCGCCATTTCCCATAATTTGACTCAATCTCAAACCATTATCGGCCACAATTAGCGTAATAAGGTTTGCATACAATTTAATTAATTACTCTGCGGTTGGCTATTAATCATATCGGTAAAGATTTCGGAATGATGTGCTACTGTGGCGTGATTGGGATTGGGATGCAAAATACGTGATGTTCTAAAGGAGAGAGAGAGTTGATGGTGGTTTGGGCATGGGCGAGAAGTGCTCATTAAGAAATTTCTGGAGGGATTTTGATAGTGAGGAAAATGCAAATATATTTTCAGATAGCCCTTTATGCATTTTTGTATTTGTGGTGCATCTTATAAATTTTAATATTCCTGTAATTCAGTTTGAATTAAAAATATTAATATTAAATTATCTGTGAAACCGATGAATATATGATTCTACCATTATTCGGAAATTGCACTAGCATTTTTAAAGCCTTTTAAGTTTTATTTTAGCTCATCTTGCCCTTGTTAGAAAAGAACCTCCACAAATGAAGGAGGAAGCCAGGATACCAGAATGATTGGTAATAGCTTACATAGAAAATTATACATGTGACTTGAGAAAACTTAAAAAATAATTGATAGACTTCACCCGTGAAAGTCCGGGCATATAAACTAATCTCTATAGTATAACTAAAAGGCTATGTAGAGATTCATCCATATCTATCACTCTTAACGAATTTGCTGAGTTCATAACCCCAAATAGTTTCTCATCCTTTGAGTTTAAATGTAAAAAAATTTCAAATATCAGAAAATCGAGAGAAATATATGTAAATTCTAGAAAGCGAGAGAAATTTTGTAACATAAGTGTGGCTAGAGAAAAGAGAACAATTGTGAGTTTCCGAGCTTTATCAGGAAAGTTGGAAACTAACTCTGTAACTGATCAATCACATGCGACATAACTCCGGGAATTCCAACATTCATGTGTTCCCTATGTACGACTAAACACACGGGTACTGTCAGCTAACACCGTTATAGGTAGAGCGGACTTTTAAAACACCTCCTTTACCTGGTTCTGATAGAACTTAAGCTGACAGTATATAACTTGGGAAATTTTGGAGAGATAAAGAGTACAGTACAGTCACAGCTGAAGATCTATTGTAAGCATCAGAGGGGACCTTAAATACCCTCATCTACCTTATTTTGTGTTGGGAATACAAAAGATAGAAGGGAAAGACGGTTACCTTGTTCTCTTCTACGAAGACTCCATCCCCACTTTCTTTTTTATTCACACCTCAAAATGTGATAGAGGAGAGGTTTCTAGGGTCCCTCTAAGAGTGCTAGCTGACAAGTGCTCTAATTCAAAATTTCGCGAATAAGGATAAACACTGTCAGCTAAAGTTGAATTTGGAGTAGACGATCTTTACCACCCCTTATCAATCTTACTTTGTGGAGGGAATTACACAATAACAAAAAAAGAGGGAAACACGGTGATCATGTCCCTTTCTTTCTTTTGTATTCCCTCCGCGAAATACATAATACATAAGGTGTCATAAAGATCATCTACACTCAGAGACCCATCTAATCATCATAAGATCATAATCATTTAATCATCACAAGATCATCATAATCATCTTATCATCATAATCGTCAGAAAGATCATCTACACTTTCCCTAAGACCCATCTTCCCCAGCCACATATCAAAACCCCTGCCTCCCCAGCCACACAAATCAAATCAAAACCAAACCAAACCAATCCACTCCATCCTTCAAAGAAAGCAGCCTCAGAGAAGCCAAGTTTCACCATCCACCTCAAAAAAAGGCGACAGCGACAGCAAGATGATTTAAGAGCCCTGTCACCGAAATGACGGACGGAGACGGAATAAATCAAGCCGGAATCATTTTGTCCCCAGTGACCGGAGGACACGGTTTAAGCCGGATGCCCGACGCACCCGACCGCCAAACGATACGCAGAAAAGAACCCTCTTCCGACGTCTGCCAAAGCGGTTGAGAATAATATATAAAATAAGACTGAGGAAAGCCCGCACTCTTGGTGGGGCGATGAACCTGCGTTAGGATGATTTGCGAGTTAGGGATATGGTTAGAGGAGATTTGGGATGTGGTTAGTGGAGGAGATTTGGGAGATAGTTAAGGGGAGATTAGAGTTCAGCTTCTCAGGGGTAATGGGGTTTAACTAGAGAATTTTCAACACTTGGAGGGTTTGGAGGATGTGTTGTGGAGCAATTAAAGTGAGGATTATGACTGGTATAGATGGTTTTGTTGTCATTGCTTTCAAACAATCAGATTCAGGTTGATAGTAACGCATTAGAATGGTGTGGTGGAAAGTAAAATACTGGTTTATCTTCTTGTTCGTATATCTCCGTTCTCTCAGACTCCCTTTCCTCTCATCATCCCTTTTTTCCCATATCTTAACTTTTTTTTCTCTCAGTGTTCTCCATTAAAACATTTAATTTCCATAGAAGATTCGTAGAAGTTGAGGAAAGTATCATGGAAGAGTATTAATAAAACTGGTTGTGTTCTTGTTATAGTCAATGGTGTGTAGATGAAAAATTATTAGGTAAATTTTAAAGGGAATAGGAGCGTTAAGCATTACAAAGATTTATTTCTACTTAATTACTGGAGATTTTTTAAAAGACTTAGATTCTCCAATGGAGAATCTCCATTCATAAATATATAGCAAGTTATGTACCAAATTTGTGATACAATTTAATCACTTTATAATCTTAATTGTAATTTTCCCCGTCCGTTCATTTGTTTTTAAAACATGAATCTTATTTATAATTTAAAAATTGTAAATAATTTAGCAGCTAAAACAAATCTCGGAAGTTTTTAAAAGTATAAAATTAAAGTGAAAATTGTACAGTATTATAAATAAGTTTAAACCTTTAAAAGTAACTTACTCATTTCTGAAATTTTTTACGAGTTTATTTGAAACATTGGGATATTATTTAAAACGCATAATTTAATCATTCGTCAGAGGAAGTGTTAAAAATGTAGTGTGACTTACATGCTACAGGTGGGAAACCATGTTAGTCAACTTTTTAAAATAAAAAAAAAAATAAGTACCTAAACGTAATAAAAACTGTCTATTCAAAATTCCTGACAACACAAGCACATTGTTTTCATGCATAAAACGGCTACACACTCGACAGAATAGCAATTTGCAGCGATTTGTGGCCTAACACAAAACAAAACGCTTCCTCAATCCAGAGGATTCACGGAAAACCCATGTCGTTTAGGCGACGAGTTCTGCTTTATGAACAAAAAACCTTCTTTTTGCTCTTTGCCAGACACTTTCGCTTAATATTTCTTCTTTTTCGCAAATACTAAATGATTGTGATCACGCCATGAATAGGATGGGGGTGGTCCCGAAAATCGTCTGGCCGAATTAAGTGTGGATTAATCTGTTTTCATGTGTTGTTCTTTTTTTTGTTTTCGAATAAAATAGGAATTGTTCTTGGCTGCATCTCCATAGAAGTGAGATTAAGGTGGTTAATTATCCAAACCACCATTATTACTTTTGTAGTTTAGTTTGATAGAGTCAGTTTGGGAAATGACCGTAAAGTAAGCGATTTTGTATTTCATCAAGCTTAAATTTTTGAGCCTTCAGGGTGGGAAAATATTTTTTTAGAACAATGGAGGTTATTTCCACGTTGTACTCTTCACGCACACATAGTGCTTTATGTTGTACATGATTAAATTATGTTTTATTGATTTTTCGAGTTATTTTGGTATATTAGCTACAATGAGTTATTTTTATATTTTTAATTCATTAGTATTCTTAACCCAATCAAATGTCAAAGACTCTTAACTTATCTCTCCTCATTTTTATTTTTATTATTATTATTATTTTTATTATTATTATTATTATTATTATTATTTTTATTATTATTTTTATTATTATTATTATTATTATTTTTATTATTATTATTATTATAATAGAACATTTTCAATCACATGACTCGGACCTAACAACGGCCTTAGCAACGTTGTTATTCGTCCAAGTGACGTCACGTGTGAATGCTCTATTATTATTTATTATCATTATCATTATAACTATCATTATCAATATCAATAGAGTATTTTCAGGTGACGTCACAACCGGTTATTTTCTTTTAACTGTGTACCTTCTGTAGGGCTTTTAACTGTTGCTAAGGCCGTTGTTTATCTGTTGCTAAGGCGGTTTTTAAGTATGGGGTCACGTGATTGCAAATGCTCCAATAGAAGAATTCCACGGCCAGTCATTTTCTGTAACTGTTGACCTCTGTAGGGCAAAAAACTGTAACATTTCTGTTGCTTAGGCCGTTGTTAGGTCCGAGTCATGTGATTGAAAATGCTCTATATCAATATCAATATCATTATTATTATTATTGAAACTTAACTGTTACTTTAAATAACAAATTAGTATTGTATGAATTAACCTGACAATTCTTTCACTTCTTACATTGTTTTAAAATATTTCTTTAGGGAAAGGTTACTTTACGTAATTATTTAAGAGCCATTCATTTCTATTAGCAGTTTATACGAATATAAAGAAAGCCCCTTTATGATATTATGTTATTACATTTTTAAGTCATTAGATAGATTTAAAGAAGAATGATCCAATATCGTTCTTAAAAGAAATCCCAGTGAAAATGGGATTTAGTTAAAATAGCATAATTTGCTCATAAAAACAAAGGTAACGTGTTTGTCTTCCAAAACGTATTCTGCTAGAAAATGGCTAATTATTTTCCTCTCTGAATAATTCAAACCATTTTTACCAGGAAGATATTCCGGAACTGAGACTGTTTTTCTGAGACTAATTTGATAAAATATTTGCATATTTAAATGAGACATTTCAAATTCAAACTCAATTCAAGGAACTAGAATGTCACAAATGATGCTACAGTTTATTTTTAATGTTTGCTTTTAGTTATAGTTTTGAGAAACTGGAAATTGTGTTTGACAATATTTGCATTTTATGTGCGTAATTAATACGATGAATTTCAAAATAACATTAAATGTTTAAAGAATATGATTTCACACTATTTATTTAAGTTTGCTATTAGTATATTTATTTAAATACTTAGTATAACTTCAAAAAAGTGGGATTGTTTACATCAGGTATGGGCAACCTTTTCGAATCCGCGGGCCGGACTCAAAGATTATAATGTCATGCAGGGCCAAAGAGTAGATAATAGGTAATATTTTTTAAGTAAAAAAATGAGGCCTTTTATTATATATATTTATGAAGTTTAATTCTAAAGTTAAAAATTAATCTGGACTTATACAATATCTAGATTACATAAAATAATTATAATGAAGTTACATTAATCTGGACCAGGCGCGAATCCAGCACGGCTCCAATGGGGGGGGCACTTCTTCAGACCATCATCTTTATCTTTTGAAAAAAAGGCAAAATTTTGGGAATTTTCTAAAAAGTATCACTCAAGGTCCCCTTTTGGTACCGCTGGGGGGTCTGGGGGTCCTCCCCCAGAAAAATTTTGGAAATTTGACCTGTAAAAGTAGGTTTTTAACTCATTTTGAGTACTTTTTGGGACTTTTTTTCGTACTTATGAATGATTTTTGGGTCCAAGGGGGGGGGGCACTTTCCAGAGTGCCACCCCCTGTATCCGCCTCTGATCTGGACTAGAATAATATAACATACAATAATTATAAAGTTAGTTACATTAATCTACAATAGATTAATATTTTGATTAGAAACAAAAATTATAATGTTAAAGTTACAAAAATCTGGACTAGAATAACATGTGATTTTTGAGTACAATTTTTAAAATGTTCCGCGGGCCGGACCAAATGACGTGGCGGGCCGGATCCGGCCCGCGGGCCGGAGGTTGCCCACCGTTGGTTTACATCATGGAACATGCTAAAATAAGTTCATTGGAAAGATTGAATGAAGGTTTCTAATGGTTCTGCCTTACAAAAGTTTGAATTGTTACCGCTATTTATGCTTCGAAATCTCTTTTTACTGATATAAATTATTTAAAATTTAAACTGAGAAAAAATTATTACAGTAAATTGTCTTAAGATTTCGTACATCATAATTTTGCTGAATAAATGAAAGACTGTTATGTTTTGAATGGTGGAATGGTAAGTAAAACACAATCCACAGTGTCATTTTCCCCCATAAAATTATCAGACTGCATCATTTATTCCTATGAAACTAAGAAATCCTTATTTTCAAATATATCTCTTGCTTTAGTATAAATGTGTTTCTTATAAATCTTTCCAGTGAGTCTATGCAAGGGGTTTATAACTTTTTTTTTTTCATTTAAAGGTGCATAAGGTTTAACTCCATCTCAAAATGGCTTAAAAGTCATATAATATGGTTTAAACGGCAAACAGTGTATATATAGGAGTGCCTAAACAGACCTTAAAGTTGAAGGTTCATCACCTCTGCTTTTAAACAAATCAATTTGGACATTTTAAACATAAAAACACATTCTCACACGATACTTTGTTTTGAACTAAGGCTTAAGAATTCTAAGCACAAGGAATTTCTCTCATGGCAGCAATCAAAATGAAATATACCGTTTCCTCCCAGATCTCCCGATTCAGGAAAGATTCAGATATCGAATGTGATTGTTGAACTCCTGAACCCCAGGTGATAAATATCGACCACCCACCGTCTGTGCACGGTCCACCCACGCTAAACGTTCCATTTCGAACAAAAAGAACGCTCATTAACCGCGGTGCTGAGTGGTATTTCACTGACTTTTGACTGTTCCCATAAAGAATACCACGGGTTTTATAATAGGAGATTTGGCTTCGTTTTATCTCTATTGTGAATCGCTGGAATAATAAAATACCAGTTTCAGCTTTATGGGGGAACTGAGGGTTTAATTCTGAGGGGAAATGAAAACAAATGCATCTAATTAAAGTACGAAAACTATTTGAGGATGATTTGAATTGCCATGTCATGCTGAAAGACAGATGCCTCTATGTGGTCAGTCTAGATAAGAGTTGGGTCATCAGGATATTAGAGTTAGATTTTAAATTGCTTGAGTTCAGATTTGATGTTATCTGCAATAAAATCGCCCAATCTGTTTTGTTCCGAAAAAAATTATGTCCACAAAAGCAAATGTTTTTGTTTTGCGATTGTGTTCTTCAAATGGCCTTGCCTGTAAGGACATATTAATAGACACCAACTGCAAGTATTTCAGGCCAAATACTATTCATCCTCCTTGTTTGGTTTATCCATTGTATAGACAACAACTTGATGATAATAAGCTATTTTGTGAAGGAAATGAAATGTTATATGGAGTAAAAAATTCCCCTTTTAGTTCTAAGATTATTTAATGATAAAATTGTTTCATTTAAGAATTGATGACACTTCATTATTGGCCATGACAAGATAACCAAAGACTCGCAGAAGATCGGAAAGAAATAATATACATCAAATTAAACAATGTACAGTGTACTTACCCCGGTTACCTCTAAAACCTTCTCTAAAAAAAACTTTTTTACTCCTTAAAATTAAGTGTGCGCTATTTTAATTTTCTCTCCTTATCTCGAAAACTCGCTATCTCGAATTTTTTAGAGTCCCTTCGATTTAGAGATAATATATATAAAATAAAATTCCCATATTTTATATTTTTTTAAGTTTTGGTAACTATAAAAGATTGCAGTATCTATTTCTTACTTGTAATGATTGGCGTTTCTTTAAGAACTTTTGGAATACAACGACCGGGATATTGTATTTTTAAGCTAATTTTAAAGCCACAAATTAAAAAATCATAAAATTTAAGCTGTTGCAATAAAAAACTAACGCCTTCCCAATATTACTGACTCAAAGTAACACATCAGACACTTCAGCGCTGGCCGTTAGACGTTCTGTACGCATTCAACACCCTGGTTCAGTGTCTGGGAAAAAATTCTGCAGTCAACGTCTGTTCCAAAAAGGGAGGGAGTGCAACAGGTGATCGAGACAGGGACAGTCTGCCAAATTTCATCGTCCGCTAGACACTGTGACAAGAGAGTCTGGGCTGCTTGCCTCATTTAGTTCGTAAATTATACACCCCGCAACCTTCCCGGGGTGACGTCAGCGTCTACTGCCCCGCACGATATACCGTGGGGAGCATTCCTCAATGGTCCAGATTGTTTTTTTTTATGTGGGGTGAAATGAAGTCGTTTGCATGGTCAGATTGTGCGGGACTTGTAATATTATTGTGGGTTGTGTGAGATTTTTGGATATGAAATATTTTGATAGGGCTATGCAAAGTTTTGAAGATGTTTGGTTGAAGGAGTTTTATTAAGGATAAATACGGGAGTCAAAACAGCAATCCTTGTATTTTTACTATGAGCCTCTGTGCATAAGAAAGTTTAAGTTTGTTTTTGCTTTTTAAAAATTTCAAGTCGGCGATATAGACCTCCTTAGATTTTTCTTCAAAATGTAGCTCCCCATCCCGGTAGAAATTTATTTTGTGACAAGAGGGCTCCCCATGCCGGTAGAAATTTATGTGGTGACAAGTACTTACTGATTTACAAAACTGTTGTTTTCACTTAGTTAAGTCTATGAAAGTTGAAATGAGGACCAAGGTTTTTTTTTTGGAAGATTTGTTTCAAAAACCGCCAGTTACTCATCAACTTTATTTATGAGGAAGTTTGGTACTGTTCAAAAGTCCATCCCGTCGAAAGTCGTTAACATATTTTGGACACATAGTATTAATACATCGCCAAAATTTTTCTCCATCAACATAATCAGTCAACAACTCAACATAATCAATTGGTAACATTTTAAATATTTTTTATTTAAAAAAGCATGGGAACTTGTAATGGGAGGAATAGTGAAAACATACCGGCAATATTTTAATGTTTTTAAAATTAAAAATCCTAGAATTTCTTGTTTATCCATACGTGCATAATGTCTTCTTTAAGTGCCTTTTCAGTAGAGACATGAAAAATAGGCACAAAAAGCAAAATCTTTGCTTACATTGCACGGCTAAATTTTTCGCGTAAGTCCTTTGGTTTATTTTAAATTTAAATTAAATCTATTCCTTTTTTTACCTATTCTAATTCCTTCAAAAAATAATTTCATGATACTTCTTACCGATAAACAGTAATTTACAAATATAGACCCAAGTCCCTGCTTGTTCAACCACATCAAGACAATGCATCTGATAGGTTCCAAAGCATTTCCTGTGCATTGTAAAACACGTATTATCACCAATTTGTCCATCAATCATTTCATAGTTCAGCTTTCCACCGTTCGCCATTATTTGCATATCTTTGAAAAATCTTTTACCATGAAGCATTCGTACATTGTTGAGGTTTGGATATGATAAAGCTGTCTTTAAGTCTCGTTTCTAAAAAGATTGATGGTTTTTGAAATGGTAGGTTTTCAAGAGGATCAAAAATTAGGTTCGATATTCCTAATTACTTCTCGATTTATCATGCTGTAGTTTACAATGGCTTTTTATTACTTTTATTTAAAGCTTATGATAGCTATAAAACAGTAGATTGACGATTATGAAAAAAAAAGTATTAGTCAAGACAATTTTTTATTACTGAATTTTCATCTTTTAAGATTTTTTAATTATTGATATAGGAAGATATTGATTTAAATGTAATCAAAAACATAATTGGAAATAAAACTTCACAAATTTAACAATATACTAACTTATTGCTCAAATTAATCTTTGATTCGATTTTTTTAATGGTAAGCTCGCAAATTTTAACTCAATGAAATTAAACTGAAATACATGATTATTATGATAGCATAATTGCACCATTATTTTTAATCAACTCGACCACTCAAGAGGATGAATGATTAAAAAAGTAATTATATTTTAAATAATAGAGTGACATCACATATTAAATCACTATTCAGTTCAAGCTCATTTTACGTTTTCCTAGGAATTATCTTTAAAACTTGTTACTAACACTCAAATTTCCCTCCTACCAGAAAATTACTCCAGTAGACTTGTTCACTAATTTAAAAATGTTTCAAATTTAATAAGACTTGCAAATAAACATAGTTCACATAACTGCTCACTAATTTCACAAAAATTACGAAATTACCATAAAAACTTTTGTTATATGACTAGATTAATTTAAACTTGTGTTTTAAAGGTTACTTAGAAAATAATTTTTTTTGGGAGGGATTTTTTTTAATACTAAAAGGGACCACAATAAAAATAACTTATTTTATTTTAAGTCCATTGTCGTCTAAATAAAATAACGCATACAGATTTTTATTGACTAATAAAAAATAAATGGGAAAATGTTGATGATTAGGTGGTCATAATAAAATTCAGTGTATTTTATCCAAATTGAGGAAGTCTTAACAAATTGGGCTTCATTAGATTCAATAAAACGTGAGCTAAAATATACCTAACCGGGGCATAGCTGCAACCCCAGTTCTATATAGATCCCCCATAAGATATATAGCTCCATATAGATTCCAGTTGGCTCTACAACAAAGCCAACTTTGACACAATTTAAGAGATCCAAATGACCCCCGCAAAAAAGGAGACCGACCCACAAACCCATGAAATCTTCAAAAACCGCAAAACCCTAATAATAAGAAAAACCTATACCAGAACCCCTCAATAAATGGCCCATGAAGACATTACTCTGCGAATTATGTAGCGATGCCTACTAAGTGATTACAAGTTCGGGGGAATTATACAAAAAGGTGGCGATTTTGGCGAGAAGGTTTTCTCCAAATCACTCGCTTGGCAAGCCACCTGTTATGGGTTTTCCTCTGCCTTGATGGCTGTTTTGCATATTATGCTGGAAGATGGGGCATCAGTCAAGCGCTTAGGGAAGAGTGTTATGTAAGTGGCGAAATTATGATTGTAAGGATGTCTGGTGATCTGGTTTTTTAGTTTTCCTGTGTCCAGCTGGGTGTTCAAGGGTATTGCGATGTGGTAATTCTGTCATGTAGCACTAATACGTCGAAAGATACTCAATTAGGTAGAAATTCTGTTGGGTAAGGAAAAAAATGTGTTTAAAAAAGATAAAGTTCGCAAATTTGCAAATTTCTTTGATTTTTTTAATACATTTTTTCTTTATTTAATTAAAAAAACGCTGAACGGCAGGATAACACTTAAAAAATTTGCAAATTTGAGATTTTTTTTTCTTTTTTAAAAGTGCTACTTTCACATGCTAATACCTCCTCTAATTTTTTTGCGCTTTTGAGATAATATTGAAAGCAATTTTCTCATTGAAGCTTTCGTACTTTCTCCTTTAGTTTTTAATTAACTTTAATAACTTTTAACTTTAATTTTTAATTTTAATAAGATTTAACTTTCTTATTTCACCTCTAGGGGCTCTGTAAGCCATCTCAATGGATTCAGCATGACCACTTACTTCTATGACCATAAGATACGTTGGCTCCAAATGAAAGCAGTGAACCGGACTTTGAAACACCATGTATTTTTCTAAACAAAGAGGGTAGAGAAATGCAATAGTTTGAAGTTCCATTACTTTTAGAGTAAAACGATTATAGAAAATTAAAGTAGAAATTTAGTCTTTAATTAGAAAAAAGTGAAAATATGAAATCAATTTAGAATTTTGAAACTCAGTTGAGATTCAACTATTAATTACTCTAATTCCGGCTTTAAAATGCTTTCAAATAAGGTCAAGGAAAATTTAAATCAAATTAAGATGGAAATACGTAACAAAAATTTACGTACAATCTATGAAAGTTATGCTATAGAAATAATTACGAGCCTTTAAATCTAATCTTAATGATAATTAGGATTTAATATTGATACTTGTTTTTTCATTTATATAATTTAAATAAATTTTAGTACTTTGGTCAAGTTATGGAAAAGTTATGTGGGTAATTTTATGTATCCATTATACGGACTTTCTTTTCTTTTAAATTCCATTACACTTTTGAACGCATTACATAACATTAACTTAACCATAAAAAGTAATTGCATTTCTTACAGTGCGTAAAACGTTTGGAACTTATTAACTTATTAAACTTATTTAAAGATGGAATATGCAAATGTAATCAGTAATATCCTATTTTTATGTCTTATTAAAATGTCAATGTAATCTTATAAAAAATGTTGTAAAACAAAAAAAATAAAGCTCCTTTGAATTAAATATATAAAAAAAGAATCTTCACTCAAATAACTTCGACTATTAAGATGCTAAGTATCTCGCATTCAAAAAAAAAAAATATTTCCCACTTTGCTAAAGTACACAGGTTTAATGTGCAAAGTTTCTTATGATGACCCTCAGATTAAAATATTCAAATGGAAATGACATCTAACCACCAATTTACAAGGTATTTGTTAACGGGTTTCAAATAAATAAATAAAATAAATATTTTTGTTCAAATTTGATGAGCTTCATTTTGAATTGACACACAATAAAACTGAGATATATGCTAATGGATCTTGAGTTAAAATCGTAATATTAATAGAGATATCTCCAATTTTGCTTAAATAAGCGTTACATTCGAAACTGAGTAAGACATTTGCGAAAATAACAACGTAAATTCAAGACAAGAAACCATATTCAACGTTAGGTGATTACTTGAAAACGTGTCATTACGTGGTGAGTAGGAGTATTCGTTATAACTGAGTGTTGCTTTTCACCCCTTTAACTTATTTGTATGTGTGATAACTACTACATTCGTAAAGAAGATTACTCACGAGTTATAAAGCGAGTGATATAATTGGTACATAGGTTTGATAGAATTCTCAGAAATGTCAGTGTGAATAGTTAAAAGTAATGCTCCTTATGATTTTAAAATGTCTTCCTTCATGAGATGAATTATGAAAGATGGGGCTTAAGAAATTACTGTGTTTGAACTTTGCAAGTTTTCTTATTTTGGCTGTGTTTTAATGCCATGTTTCAAATTTAGCTTGAGGGAGCATTTTACACTTGGTGTTGTATAGTTTTGAATACATTATGGATTATGAATTTCATTTAAATATTAGCGGTATTTTATGCAGTCGACTCAGCTCAATGTGATCACTTTTGTCCAAGAGTAGAATGGTAACAATATCCGATTAATAATAATAAGCTATTTGATATCAGAAAGTTTCAAACAGAGTACAAAACTTTCTTTACAATCACAACTTTGTAGTTCTAATTGAAGTATTTGAAACTATTACTTAGTATGTATTTTGCAACTTTTACATTCTTAAGGAAACATATGAAAGTGGAACATATAACACTAATAAGTTTACGACTCATTTGTATGATAATTTTGATCATTTGTATAAATTGGCCTTCGAACGGGAAAAAAGGAGGTTTTTAGGGGATTTCCCCAGATTTTGATAACATTACGCGATATACGTATTAATCCCATAAAACCATACATTTTCAACTTTGATAACATCCGATTAATAGCATTTACCATCATCATAATAAATTTAATTAATAATAAATTTAAAAATTTGAGTAATTTTTTATAATGGCAGATAATTTGTTGATATTAATTGATAGAATCATTACTTTACTTTTTATTTATTCTATGTGTAAATATCACTAACAAAAATTTACATTAGAATCTTGATAAACCGTCTCATCTATGTAGGTTGGAAAGTTAAAAGATCGAATCATCAGTAGTGAACTTAACATGTACGAGTAATTTGCAGTGCTTAAAACATTGTAATAATTTAAAATTATCAGTATGACGAGTAAGAATTTCATTTATTATAAGGAGGGACGAAAACAAATCAGTTGAAACACATACTGAAAACCTATTCATAAAAGTGTGAAAAGTCGTAAAAATTAAACAAAAATACATTTTTAATGAATTGAAAGGAAAAATTGTTGAGTGTCCTATACAGATTGACGGATAATACAAGAAGTCGGTTAACAAAAGATCAGATAATCTATAATATTACTTTAAGTATTTCATTGAATCTTGGTACATCAAGTTCATTTACATCACATCTGTGTTTGCTATTTCAAATCGATTTAAAATAATTTTAAAATTTCGTGTACGGAAGTGTACGGAATGGTCATTGGTCGGATAATACAAAAAGTCGGTTAACTAAAAGTTCGGATAATCGAGACTCTAGTGCAAGTATCCGTTCCACCGAATCCTGATACATACAACAAATTCACTCATCTGCATCACAGATATTTTTACTCACAAATTCCTTCAAAAGATAGTCGCATAACTTAACTCAGTCCAATCAATCCAACTGTCAACACCACAAAAGCAGTTCCACCAAGTTCAATGCTAAGCCCAAACCGTATCCTAGTCCGGATCCTGTTTCCTCTCCGATTTCGTCATATACCACCCAATCGCCGGATAAAAACCCAAAATAGCAGACTACGTATCCTCACATTTCCGGATACATCTGAAGACTACGTGACTGACCTCAAGAACGGGACTTACTCATCAGCAAATAAATCCCAGATTCGTTCAAGAGACGTATCCACGATATCCTCTCACCTTGAGATCGCTTATTTTTACCCAGATCATAGGTTAATTGATGAAAAGCATGCAACACCGGCATTAGATGATGGCAGTGGCTTTGTTATTTGGTTAGATTGGTGTTGGAAGGAGGGAAGTTTACGGAGGTGGTTGGGATGTTTATGGGCAGATTTTATCGGTTGAAGGGGTAATTAAAAGTTTATGAGGTGGTGAGATGTGAGTGGTAGTTTGGCAGGTGAGATGTTGTTCTTTTAGTGGATGTGAGTTTTTTTTTCTTGAGTTCAAAGTGTCTAGTGTGTTTGGTTGGATTCGCAGAATGAATCCTGAGAGTATGTGGTTCATAAGCAACTTTTCGGTTTTAGATGCGGATGTATTAAATAGAAGTATTTAGGGAGAACTGATTAGTTTTTTTTTCTAAAAAATTGATTAAGATAATGATTGGAAAACATACTCTTCTTATTTCATTTCCAGAAGATGGAGTGAACCCAGAATTGGATAAATGTACTTTTAGCATCTCTTGAGCAACTTTTAACAATGACAAGCTTTGTCTTCCAGTTTCTCGTAGTTTAACATGATTTGTTTATGACTACAGGATAAATTATCTAATTTTGTCTACAAACATTTAGTATAGTAATTAAAAGGAAAAACCTAAAAAATAATTTTTTCTTATGAAATATAAATTCAATTCCTCGTCTGTAAAAGAAAAAATACATGTTTTACTAAATGTCTGATGGATAAAACGATACGAGAATGGATATTTTAATACGGTGTAAAAGTGGAAAAACGAATGATTAAATTCATTTAGCATTAAAAAATGTTTCATTGAAATAAATTTCTTTGAATAATCTATACTTTTTAGTAGAATTAAAATTTGTTTAACCACGCTTTAATTTGTATTATTTTCAACTACGCGGAGGAGGTTTTGTTCAATACTTTTTTTATTTCGAATGGGCGGGTACTACAGGACATTATCCTTGATCACTGAATTGTCCTAAGAAGTACCTACTTAGCGTTACCCAGCGAGCACCTGTGGACTGGAGCCACGGAGGTGAGGTACTGCTACCCGCGCCACACTTACCATTCACTCAAACAACCCCTTTTTATAGGGAGCCACATTCATTCATCACACAAGGACAGAAAGTTACATCCATGCCAAACGGAGATTCGAACCCCAGACGTACAGCTTTGCTGTCAGATACTCTAACCACTAGGCCAGTACGTCGGTGTTCAATACTTTTATTTGGAAAAAAAAATTAAGTGGGCTGTATTGAATTTGGGGATATGCAGTTTAGGAATAAAAAAAACTACATAATGGTCACAATAAATTTCTGATGTTTTCAAAGTAGTATCCTTGCACACAGATTCCAAGATATATTTGCGTATGAATTTCAACTTATATAGCTCAAACGCCTTTAATTAGAAGTCACAGCCCTCGCATTCAAAAAACTCTTGGTAAATTTGACTTTTTTTTATAATTTACTTTTACTATTTCGAAGTTTTTGGTAACTTCAACTTCTTACGCGGTCCCTTCAGCTTTGAATTTTGAATTTCCACTGCACATCACAGACAAGACAACCACATCCCCTTATCTCAACACACACACACAAAACAATCCCCACAAAACACCTCTCCACTTCAAACAAAACCAACTCTCCACCACCGTCCTCCAAAAAAACAAAAACAACTCAACTCAAATCTCCTCCGTCTGCACGCCACGGTCAAGCCCCACAACTTCACACCTCCATTTCCCAAAACCAACATCCCACAAACGCATCTGGCAGCATCGCCTACGCCTGCACACGAACCTCCTCTGGCGGCGGTCACGATTTTCGCCAGCCCCCAGCGCCTAATGAGCTCTCTATGCTTGCTGTGGTCACGCTTTCTGTCGCATATTTCAATATGGCGGGAGTGACAGCGAGAAGTACAGAGATGGACAGAGCGGATAAAGCGCTTGTTTTTTTTATCGTCTGCGAAACTGGCTGTTGGATTTTTAGTTTACCGAAACACCAAATTTTATTCATGCTCAGGAGTATTTTTTAATTAAGTTTTAAGTTTATAGACAGGGTAGACATAAAATTAAGATCCTACTTTAAAATTATTTACAGAAGAAAGTATTGGTTAAAAAAATCAGAAATTTTAAAGAGAGTATTTTGATGGGATGGAAATTTTTTTGAAACAAAAATAAATTTACGACTATCTTGACTGTAGAATATGCGACGCAAAAGAACCAATGAACAGAAAGCATCTTCATCGCTGCCAAATGCTCAAAACAAAGTCTGAGACTGCAAGATATTGGCGTGCGAGAGAGCTCATGGGAAGATGACCTCGGTCTCTATGTTTCTTTCACCTTTTTGGTGTTTATGTTCTTTGTTATCGTATATGTATTCCCCGCCATTGGAAATAAAAAAAAATACTTAATATTCTGCCTTGGATTTTGGACCGTCACCAAAAGTTTTGAAGGTAAATGTTTATTCAAACTATCAAATCAGACACTAAAAAAAAAAGAAATTATAACTATCACTTTACTCAACAAAATTGCGTACTTTCTGAACGATAGTTATATTTTCTTATTAAGTGATTTGATAGTTTCAATAAAAATTTACCATTTCGACTTCTGGTGATGGACCGAAAACCTAGGCAAAAATTTAGGTAAAGCATTATCTATGGAGGGGAAAATCAACTATTTTTTTTTGTTTCAGAAAAATTCCCATCCCTTCAAAATGATCTCTTTACTTTTTCAAAACTTTTTTTGACCAATTGTTTCGTCTGTAGAGAATTTTAAAATAAGACCGTTATTTTATGGCCACCCTGTATATTTGTTTGAAGAAGTTGTTTGTTTTAATTATTGCCTTTGAAGAATTTGCAAAAAAAAAAAAAAAGAGTCCTAAATTGAAAGGGAAGAAGGAGGTATGTGACATTTAAAAAAAATAGTGGTCCTTACGTATTAGCCCGTCAACCGTGCCACTGAATCCAAAAACGTTATCGATACCTCTGCTTGTGTCACTGAATGGTCAACGAGCCAATACGTAAGTACCAAATGAGTTATTGTAGTGTGTAAACGAATTGTTTTGACCTACATTTTAGTACAGACACCATATAACATTACATTAGTACACCTTCAGTACCATTATTAACATAGATACAAGTAGTGTTATAAATAGTTAAAGGCACATCATCAAAGATACCAACAAAAAACACTTGAAAAAATTTCTAGAAAACGAACGAATTTCTAGAACTAGAACGAGCCACTGAAAACATTATCAAAACCTCTAATAAAATAAAACTGTGGTCAACGAGCTAATACGTAAGTACTAAATGAGATATTGTAATGAGTAAACGCATGCTTTGACCTACATTTTAGTACAGACACAATATAAAATTACATTAGTACAACATAGATACAAGTGTTATAAATAGTTAAAGGCATACCAAAAAAAAAAAACACTTGAAAAAATTTCTCGAAAAACGAATTTTGTTACATACCTTCTTCTTCTAGTGACCCCTTCAATTATCTTTTACATTTATCAGATTCATAAGTAGATAATGAAATTCTGTACCTTTCTGCAGAACAAGTACTAATTGGAAAAGAAACTGACTCAATAATAAATAAGAGATAGATAGATAATAAGAAATAGGTATAAAAAATGTATAAGATAATACTAAATTCTATTCTGAAAGTTATTTCACATACGAAAATTAAAAATAACAGATCAAGTAACATATAATATTATAGGTATCGAGTTAAATTTATCTACTAATAATTGGTAAAAAGAAATCATGTACGCTTTTTAAAGAACGAACAAAAAAGGGCAATGATCCAGAACAATCACACGATTCTTTTAACTAGAGTAATGCATTCTTTTTATTATTATCTTTTATCGTATTACAGTGTGCACCGTAAATACCAAAGCCTCTATTATCAACTATCAAATCCGCGTTAAAGTTTGAGTCGGAAACACAAGTTTCTGAGGTAAGCACAAATATCAAGGTTGTAAAAATAAACACATTTCAAGTACGGAAGAGTGTGATGATCAGAAGAACTCCTACGTGGGTGGTAAACGCAAGGAGGCCATTATTTATTCATAACTAATAATTGTTGCTTCTTATGTCAAATAAACGTGCGGAAAGTAATCGTTTTGAACTTGAGTTTCGCTCATTTTTGGTGTTCCATGCGAAAGTTTAAATTCAGTATCCATCGTTCGTTGAACTTTTTCTGCGCGTGTTCTCGTAGGTTTCATAATTTCTGTAGTATGTTAGTTTATTAAAAGAGTAGTACTCAAAAGAGCACTTACCTTGTTGTTTTCAGTTAGCTCGTTTAGAAAAGGTGACTATACTATTTGGAACATCTCAGTGAAGTATGATTTTTTTTCTACTTAAATACTTGCCTACTAATTAATGCACTTTTATTTATAACCATACTTCACTTATTTTGCCTTTTGTAAATATGAAAATAATGAACAAAAAGTATAATTAGTTTTCTTGAAATGTATTTGAAGATTAGGTAGAACTAAGAATAAAAAGCTCTGTATCAAGTTGCATTATGTAAATTTTGTAATGATAAGTAAATTTTAAAAACAAAATGTTTAAAACCCGAAAGATAAATTGTGATATAATATTCATTCGGCATGAAAATATTTTTAAATTCAAAGATGCAGATAGTAAAAGCTATTCTTTCTCAGCTTTTGGAAGGCACAATACTTTTTTCTGTATTATTCTTCTTTATAAATGGGTATGGAACCTATTTTTATATTACTTTTATATTAACATACTAAAGAAGTATGTATACTTATTTATAAAATGCACCATATGGTAAATAATACATAAAATATGGTATGAAAACTGCTGGCTATAAAAGACTGGATAGGTAATGGGGAGTATGTTAAAAAACAAGATATTTACAAAAAGTACTTTTTTTATTAATATAAGTACAGTTTCGTTCATAGTTCGTATTTTGAAGTAAAGAAAATGACCATTACCATTTTTAGGAATGTACAAAATTCCCATATATTTTTTAATGTTTCAAATCACATCACAAAAAATAACTGAATGCAAAATATTGGCAATATAAATATTTTACTATATAATAACTTCAGTAAGTGATATGACTTACAGACAGGTAATGCAATGGTATCTACGTAAAAAACATACCTAGCAATCCTTACCTGGATAAAGTTATAGAAATTCCAAATATATAAGATATTTCATTTTGTGCTTCCGTGAATTCAAACAACAACAAAGCAATCACTTGAAGTGAACATAGTACTACACCACGCCATGTTCTCCTTACCGTGACGGAAAACAAAATTTCAGTTTCACTATTTCTTTTTTACAAAAATCGTGATCACTCAGAATCAACGGAGCATAATCCATTTAACTAGCAAACTATCCTTGCTTAGGAAATCAATATTTTTCTTCGCCGGGTTGATTGATGGTGCCTACTTAAATTTTGAGCATTAAATTGACTGAAATTTGCCAAGAGACTCGCCTGGACTCAAAAGAAACGCAGAGTTTTCTTGCTTTTACGCCTCAAGACAAATGTATGTCTCGTGACGTGAAAGGGGATACTTTTATTTGTCATTTGTTGAAAAAAGATGAGGGATTTTTCTTATAATTTGAATTTACATTAACTCATGGATTATAAAATGTGTTAAAGTGAACCTACTTTGCAAAGAAACAGTGGGGTAACTGTAACCATGGGGCTAGTGTAACCACGGCTTATTAAACCCATAGAGATCTAATAGTATATTAGAGTGGACATCACGTGACTTTCACTGAATTGACAAGGCTCCATGTTTTCATCGGTCAGCCGTAATGTAAGTCAATGGGAAGGGGTCTCAAAAAGGCATTTAAAAAGTTTCCCAGCTGAAATATCCCTTAAAGACCGATAGAAATGCAAATAGGACCAAAAAATACATCTTTTAACACCAAAATTACATACCTTTCGTGCACTTTCTTTGGTTTTTCATCCCGATTTTTCTTCCCTAAGACTAATATAATTGTTTTCTCGTCAAAAACCATTGTTATGCAGATTTTGCCTCTTGTTAATTAGAATGGCTTCGGAAATATTTTAAAACACTAGTAAAAATAAAAATATGATAATATTTTAAGAATAAGAATTTTAGAATATTTTAGTGGCAAACTTAACATTTAATTAAATTAAATTCCTTAAGTGTATAAAATAAAAGACAAAACTTACATTAAGTGTTACTTTTATTTTTACGTATTTTCGTTTTACTAGTGTTTTAAATAAACATTTCCGAAGCCATCCTAATTAACAAGAGGCAAAAGCTGCATAACGTTTTATGATAATAAATTACAATTAATGGTTTAATCATAGAGATCTAATAGTATATTAGAGTGGACGTCACGTGACCCAGTAATGCTATTGCATAGAAGACTCGGTAACCAACAAGGCGCCGTGTTTTCATCGGTCAGCCGTAATGTTAAGTCAATGGGAAGGGGTCTCAAAAAGGCATTTAAAAACTTTCCCAGCTGAAATACCCCTTAAAGACCGATAGAAATGCAAATAGGACCAAAAAATACATCTTTTAACACCAAAATTACATACCTTTCGTGCAGTTTTCTTGGTTTTTCATCCCGATTTTTCTTTCCTAAGACTAATTTAACTGTTTTCTCGTCAAAAACCATTAATGGTTTTTGACGAGAAAACAGTTAAATCTTTTTGCCATTTTAGTTAGTTAAAGTAATAAGCCCGAGCCAAAGATTTTTCTCGAAAGGATACACATATACGAGTTATTTACTCAGTTCGGCTGGGAAATTGGTGAAAAAAGTCATTTCAGTGGAAAAATAATTCGTACTAAAGTCAACAACTTCCTGTCTTTCATCTGTAGGATTTAGAAAACAAAGTGCTAGGTCAGCCTCACCCCTTTCAATCATCCCAATCATTCCTGACCATGTTCCATCAGATCTTTTTCTACCCCATTCTAAGTCGGAGGGTGAAACCAAGGTGTATTTGAAGTTAAGAGCTTGGGAAAGTGTCTTAAACAATCTTCCATCAATACCACTGAAAATGTGATTGTTGTCACTGATGTTGAATTCAAAATAGTATTTTAACGGTACGTAAGCAACGGTGAAATGATCTTGTACTTCCATTTTCACAAATTAGTCCCGATCTTCATCAATATCTGATGTAAATGAGCTTTCCATAAATTTCATACATCGTTCATTCTTTTAAAGGGAAGGATGTTAAAGTTCTTCATTGGAGTTAGTTCCAAGGAGAAAAACACAAGAGAGCACAGACAACTCGGAAAGAGAAAAGATCTCCGA
The DNA here is from genome assembly GCA_963680715.1 of Tetragnatha montana. Lineage (NCBI taxonomy): Eukaryota > Metazoa > Arthropoda > Arachnida > Araneae > Tetragnathidae > Tetragnatha > Tetragnatha montana. The sequence continues at coordinate 34,837,072 of OY796677.1, forward strand.
ATTTTATGCTTTTTCATTTATATGAATTTTGTAATTATTTTATTTGATCTAAAACAAGAAAAATAAAAGTTTTACAAACGTAAATATACTAAACTTTCCTCTTTTACAGTCTGTAACTGTAAACAGTTCAGTAAAATCTGCCCTTAAACGAGTACTTTCAAGTAAATAAATGTAAATTAGCTAAGTGGGTTTACATTTAATAAAACTTATTGCTTAAGTAATAGTTAGAGACCTTTCATGTACATGTTCAGAGACTGGTCAATGACGCACCGTGAGAATCAATCTTTTTGTTGTTAAAAGTTTTGAAAAATAACCAAAGAAGAGCTAAAATGTTTACAGATTGGTTATTAAAGGTTTGTTAGAATATGGGACCAACCAAACAACGAACCAAATGTTCATTAGCTTACTTACTTTCATAAATTATGAGAATTAAATTTAAAAAACTAAATATTTTATTGTTTAATTATTGTTGGTGACATTATTGGTATCCACCATTAGCTACCAAGATTTATAATCTACCTGTTTGGATACGAAATTGAAAACGAAGAACGTAACAAAACAAGAATTATAGTCGAGACAGTAGTTTCTCGTTTATTCTTTAAAATAAAATGAGAATCAACCCACCAAAAAAAAAATGGATGGGTTTTTCTTTTTATTCCACTAGGGAGCTGCCGCCCTCTGCTCGCTATCGCTTACCAACTTCCGTTAAGTACTTACGCAGGACTTTTTGGAATCCTCACAAAACCCAGCTCACTTAACTTAACAAAACAATAATTAATAACCATATTAAGTAGGGTTGCCTAGGAAGAGTAATAAAATAAAAAACCAGTGAAAGAATAAATAAAGAAGTCATTATCCCAAACCAAAAGTTTATCTCGAAAGGGTACACATATACGAATTTTTTACTCAGGTCAGCTGGAAAATTGGTGAAGAAAGTAGTTTCAGTATAAAAATAAGGCGTACTGAAGTCGGCAACTTCCAGTCTTTCATCTGTAGGATTTAGAAAACAAAGTGCTAGGTCACAGCAAATTGGTCCATCATTATGATTGTTGTCACTGATGTTGAATTAGAAAAAGTTTTTTATCGGTAAGAAGCAACTGTGAGATTTTCTGGAACCTCCATTTTCAAAAATTAGCACTGTACACCATATCAGTTTTCAATCACTGATGTAATTGTGTTTTCCATAAATTTTCCCGTATTTCTCTCATTTTATGTATATCAATTTTTCTTTTAAAGGAAAGGATGTGTTAAGGTTCTTCTTTTGAATTTCAAAGCGAAAACACACGAGAGCATAAGACAACCCGGAAAGAGATAATATCTGAGAATTTCATGGTATTTCCTTTAAATGTCTTTTATGTAATAAATTTTTTCTTCCTAAAACCAGAAAACAATTACTGTCTGTAATTTTAAACAGCCCAGTAAAATTTGCATTTCAAAGAGAAAATTTAAGTAAATAAATGTAAATTAGCTAAGCTTGTTTAAATTCAATAAAACTTATTGTTAACTCTTTATGTACAGAAACTGGACAATGACGCACCGAGAAAATTGATCTTTTTACCATTTTAATTATAACTTTCCTATATTTAAACATTACGCAATATTAAAAATCGATTCTGTTAAGAGTTTAAAAAATAATTAAAGAAGAACTAAAATGTTCACAGATAGGTTATTATACTTTTGCATTGCTGAGTATTGTTTTTTGGAGAATATTTTTGACTGAAATAGGGTAAACAAAGCTTGATTGCTTAGCGACCATCTTTGATTCGTCATACTGAAATGAAGCCGGCAGGGGATTTTATAAGACTTTTAAGGATTGATCAGGACAGTACCCAAGGGGGTAGGTTTATGGGTTCAACCCCCCTCGAAATATTGACATAAATTTTTATACTGTTTGTTCCATTAAACATTCTACAACTTACAAGGAGTAATCCATATTCGGGTGAAACCCTAAGTGCCTCACAATGAGTTATAACACAACTTTTGAGGACCAAATTTCAAAACTTTTTGGGGGGTTCTCCCACATACAGGCGATCCGACAATTAATTAATCCCTCTCCGACAGTTAATTTATTATATTGTCGGCATACAGGCGAAAGGCACGTCGCTTTTTTTTCACGCAATGCAATTTTCTCCACCACACTGATCGCTTTTCAAGTAGGCGAAAATTTCGAAATCCGCTTTTTCGTTGGCGTCTTTCTACCACTTTCTCTCCAAAAGTGACTTTGTGCCTTTCGCCTGTAAGACGACGATTATGCTTTCTTTAATTTAAAAAAAAAATTAATACTTGTTTGACAGAAAGCTAGTCATGATACCTACTTTTTTAAACAGAAAAGAAATGAGTTGCAAGTTTCTGGGTATAGTTGTTCTTGAGTTATGTCTATTTTTAGAATGCAAAAAAAAAAACTTTACATAAATTTTAAAATTTTCAAAATTTATTACTTTTAAATAAAATTTAATTATTTTTTGCACAAAGCTACGAAACCGGGCACATACAATTAACAATACCCTTACTTGATACAGTTATGGGAGATTTTTCATAACACACAGCGTGTACATTTTTAATGTTAACAAATAGCAAGAAAGTAAACCATTAATTTTTATTTATTCTATCTTCATTTAAGAAATGTTTTGAATGAGAAAAGTAATAAACCTAAATTTTTTGGTAAAAAGCTAATTAAAATATCCTTTGTTCTAAATATCATTTTTAAGATAACATTCATAAGATAATAAAAATGTTTAATACGCTAGATCATAACGTGAGAAAGTAATAAGAGAGAGGGCGGCACAAAAAGTACATTTAAACAAAAAGTACATTTTTGACTATTTCTCCATGTGCTTATAAGATATTAAAAAAACCCTGATTTATTCGGTAATTTCAGCTTTCCTGAAATTTTGGTACCTTTTTTATATATATGTTACGGGGGTTATCTAAGGACCTAAATTATACTCGTATTGACGCAATTTATTCTGATTACACTATTTGAATACCGACCTCATTCCAATATTATTAATATAAAAATAACTAGTATTTACTTTTAAAAACTCAATACTTCAATGAAAAATTTACGTTTCAATTCTTGTAAGTTATTACTCTCCGTTTCCAATGGCATCACCTATGTGAATTCATCTACAAATGCCTCTAAATCAGGCGATTCTCAATGACCCGAAGACAATCACTTAGGGAAAACCCAAAACAACCAGACGCTGCGTGACTGCTAAGGTCAAAACCCTTTTAAAACCAAACGAACAAAACTGTGACTTCTAAACAAATTACCGCATGCTTTAACGCAGAGAACGATAGTCTCTGAACTTCCACATTTGCTCAAGCACTACTCTTTAACCGGGTTCGAGTATATTACCGCCTTGGTTATTACACGTCGAAACTACCGAAGTGATGGCAGGAACATGGGTACTTACTATGGTGGTTCTATGGCATCATTAGGAGTGGCTGAAACCACGCATTACGGCTTCGAAATTGCTAACCTTGCCTATGAGGTACAAGGTTGTGAGTATGGAATTACTGGGAAGGATGGTTTGTTTGATTTTAAAGTGGTTGTGAATGTTCTCTTTGTTGAAAACACAAAATAATAGCATTCCAGTGCTGTTAATTCGGTTGATAAGTAACACAACGTTTGAAATATATCTTCTTTGAAAATGTTAATTAGTTTTTTAAAATTAGGCAGATAAGGTAGTCTAAATACAATTATTTTGTTGGTGGAGCTTGATACAATTTAGTTTATTTCAACAATGATATTTTTTCTTTCTTTTTATTAGCCTTAGGATCATACATAATTTTGTATTAATACTATACAATAGTAAATAATAGTAAGAAATAATTCTAAAGTAATGACTTTTACAAAGCTATAGTAGGCAGTTTGAAATAATAGACCCAAACTTGTAATGAATTATACCGGTTTTTTTATTTGCAATGTTTACTAAATATTGAACAATTCTACGAACCATTTCTGTAATTTCTAAGAGTTCATGAACAAATGACAAAGGCATACAATTATAAACGTATCATAGTTTACATTTGAAATGAAAAAAAAAAAAATATATGTATATAAAAATATGGAAGGAATTTTTCTAAAATAACAATTGATGCATGTAACGGGACAAACGGGATTGCGAAATGCAAATATTCTGACGTAATCCCGTGGGTGAGTCGATCCACCACTCTGCGGGATGCAGATCGAAAGCATATAAAAGAAATCAAAATATGCTACTGTGTATCAGTTCGTATCATGTCAGATCAAGACGAGCTGTGTGCGACCAACTATGTTTATTTGCTTAGTGCATTAATTTTATACTTTATGTTAATAAAATGGAAAAGCTTTTTAACCAAAGTCTTTTTTCTAGAGTCTACTCAACAAATTACGACAAAAAGAATTGCTACATTTTAATAAAAAAATTTACTTCACTTTTAACTAAAATTATTATTTTTGATATAAATTTTTCAATTAATATTCCAAACGATCCCACATACCTTTATAAGCCTTATCTCATACATTCTTTTATGGGGGATTACACACTAGACAATTAAAATGTTTTTAAATTTCAAGCATAAATATAATTAAGAAAAGAACACGGGGAAAATGTGTTTCTTCTTTTATGAGGAAATACAACAGTTGGAAATAGATATCTGTAAGTTTTTAGAATACTTTTATCAGTTTTTAAATGATGTTTAATTTAGGAAGTACTTTTTTAAAACGTGAAAAATTTTGTTTCATCGTAAAATATGGCGTCAATTGGTTGTTGTGATTGGTTTCATAATAAGTTGTTTGGCAGTACTTGCTTTGTAACTGCGACCTTATTCTTAATCTAAAAATCCAACAACTTTATGCACATCCTCGAAAGAATCCGCACATTTTGATACCAGAAATGTGTCATTTGGATCAGTAACGAAAATGTTTTTTTTCTGGAAACCGTTCACAAAAATTTTGTTTTAAAATAGAGAGAAACTTTTGAAGTTTAAAAATTTATTACTCAAAACAAAGAATTTACCCCATTCTAAGTCGGGTGGTGAAATCAAGGTGTATTTGAAATTCAGAGCTTGGGAAATTGTCTTCAATAATCTTGGGGGGGGGCATGGTCCCCAGGACTCCCACCCTCTGGACCCTCCCATGCAGGCTATACGGATATAAACAAAAAATTTTATCTTTAAATTTTTAATACTTAATTCAGTAATGGTTTATTGATAAATTGACTCTCTAGGATAAACCTTATGAGATAATGGACATGTATATTGTATACCCACTATTTCCTGTGTAAAATCTTTCCAGCATTTATAACCAGTTAAGTTAAAATACCTTTTTTAAGCATTCCGAAAGTTATTAACCTTTTAAGACTAAGCGCGCACTAGAGACTTCCGTCGCGGCGCCTAGAACATGACTGTCACTCGAAAACAATGGATCTGTATTAAGAGATTCTTGGCAATCGGCAGTCTCGTGGCCTAATGCGCGCACTCTTAACTTGTTGCAATAGGGTGATAATTTTGTTTCAGTTGCCAAAACAAAAGTATCTAGTGCGCACTTAGCTTAATTTGCATAGATAAGTTTCTAAAGCACTTCAGTATTTTTGCATGACTAAAACGCAATTATCTCTAACTACACTGTCTGTATTTTTTTTTACAAAAATCATATTTAGTAGTAGATGTTATCCAACTGAACATTTCTAACTGTATTATTATTTTATGGTTTTCCATTATATATAGTTTCAAAACAGATTGCACGAAAATATAACTTGGTTTATATGTCTTATGTGAATGAATATGTAGTTAGAAATATGGAAATTTATCGTTGTTCAAGGGGGTTATACAAAGTGGAATTAAATATTTCAAAACCATATTCCTTTTTCATAACATTTCAGACAGTTTTAGTTATTTTCAAAAATAAAAATCAGGCGAAAATGAAACTTTGGTGCTATGAAATATATTCCTTTATAAAAAGTAGGAAAAATAAGATTTGGTATCAAGAAGAACATTGAATTATTATGAATACTCTAACCTTCAAAGATGCCGATACAGAATGTCTTCATCATCAAAATGTATTTTAATACCTGTAAATAACAGCTGATCTGTGGAACTTTAAAGGTATATATAGGTATGATAAAAATTTTGTTATCACTTGAGTTTCTTATCCAGTTAAGGTAAAATTTTTAATTTTTTAATAATCTTTTCAGGGAAAGAAATTACATTATATAAAAAAATATACATATTTAATGCGTCGCTAATTCCGGTCTATTGCTAAGAAATCGTTTGAGAATTTGATACTATTAGGTTGGTAAAAAAAAATGATTCCGTTAAAAGATTTTCATCATTACTTTTGCTTTACTTTCCATCTTTTCCAAGGTAAAACTTAGAACTTAGAAACATATATTTCAGTTTTATTCCCAAAAAACCTGAAACTTTCTGAGAATTTCATAAAAAATACAACTTATCAAGAGTATATTTAAAGGATAGACAGTTTAAGGATTGAAATTATATTAGAGACAAAATTTTTAACAGCTTATAAAGCAATAGACCGAACACACTTAAAAAACGCTGTCATCTATTTAATTGAAAATGTACATAATAGAAGAGGTACAGAATTTCTTAAACCTCAAAACAATTTGCAATGTATTTAATACCACAAAAGTTTACCGTTCTAGCATATCTCTTTCTAGAAATTGAGCATTGTAAGTACTTAAGGGGAGATTCGTGTACTTAGGCTTACTGTCACTAACATATTAAATTTTAAAAGACACTATTTTGCAATTAGTTTTAGAATAATTTTAAAATTTTATCAAGTGGTCCAAGGTACAATTAATTCGCTTCATATCATTATTAATGAATTTTTAATAATCAAATAGGTAAGTAATTAGTATTCTGATGTGTGCGTAATCAGTTTCACATCATAAAACAAGGTTTTGGTTTAGTTAAAGGGAATTGGAAAAGGCAGGCCTATAAGCACAGGCATTCTATCTCCTTAACCTAAACTGGATTAATTCATATTGATATTAGAAATAATTTCCTTTCTATAGAGAACAAGCGGGTGTTGAATATTTTATGAAAATATGGCGGAATGGAGATTAACGATAAAAATAAAAACAGGCCCAAAAAAATGTAAAACAGAGTGACCTTCCTTTTCAATAATTTATTATCAACCACAAATTTTCTCAAAGAACCAAGTAAGTTTATTGAAAAACTTAATTAACTTATTACTAAAATTAAATTAAAAAAACTTTTTCAGTTTAATAAATAAAATATACTTATAACAACATCGCAAAAAGAATACATAATAAATACTTATAGTAATTAGATGTACTAAATGAAAAAATAGTATAAAGTCAGGAATTCTTTGTCAATTTTTCATATACTTCGTTCTATAAACAACACAATCGTTGCAAAACTGTGGCCTATCACCAAAGCCAAAAATGATCCATACATATGTTCTAAAGATAAAGGAGCTGCATTATGATTTTTTTCTTTAATTTTATCAATAATGGACAATCGACGCTTAAATACCTCGTCATTAAAAAACTTTTCAATTATGCCAAACTGTACGATATTCTTAATAGCCAAATTGAACTTCTCCTTAAAACCTAGATTTTTCCTCATTACCATAGCTAAATTATCAATACCAATTCTGTCTTCAGAAATAAATTTTAGCGATCTTGGTGGTAACCCATATAAAACGTAGCAGTCTATTTCTGCAAGCAAGTAAGCAGTTTGGTGTTCCAATTTAAAATCATTAACTAAATAATCTGAGTTATAAAACCATTCGTTTTCTTTTATCTTTTCAACCAGCTCAAATTTGTTAGCATTGCGCAATAAGTCTAGTGCATTAGTACCTTTATCAACTAAAAACTTGAATCCTCTTAACTTAACAGCTTTAGATAGCTCTTCAAAATTACGTACAGGGGGCTCTCGCGAAGGCAAGAAAAACATAGAGAGCAGAACAGAAGTGTAACTCAAAGAGAGAATAAGAGCTGTAATATCCCAAACTGCTCTCAAGAGATTAGCCTTTGGTTTCTTGAAGTAAGACTTTCCCAAAAGATTCGCGAATATTTCTAATAACCAAATTATGTAAGGCTGCTTACGAAGAGCAATAAAATAAAATAAGAGTGAAATCATTAGAATCAAAGCAATAACCGCCAGCCAAAGTTTCATCTGAAAAGGGTAGATCATTATGAATACTTTCTTTATTTCTTCGGGAAAATTTGTTAAGAAAGTCAGTGGAGAGTATATGTAGGGCGTGCTGAAGTCGACGATTTGTAGTCTTTCATCAGTTGGACTTAGAGATGATAAAGCTATGTCAGCCTCACCTCTTGCAATCATTCCAATCATTCCTGTCCAGGTTCCATTTGATCTTTTTCTACCCCATTCTAAGTCGGAGGGTGAAACCAAGGTGTATTTGAAGTTCAGAGCTTGGGAAAGTGTCTTAAACAATCTTCCATCAATACCACTGAAAATGTGATTGTTGTCACTGATGTGGAATTCAAAATAGTATTTTAACGGTACGTAAGCAACAGTGAAATGATCTTGTACTTCCATTTTCACAAATTAGTCCCGATCTTCATCAATCTCTGATGTAAATGCTCTTACCGTAAATTTCTAATTTCATACATCGTTCATTCAAAGGGAAGGATGCTAAAGTTCTGCATTTGAGTTCCAAGGAGAAAAACACGAGAGCACAGACAACTCGGAAAGAGAAAAGATCTCCGAATTTTATGCTTTTTCATTTATATGGATTTTGTAATTATTTTATTTGATCTAAAACAAGAAAAATAAAAGTTTTACAAACGCAAATTTACTAAACTTTCCCCTTTTACAGTCTGTAACTGTAAACAGTTCAGTAAAATTTGCCCTTAAACGAGTTGTTTCAAGTAAATAAATGTAAATTAGCTAAGTGAGTTTACATTTAACAAAACTTATTGCTTATGTAATAGTGAAGAGACTTTTCATGTACATGTTCAGAGACCGGTCAATGACGCACCGTGAGAATCAATCTTTTTGCTGTTAAAAGTTTTGAAAAATAATTAAAGAAGAGCTAAAATGTTTACAGATAGGTTATTAAAGGTTTGTTAGAATATGGGACCAATCAAACAACAAGCCAAAGGTTCATTAGCTTACTTACTTTCATAAATTCTGAGAATTAAATTTGAAAAACTAAATTTAACTGTTAGCGACATTATTGGTATCCACCATTAGCTGCCAAGATTTATAATCTACCTATTTGGATACGAAATTGAAAACGAAGAACGTAATAAAACAAGAATTGTAGTCGAGGCAGTAGTTTCTCGTTTATTCTTTAAAATAAAATGAGAATCAACCCACCAAAAAAAAGGGATGAGTTTTTCTTTTTATTCCACTAGGGAGCTTCCGTCCTCTGCTCGCTATCGCTTACCAACTTCCGTTAAGTACTTACGCCGGACTTTTTGGAATCCTCACAAAATCCAGCTCACTGAACTTAGTTCACTTTATAAAACAATAAAAACAATTAGCAGAAGACTTCAACCAACTTTTGAAAAATACGTCACAGGTCATCTCCTCTTTTAAAGGTTGATTTAATCAAAATGTTCCCCTTAAAAATATCCAGTACGTCTATTAGTATCTATTGTTAATCAACATTCTGAAAAAAATGCACACCAATGAATATTTCAGTACAAACATTTCAGTCATTTCAGTATAAAAATAAGGCGTAGTGAAGTCGGCAACTTCCAGTCTGTAGGAATCTGTAGGATTTAGAAAACAAACTGCTAGGTCAGCCTCACCTCTTTCAATCCTGACCATGTTCCATTTTATCTTTTTGTACCCCATTCAAAGTTGGAGGGTGAAACCAAAGTGTATTTGAAGTTCAGAGCTCGGGAAAGTGTCTTAAACAATCTTCCATCATTATGAGTGTTGTCACTCATGTTGAATTAGAAAAAGCTTTTTATCGGTAAGAAGCAACTGTGAGATGATCTGGAACCTCCATTTTCAAAAATTAGAGCTGTACACACCATATCAGTTTTCAATCACTGATGTAATTGTGTTTTCCATAAATTTTTACGTATTTCTCTCATTTTATGTACATCATTCTTTTTTTAAGGACAGAATGTTAAGGTCCTTCTCTTGAATTTCAAAGCGAAAACACACGAGAGCATAAGACAATCCGGAAAGAGATAATATCTGAGAATTTCATGGTATTTCCTTTAAATGGCTTTCATGTAATAGTTTTTTTTCTTTCTAAAACCAGAAAACAATTACTGTCTGTAATTTTAAACAGCCCAGTAAAATTTGCATTTCAAAGAGCAAATTTAAGTAAATAAATGTAAAATAGCTAAGCTTGTTTAAATTCAATAAAACTTATTGTTAACCCTTTATGTACATACAATACATTAAATATACTTATAATAACATCGCAAAAAGAATACATAATAAATACTTACAGTAATTACATGTACTAAATGAAAAAATATAAAGTCAGGAATTCTTTGTCATTTTCCATATACTTCGTTCTATAAACAACACAATCGTTGCAAAACTGTGGCCTATCACCAAAGCCAAAAATGCTCCATACATGTGTTCTAAAGATAAAGGAGCTGCATTATGATTTTTTTCTCTAATTTTATCAATAATGGACAATCGACGCTTAAATACCTCGTCATTAAAAAACTTTTCAACTATGCCAAACTGTACCATATTCTTAATAACCAAATTGAACTTCTCCTTAAAACCTTGGTTTTTCCTCATTACCATAGCTAAATTATCAATACCAATTCTGTCTTCAGAAATAAATTTTAGCGATCTTGGTGGTAACCCATATAAAACGTAGCAGTCTATTTCTGCAAGCAAATAAGCAGTTTTGTGTTCCAATTTAAAATCATTAACTAAATAATCTGAGTTACAAAACCATTCGTTTTCTTCTATCTTTTCAACCAGCTCAATTTTGTTAGCATTGCGCAATAGGTCTCGTGCATTAGAACCTTTATTAATAAAAACTTGAATCCTCTTAACTTAACAGCCTTAGATAGCTCTTCAAAATTACGTACGGGGGGCTCTCGCGAAGGCAAGAAAAACATAGAGAGCAGAACAGAAGTGTAACTCAAAGAGAGATTAAGAGCTGTAATATCCCAAACTGCTCTCAAGAGATTAGCCTTTGGTTTCTTGAAGTAAGACTTTCCCAAATGATTCGCGAATATTTCTAATAACTAAATTATGTAAGGCTGCTTACGAAGAGCAATAAAATAAAATAAGAGTGAAATCATTAGAATCAAAGCAATAACCGCCAGCCAAAGTTTCATCTGAAAAGGGTAGATTGTTATGAATACTTTCTTTATTTCTTCGGGAAAATTTGTTAAGAAAGTCAGTGGAGAGTATAGGTAGGGCGTGCTGAAGTCGACGACTTGTAGTCTTTCATCAGTTGGACTTAGAGATGATAAAGCTATGTCAGCCTCACCTCTTTCAATCATTCTAATGAGTCCTGTCCAGTTTCCATTCGATCTTTTTCTACCCCATTCTAAGTCGGGTGGTGAAATCAAGGTGTATTTGAAGTTCAGAGCTTGGGAAAGTGTCTTAAATAATCTTCCTTCAATACCACTGAAAATGCCATTGTTTCCACTGTCGTTGAATTCGAAATAAAGTTTTAACGGCCTGTAAGCAACTGTGAAATGTTCTGGGAATTCCATTCTTACAAATCTTTCCGTCACTTTGATGCTCGCGAATGTAAATGTAAAGCGCTGCCAATAGATCGATTACGTATTATGATTTCAATAATTGTGCATTATTATACAAAGAATAATGTACGAATTCTATAATATCTCATATGAATGCTTATTGTTAATCTGAAAAACTTAATAGAATACGAATATAAGGTAAAATACCTTTTTAAAGCATGCCGAAAGTTAATAACCTTTCAATTTGCATAGCTAAGTTTCTAAAGCACTTCAGTATTTAAATGACTAAAAAGCAATTCTCTCTAACTACGCTGCCTGTATTTTTTGTTGTTGAAAAATCATATTTAGTAGTAGATGTCATTATCTGGCCGGTCAAAAATATAAGTACACAGATTTCTTTTAAAATACCAACATGTTTCTATATGATACGTACGGGACTTTTGAGGCAGAGAGAAAGAAAATATAATTTTAAAATCAATAAAACCTAAAAAGTGTTTGAGTTTCTGAACATTTATACAAAATTAACTTTTTTACAACAACGTTGGAAATTTACCAAGTTTTTGAAACTTTTGTATTAAATTACTATAACTAAATTAGTACACATTAAATCATATGTGACACTTTTTAACTGTTGGTTTTAGAGTAATTTTAAAATTTTTTGTAGTGTCCTTAAAAAAAACCTTCTATTTCGCTTAATATAATAATTAATGTAAGTAATTCGTTTTCTGATGTGTGCAGAATAAATTTTACAGTATATAACACACTTATGGCTTAGTTATTAGGGATTGGAAAATGCCGGCCTAGGGGCTGTCCCTAAAAAAGGATAAGTTTGTATTTATTTTTAAAATAATTTCCTTTTCATGGAAGACAAGGTATCGACAGCTGTATTATATGAAGATATTGGGGAATGGAGAAAAACGAAAAAATCAAAACTGGCACAAAACAACAAAAGAAGTAAAACAGATTATCTCAACCTTTGCGTAATTTATTATCAACCACAAATTTTCTTAAAGAACCAAGAACATAATTCACTTATTACTAAAATTAAATTTCAAAAAAAAAAAAAAACTTTTCCAGTTTAACAAATTAAAAACTTATAACAAATACATCATAAAAAGAATACACAATAAATACTTATAGTAATTACATGTACTAAATGAAAAAATATACAGTCAGGAATTCTGTGTCATTTTCCAAACTGTTCTTTCTAAAACCAAGACAATCGCTGCAAAACTGTGGCCTATCACCAAAGCCAAAAATGCTCCATACATATGTTCTAAAGATAAAGTAACTGCATCCTGATTTCTTTCTTCAATTTCACCAATAATGGACAATCTACGCCTAAATACCTCGTCATTAAAAAACTTCTCAATTATGCCAAACTGTACCATATTCTTAATAACCATATTGAACTTATCCTTGCAACCTAGGTTCCTCCTCATTGCCATAGCTACATTATTAATTCCGATTGTGTCTTTAGAAATAAATTTTAGCGATTTTGGTGGTGACCCATATAAAAGGTAGCAGTCTAATATTCCAAGCAAGTAAACAGTTTTGTGTTGCATCCTAAAATCGAGATAAAAATGATCTGAGTTAAAAAACCATTCGTTTTCCTCTACCTTTTCAACCAGCTCAAATTTGTTAGCACTGCGCAATAGGTCAAGTGCATTAGAACCTTTAGCAACTAAAAACTTAAATCCTCTTAACTTAACAGCTTTAGAAAGCTCTTCAAAATTACGTACGGGGGGCTCTCGCAAAGGCAAGAAAAACATAGAGAGCATAACTGATGTGTAACTCAAAGAGAGAATAAGAGCTGTAATACCCCAAACTGCTCTCAAGAAATTAGCCTTTGGTTTCTTGAAGTAAGACTTCCCCAAAAGATTCGCGAATATTTCTAATAACCAAAAAATGTAAGGCTGCTTACGAAGAGCAATAAAATAATAAAAGAGTGAAATCATTATAACCAAAACCATAACCGCCAGCCAAAGTTTCATCTGAAAAGGATAGATCGTTATAAATACTTTCTTTACTTCTTCGGGAAAATTTGTTAAGAAAGTCAGTGGAGAGTATAGGTAGGGCGTGCTGAAGTCGACGACTTGTAGTCTTTCATCAGTTGGACTTAGAGATGATAGAGCTATGTCAGCCTCACCTCTTTCAATCATTCCAATCAGTCCTGTCCAAGTTCCATTTGCTCTTTTTCTACCCCATTCTAAGTCGGGTGGTGAAATCAAGGTGTATTTGAAGTTCAGAGCTTGGGAAATTGTCCTAAATAATCTTCCATCAATACCACCGAAAATGTGATCGTTTCCACTGCTGTTGAATTCGAAATAGTGTTTTAAGGGCACGTAAGCAGCTGTGAAATGTTCTGGAAATCTCATTTTTAGAAATCTTACCGTCACTTTGAAGTTCTCGAATGTAAATGCGCTGCCAATAGATCGATTACGTTTTATGATTTCCAGTAATTGTGCGTTATCATACAAAGAGATAAGAATTCAATAGCTCTTATGCTTATTGTTAATATCAAAAACTTAACGTTTGGGAATAAAAACTATTTCTAAACATTAATTTTTTAAGCATTTTACTTTCCTGAATGTTATTAGTTTTTATCTGTTAATAGGTCGGAAAAATGTTTCTCTTCATTTCAATCAGCTAAATATGTATGGAGCTAATACATCAATTTTAATTAGAGTTTGTGAGATTTATATAGGTATAGTTTGCGTGCTTTGTTAAGTTTTTCCATTGAACTGTCTGAATACAGGGATAATGAGTTATTAATGCATATTTTTATCGAAAGATATTTTATACGTGGTATACAATTATGTTTGAAGGTTTCTTAGAAAAAATATTATAAAATTGAAAAGTTATATACTTAGGCAATGGTCCTATCATATTGTGAAATAATGCTCAACAATATGAAAACACAAATGTATTAATATCAACTATTAAAGCAGAGCAAGTAATGAAATTTTGGATTTGTTGGATTTTAAGATACTCCTATATGTATGTATTTTCAATACAAATATATGCCCCGGTATTTACATCAAAACCTTTTCAATATCATTATTATTAAAACACGAATACATTAAACAAATTAAATAAACATATTAAAGAACTTCTAGTTTTCAAGAGGATTGAAATTTTCAAATAACAAACCCCAAGGAATTTAAAGAAAAGAAAATATAATTTTTAAATAACCAAAACCTAAAAAGTGTTCTAGTTCCTCAAATACTATACAAAATTAGCTTTTTCACAACAACGTCGGAAATTTACCAATACTGTTTTCATTAAAAGTACTATAACTAAATATATACATATTGAAAGTGAAGTGTCATTTTTTGCTAACTAATTTTAGAATAATATTAATATTTTATGAAGTGGTCCAAGGTACAATTAAGAATTGTACATAATGCCTTCAAAAAACCCTTCTGTTATTAATGTACTTTTAATAATCAATTTGGTAAGTAATTAGTATTCTGATGTGTGCATATAATCAGTTTCACAGCATAAAACAAGGTTTTGGTTTAGTTATTGGGGATTGAAAAAGGCCGGCCTAAGCAGTTTATGTGCTTTATCTAAGATGGATAAATTTATATTGATGTAAGAAATAATTTTCTTTCTATAGAGAAGAAGCGGGCGTTGAATATTTCATGAAGATATGGGGGAATAGAGATAAACTATAAAAATCAAATCAGGCACAAAAAAAAACCAGAGTGTCCTTCCTTTTCCTTAATTTATTATCAACCTAATATTTCCTTAAATGACCAAGTGAGTTTATTAAAAAATTTAATACAGCATTCGCACTTGACGTGTAGGACAGGAACAACGTTGCTAAGGCTGTTGTTCACCCGTTGCTACAGAGGTTGTTAGGGGCGGAGTCTTGTGATCGCAAATGGTCCAATAGAAGCATTCGCACATGACGTCACACTTGACGACCTGTAGGACAGGAACAACGTTGCTAAGGTTCGAGTCATGTGATTGAAAATGCTTATTAACTTATTACTAAAAGTAAATTTAAAAAAACTTTTTCAGTTTAACAAATTAAATATACTTATAACAATTACGTAAAAAGAATACATAATAAATACTTATAGTAATTAAATGTACTAAATGAAAAAATATTAAGTCAGGAATTCTGTGTCATTTTCCAAACTGTTCTTTCTAAAAGCAAAACAATCGCTGCAAAACTGTGGCCTATCAGCAAAGGCAAAAATGCTCCATACATATGTTCTAAAGATAAAGTAACTGCATCCTGATTTCTTTCTTCAATTTCACCAATAATGGACAATCTACGCCTAAATACCTCGTCATTAAAAAACTTTTGAATTATGCCAAACTGTACCATATTCTTAATAACCAAATTGAACTTATCCTTGCAACCTAGGTTCCTCCTCATTGCCATAGCTACATTATCAATAAAAATTGTGTCTTCAGAAATAAATTTTATCGATTTTGGTGGTAACCCATAATAAAGGTAGCAGTCTAATACTCCAAGCAAGTAAGCAGTTTTGTGTTCAACCCTAAAATCATGATCAAAATAATCCGAATTGTAAAACCATTGGTTTTCTAATACCTCTTTTACCAGCTCAAATTTGTTAGCATTGCGCAATAAGTCTAGTGCATTAGAACCTTTAGTAACTAAAAACGTGAATCCTCTGAACATAACAGCTTTAGAAAGCTCTTCAAAATTACGTACGGGGGGCTCTCGCAAAGGTAAGAAAAACATAGAGAGCATAACTGACGTGTAACTCAATGAGATAATAAGAGCTGTAATACCCCAAACTGCTCTCAAGAGATTAGCCTTTGGTTTTTTGAAGTAAGTCTTCCCCAAAAGATTCGCGAATATTTCTAATAACCAAATTATGTAACGTTGCTTACGAAGAGTAATAAAATAAAATAAGAGTGAAATCATTATAACCAAAACCATAACCGCCAGCCAAAGTTTCGTCTGAAAAGGATAGATCGTTATAAATACTTTCTTTATTTCTTCAGGAAAATTGGTAAAAAAAGTCAGTGGAGAGTATATGTAAGGCGTGCTGAAGTCGACCACTTGCAGTCTTTCATCAGTTGGACTTAGACACGATAAAGCTATGTCAGCCTCACCTCTTTCAATCATTCCAATCATTCCTGTCCAGGTTCCATTTGATGTTTTTCTACCCCATTCTAAGTCGGGTGGTGAAATCAAGGTGTATTTGAAGTTCAGAGTTTGGGAAAGTGTCTTAAATAATCTTCCATCAATACCACTGAAAATGTGATTGTTTCCATCACTGTTGTTGAATTCGAAATAGTGTTTTAAGGGCATGTAAGCAACAGTGAAATGTTCTGGAACTTCCATTTTGACAAATCTTACCTTCACTTTGAAGTTCTCGAATGTAAAACCGCTGCCAATAGATCAATTACGTATTATGATTTCAGTACAAGTTTTTATCTGTTAATATGTAGGAAAAATGTTTCTCTTCAGTTCAATCAGCTAAATATGTCTGGAGCCAATAAATCAATTTTAATGAGAGTTTGAGAGATTGATATAGGTACAGTTTGCGTGTTTTGTTACGTTTTTTCATTGAACTGTCTGTAATGGATATAGGGATAATGAGTTATTGATGTATATTTTTATTAAAAGAAATAAAAAATTAAAATTGAAAGAAAGGTCAGATAAATGTATCAGGAACCTAAGAAATCAATTTTACTTAGAGTGTGATAGATTTTTATATTACAACTTTCATGCTGCGTTAAGGTTTTTTTTATTAAACTCCAACTGTTACAACAGATCAAAGTAATAAAATTTTGAATTTGTTGACTGTTTTAAGATACTCCAATGTATGCACTCTTAATACAAATGTATGTCAGTATTTACTCTACTAGACAACAACTTAAGTTGACCCTACGACGTCACAAACAAACAAAGTAGTTCCCATCGCGATGTCTGAATTTTGAGTGAAATGAAGAACGTCAATTCAAATATATGATTATTTTGTTAAATCCATGTATGTTATAGTGCTTTTCAATCGCGATTTGCGTACCGAAACTCCTTCTAGCAAACCCAACAGGCTTTGTGTTTACCGATTTCTGCTTCCGCATTTGTGACGTACTGGGTTCAAGAAAAGTTTCTGTCGAGTATACTTTAAAACCTTTTTACTATCATCATTATTATAAAAAAGCATATATTAGCATACGTTAAACAAATTAAATAAACATATCAAAGAACTTCTAGTTTTCAAGCAGATTGAAATTTTCAAATAACAAACCCCATGAAATTTGTGTAAACTCCGCTAACCAGCGCAGCGGTTACTGGTGAAATACTCCCCGTTATCACCCATGGAATTTGTTTCTTAATTTTAGCAACCCAGGGACTTCCTAAATCAAGCTAGACTGATATAAACAAATAGTATTATCTTTAAATTTTTAATACTTAATACTGTAATGGTTTATTCATAAATTGGCTATCTAGGATGAACTTTATGATATATATTGACATGTACCTACTTCCTGTGTAAAATCTTTCCTGAATTTATATTGCAATTTTAGCATTTTTAACTAGTTATGGTAAAATACCTTTTTAAAGCGTGCCGAAAGTTATTAACCTTAATTTACAAGATAAGTTTCTAAAGCTCTTCAGTATTTAAATGAATAAAAAGCAATTCTATCTAACTACGCTGCCTATATTATATTTTGAAAAGTAATATTAAGTGGTAGATGTTATCAAATGAACATTTCTAACTATCTTAGTATCTTATGGTTTTCCATTATTTAGTTCCAAAAAAAAAATTGCACGAAATATAACTTGGTTTCTATGTCTTATGTTAGTAAATATCGAGTCTGAAATTTGGAAAGTTATCGTTTTAAAGGGGATTCACAAAGTATAATTACGTATTTTAAAACCATTTTTCTTTTTTTAGAAGATTTCATAGAATTTTAGTTATTTTTAGGAATAAAAGTTAAGGAATATTGAATCTCTGCTCTTTTTTTGTGTGTTATGAATGAAATGGATTCATTAAAGTAAAAAAATAAGAGTAGGGATCAAAAGGAATAATGAAAAATTATGAATATTTATAATCTTCAAAAATGCCAATACATCATCAAAATGTCTTTAAATGCTACTTGTGGATAACAGCTGCCCCTTGGAACTTTTGAATTAACTTTTAAAATATGAGTAAAATTTTTTTTCACGCGTGTTACCTATATCAGGTTGATGTGCATTATTCAATATTTAATAAGATTTTTTTTTTGTTTTATTTCGTTTAAATTTTCAAAAAATGATTGTCAAACATTTTTGATTATCCACTTTAAAAAAAAAATGGGCCAGATAAATACAATTGGCTCTTAGGAATTAGCCATAACAGATCTCTGTGTAGTAAGTTAATGAGTGTTTTTTTTTTTAACATTTAAAGTAATAGGTATATGCACGGCCTACTAGATACTTATACAGGCTAGCCGAGTACGGAAATCATTGCAAATCCAGATGGCAATACTGGACCAACTGGCAAAGCATATCCACAGTGTTGAAGGCGGTGGGTGATATAGGTAGGTCTTGTAGCGCTCCAAGCGGGAAAAGTTGTCAAATGGTTTTCATTGTTTAAAACTCGGCAAGCCTGTATAAGTATCTAGTAAGCCGTGGTATATGTTATGAACTGTGCATTTCTTAATATTCTCAACCAAGGTACAATTAAAATTGTACATATTGCCTTTAAAAATCCCTTATATTATTAATGTACTTTTAATAATCAAATTGGTAAGTAATTAGTATTCTGATATGTGCGTAATCAGATTCACAGCATAAAACAAGGTTTTGGTTTAGTTATTGGGGATTGGAAAAGGCCGGCCTAAGCAGTTTATGTGCTTTACCTAAGATGGATAAATTTATATTGATGTAAGAAATAATTTTCTTTCTATAGAGAACAAGCGGGCGTTGAATATTGCATGAAGATATGGGGGAATGGAGATAAACGATAAAAATCAAAACAGGCACGAAAAAAAAGTAAAACAGAGTGTCCTTCCTTTTCCATAATTTATTATCAACCAAATATTTTCTTAAATGACGAAGTGAGTTTAAAATTAAATTTAAAAGAACTTTTTTCAGTTTAACAAATTAAATATACTTACATCAATTACGTAAAAAGAATACATAATAAATACTTATAGTAATTACAAGTACTAAATGAAAAAATATAAAGTCAGGAATTCTGTGTCATTTTCCAAACTGTTCTTTCTAAAAGCAAAGTAATCGCTGCAAAACTGTGGCCCATCACCAAAGCCAAAAATACTCCATACATATGTTCTAAAGATAAAGTAACTGCGTCCTGATTTCTTTCTTCAATTTCACCAATAATGGACAATCTACGCCTAAATACCTCGTCACTAAAAAACTTTTCAATGATGCCAAACTGTACCATATTCTTAATAACCAAGTTGAACTTCTCCTTGCAACAAAAGTCTCTCCTCATTGCAATAGCTACATTATCAATACCAATTGTGTCTTCAGAAATAAATTTTAGCGATCTTGGTGGTAACCCATATAAAAGATAGCAGTCTAATAGTCCAAGCAAGTAAGCAGTTTTGTGTTCCAACTTAAAATCATTATGAAAATGATCTGAGTTAAAAAACCATTCGTTTTCTTCTATCTTTTCAACCAGCTCAAATTTGTTAGCATTGCGCAATAGGTCTAGTGCATTAGAACCTTTAGTAACTAAAAACTTGAATCCTTTTAGTTTAATAGATTTAGAAAGCTCTTCAAAATTACGTACGGGGGGCTCTCGCAAAGGTAAGAAAAACATAGAGAGCATAACTGATGTGTAACTCAAAGAGAGAATAAGAGCTGTAATACCCCAAACTGCTCTCAAGAGATTAGCCTTTGGTTTCTTGAAGTAAGTCTTCCCAAAAAGATTTGCGAATACTTCTAATAACCAAATTATGTAAGGTTGCTTACGAAGAGCAATAAAATAATAAAAGAGTGAAATCATTATAACCAAAACCATAACCGCCAGCCATAGTTTTATCTGAAAAGGATAGATCGTTATAAATACTTTCCTTATTTCTTTGGGAAAATTCGTAAAAAAAGTCAGTGGAGAGTATATGTGAGGCGTGCTGAAGTCGACCACTTGCACTCTTTCATCAGTTGGACTAAGACATGATAAAGCTATGTCAGCCTCACCTCTTTCAATCATTCCAATGAGTCCTGTCCAAGTTCCATTTGCTCTTTTTCTACCCCATTCTAAGTCGGGTGGTGAAATCAAGGTGTATTTGAAGTTCAGAGTTTCGGAAAGTGTCTTAAATAATCTTCCATCAATACCACTGAAAATGTGATTGTTTCCATCACTGCTGAATTCGAAATAGTTTTTTAAGGGCACGTAAGCAACAGTGAAATGTTCTGGAACTTCCATTTTGACAAATCTTACCGTCACAAGTTTTTATCTGTTAATATGTAGGAAAAATGTTTCTCTTCAATTCAATCAGCTAAATATGTCTGGAGCCAATAAATCAATTTTACTTAGAGTTTGTTAGATTTATATATTACAACTTTTGTGCTGCGTTAAGTTTTTTTATTAAATTGTCTGCAAAAATATATGGATAGTGAGTTATTGATTTTTATTTTTGTTAAAAGATATTTTGTATGTGGTATAGAATTATGTTTGAAGGTTTCTGATAAAAAATGTTATAAAATTCAAAAGAGTTACATACTAACTATTATATTAAACTCCAACTGTTACAACAGAGCATGTAATAAAGTTTGAATTTGTTGACTTTTCTAAGATACTCCAATGTATGTACTCTCAATACAAATGTATGCCAGTATTTATGGGTAGGTGGGGTAATTGGGAATCAGGGGTAAATGGAAACAAGTCCTAGTATCATTAGTGTAGAGGCTTGGTGGACAATAACAAGTTTTGTCCAATTTTTCTGATAATCAAAGTTTGTGCCCTTAATTCAAGAGCTGCTGGTTACTATAGATTTCGCATCTAAGAGACTTTCATTGTTAATAACTGTTGTTCTTTAGTTTAATTAATAGAATTTGTTGTGTGTTTTACTACCGTTTGTACGTCTGTTCTCAATTACCCCTGAGATTTTTACCTCAGGGGTAATTGGGAACTGAATTTCAAACTTCTTTTTTCCCAACTCTTTATAAATATTGGACCCATTTTGCTTGAAAGAAATTAATTAACATCTTTAAAAAATAATTTAAATAACTTCTTTGAAGATTTAAATTTATAAATATTTAATTTATCACATAATTTATTTCATTTATTTAATATCCATTTTCCAAGAGAATTTACGCTGTCTTTAGACTTACCATAAGTTCTTGGCGGATTGTGGGAGATTTCTTGAACGAGCTGGTCCTTTCTTTAAATCAATTTTAATGTATAATGCAGATTATTTTGTAAAATGCCAAATTTAATAGAAAAAGCATTAGGAAAATATTGATTGTTGTAGTGATACAGGATGCCCCAAAATTACTTATACATATACAAAGTCGATAAAGTTGCCTCAGCTGTCCAAGATATTCTAACTCGCAAATTGACTCACACCGCTGCTGCTAAGGAGTTTGGAGTCCCCAAAACGTTTTTTTTTCCAACGCATCAAATAGAGCACTTAGATTTGGGTTTCTCTCTTGTATGTTTTTGGTTTATTTCTCTCTTGAGGTTTCGTCTGGCCTCATTCAATCAAATATAATTTTAAAAAATTCATAATTTATAATAAAGTAAGACTAATAGAGCATTTTAAATCACATGACTCGGACCTAACGACGGCCTTAGCAACAGAAAAAAAGAAGAAGAACCTTTTAGAAGGTTAAAGTTTTTTTTTGCCCTGCAGAAGGTTAACAGTGACAGAAAACGACTGCCCGTGAAATTCTACTATTGGAGCATTTGCAATCACGTGACCCCATACCTAAAAACCGCCTTAACAACAGATACCTAGTTACCTAGCAACCGCCTTAGCAACAGTTAAAAGCCCTACAAAAGGTTAACAGTTAAAAAGAAAATAGCTGGTCATGACGTCACCTGAAAACACTATAACAGTGTAAATTTCTGTTTAAAAATTATAACAGTTTTTAGGAAACCTATAAATTCAAATAATTAATTTAACATTTACATTACTAACATTTTCCTTCAATTGTAATTTTAAATTTTTCTAAAATAAATGTATTTGTGGAAAAGCTAAAATAAATGGTTTCCATACATACATAAGTTAAGCTCATTTACAAATATTAGTCGGATACTTTTCTTTTTGTATTTCAATACTAAAACATTTTAATGACAAAAGTTCTAAGTTCTTTTCCGGGAAAGTAGAACTTGCAGCTACTTGCAGAACTTGTAGTTACTTGCCCGGAAAAGAACGTTTATCATTACCCTAACTCCGGCTGTGATGGCCTTCATTGTTATACTAAAACATGTTTTTATGTTGTGTTACATGTGTGTTGTGTTTTTATGTGTGTTTATGTTGTGTTACATCTCTTACAACATGTTTAACATGTTGTAAGAGATGTATACTCGGTGGAGTATACATCTCTTACACCTTGTGTCAGCCCGATCGAGGGTTTATCCGGAGTTCACTTCCACTCTGAACTTCTGTCCCACACAAACAAAAACTTAGATGTCCCTGAATATCTACGACAACTGGCTCTCGAGGCTATAAATTGTATCCCGAGTGATGCTACTTTAATATATACCGATGGCAGTAAAGACGAGTCAAATCACACTGGGAGCGGTATTTATATCGAGAATCTTTCTGTTAGGCTCTCTAGACGAAACCCAGACAACTGCTCGGTACTCAGGAGCGAATTAATTGCTATTGAGGAGGGTTTAAAAACCATCCTCCACTCCACAGACTCTAGCGACATATGGATCCTCACAGATAGCCGCAGCTCGATTCAACATCTACAGGACTGGAGTCATGTAAATGACCTCGTAAGCATTCAAATAATCAATATGCTTAAAATTCTTGCAAAGCGTAGGGAGGTCCACTTTCAGTGGATCCCCTCCCACGTCAACGTCCCTGGAAACGAAGTTGCGGACATTTTGGCTAAAGGAGGATGCTCTATGATGGCAACTACCGACTACGACCTTACTTTTCAAGAGATTTTCTCCAGGACAAAAAATAGAGACCGACAGGTTTGGCTCACCCCTCCCGCCCATCACTGGTTCAGTGGGAAAAGACCAGGAGGAGCATTGGATCTTGAGATTGATAGACGGGCTCAAACGGCCGTCTCAAGACTTATCAGTGGGCACATAAAGTGCATGACCTTTGAGTGCGGCCGCAAAGTCTTCCCGACGTGCACTAAGTGCCATCTGATGCCGGCTTCCCCCGAGCATATCCTCGATTGCTTGGGGCTCGCTCTTGCGGATGTCCGTAATAGCCCCCTACTGGTGCTTGACCGTGCTAGAGATCATGGTCTCATGGATTTGATCTAGCTGCCGCTAGATCCTGAAGGATTGGAAACAACAACAACATGTTTTTATATGATAAGCATGGGACTTTTGAGATAGAGAGAAAGAAAATATAATTTTAAATCACCATACCCTAAAAAGTGTTCGAGTTACTGAAATTTTATCCAAAATTAGCTTTTTCACAACAACATTGGAAATTTACCAAGACTTTTTCATTAAAAGTACTATAACTAAATCATTACATATTAAAACTTGAAATACACTTTTTTTATATTAATTTTAGTATAATTTTAAAATTTTATAAAGGGGTCCAAGATACAATGAAAAATTGTACATAGTGCCTTTAAAAAAACCCTTCTATTTCGATTAATATTATTATAGAGCATTTTCAATCACATGACTCGGACCTAACAACTGCCTTGGCAACAGAAAATGTTACAGTTTTTTGCCCTACAGAGGTTAACAGTTACAGAAAATGACTGGCCGTGGAATTCCTCTATTGGAGCATTTGCAATCACGTGACCCCATACCTAAAAACCGCCTTAGCAACAGATAAACAACGGCCTTAGCAAAAGTTAAAAGCCCTACAGAAGGAACACAGTTAAAAGAAAATAACCGGTTGTGACGTCACCTGAAAACACTCTATTAATGTATTTTTAATGATCAAATATGTAAGTAATTAGTATTCCGATGCATAATCAGTTTCACAGTATAAAACAAGGTTTAGGCTTAGTTTTAGGGGATTGAAAAAGGCCGGCCTAGGCAGTCTATCTCCTTCACCTAAAATGGATAACTTTATATTGATTTCCGACATAATTTCTTCTTTATGGAGGACATATATTTTAGGTACTAGTGCATATTTTTTGAAGATATGGGGGAATGGGGGAAAAAAGCTAAAAATCAATCAAAACAGGCACAAAAAAGTAAAACAGATTGTATTTCCTTTTCAATAATTTATTAACTAATTTTTCCACAAATTTTCGTAATGGAGCAAGTGAGTTTATTAAAAAACTTAATTGAGTTATTACTAAAATTAAATTTCAAAGAAAAAACTATTTCAGAGTAACAAATTAAATACATATAACAACATCGTAAAAGTTATAAGTAATAAATACTAATAGTAATTACACGTACGAAATGAAAATTTAAAAAGTCAGGAATTCTTTGTCATTTTCCTTACAGTTCTTTCTATAAACAAAACAATCGTTGTAAAACTGTGGCCTATCACCAAAGCCAAAAATGCTCCATACATAATAACTATATTCTTTATCTAATCTATTTCTAATTCTAATCCTTAGAACATATTATGTTCTAATTAAGGAACTGCATTATGATTGCTTTCTTCAATTTCACCAATAATGGACAATCTACGCCTAAATACCTCGTCATTAAAATACTTTTCAATTATGCCAAACTGTACCATATTCTTAGTAACCGAATTGAACTTCTCCTTACAACCTAGGTTTTTCCTCATTGCCATAGCTGCGGAAATTATTTAAATTTTGACCATTTGTAGACAAATGTATGAGGGTCCTTTTCGTTCCAATAGCTAATTAATGAGATAATTAGTTCTGGAATTATTTTATGTCAAATCAAAGTCGAAAATTATTTTATTATAATTGGAGTTATTAAGATTCAAAGATAGAAGTATATAGAGAGATGAGATAGAAGTATATAGAGGGTTTTGGTTTCATGATGAGTCTGATTTCTTTTATTTTCAACAATGTTTTTTCTACAAAATGGTTGTTGAGAGAGAGTTGCTGGATATTTTTTAACCTTTCGTTTAAATTATTGATAAGCTAAAAAAAGGAATATATTTCAGCAACATAGAGCATTCGCACATGACGTCACTTGGAGGACAAAAACAACGTTGCTAAGGCTGTTGTTAAGGGCGGGAAATAGAAACATCCAATAGAAGCATTCGCACATGACATCACTGGAGGATAAAAACAACGTTGCTATGGCCGTTGTTAGGTAAAGTCATGTGATTGAAAATGCTCTATTTTTGTTGTTAATTTAGGGGAATGATACGAATTGAATTATTTATAAGCAAGAGAGAGGTATTTTCGGTATTACAAGAGGCTTAATTAAGTCGAGAAGAGGGTTAGACTGGATTGTTGAGATGAACAAGCGAGCTCTGCTCGCTAAGATCGCGAAGCGATCTGAAAAGAACTGCGATAGCGAGCAGGGGCAGGCCTCCTAGTAGTTCAAAAAAAGATTTCCAGCACTGTACCTTGTACAGTGCTGAATGCACAGAACAATTTATTTAAGTAATAATCCATGTTAGCAACTATTTTCAAACCAGTCAGGAGAATGAGATAGCTAGAAGTTGATGTTTAAAAGTAGTTTATTTTAGGTCTAAAGTTATATTTTTTAAGTAAGCTCTTATATTATTGTATTCTTGTCATAATTTTTTTTTAGGGTATGAACTAAATGAGACTTTAAAGAAGTTCCCACTCCATGTGGTTTTTACATTTGTATAAATTTGACATTTTGTATAAAATTACTTACTTTGTACTTAGGGCCACATTGTTGTCTTGTACCTAGGGCCGGCCTAAAATACAAGTAAACAGAAATGTTTTTATTACAAACATGTTTCTATATGATAAGTATGGGACTTTTGTGTTAGAGAGAAATAAAATATAATTTTAAAATCACCAAAATCTAAAAGTGTTCGAGTTCCTGAACATTTATCCAAAATTAGCTTTTTTACAACAATGTTAGAAATTTATCAAGATTGTGAGAATTTTTTCTTTAAAAGTACTTTAAGTAAGTTAATACATATTAAAACTTAAGTGTCACTTGTTTTCTCTTAATTTTTCAAGAACAAATTTATTTATTGACAAAGAAAGAAGGATTTTACCGGTGAACATACATAACCTGGAGGAAATAATCCTGTGCAGGTATAATAGAAATACAATGAGATATAATAAACAAACATAAAATTACTGGTAAAATTAATTCTTAGAATTGAAATACGAAATAATAAAAAATGTGAAAGGTAATAAAAAAAAAACGAATAAATATGTATTAAAAAAAGGTGTACTAAGCGTTGGCAAAACGGTACGGTGTCGGGGAGTTATCAATTAATTTCAGTCAGTTTAAAAAAGTTGTTCAATATCAGTAATTATTAGAGTAAATATAATTTTAGATATTTTTTGAAGGTTTTACTGGTTACACTATTTTGTATATTAAGTGATAGGCTATTGAAAAACTTTGGGCCAAGATACGAAAATATTTTGCGCATGATTTCTTTAGTGGGATATGGAATTTTGTAGATTTCATTACTTCTTCTCGCGTTCATTAGTATTTTTCTTTCACAAAAGTTAGGATTTTTGTAGATGAATAAACAAGTTTTGTAAAAATAAAAATATCGTAATGGTAGAATAGATAAAGTTTGGTACATTAATAGATTTTTGTGTGGTCTGTAGAGTTTAATATCACTTTAATGAATTTATTTTGGAGTGAAATTAAAGCTGAATAATTACTAACGTATCCACCACCCCATGTAGTTAAACCATATGAAAAAATTGGGTAAACCCAAGCATAGTATAACTGAAGTAAAAATTTATTGTCAATTGAATAACGTAAATGTTTGAATCTAAAGAGCAGAAATCTTAGCTTAATGACATACATTATAAATTTTAGAGTAATTTCAAACTTTTATGAAGTGGTCCAAGTTACAATTACAAATCACATTTTATGCAAGTATAGGGGAATGGAGAAAAACGCTAAAAACGGAAACAGGCACAAAACAACAAAAGAAGTAAAACAGATTATCTTTCATTTTGCAAAATTTATTACTAACCACAAATTTTCTTAAAAGGACCAAGTGAGTGTATTAAAACACTTAAATCTTATAACTAAAATTAAATTAAAAAACCAACGTTTTGCAATTTAACAAATTAAATACTCATAACAACAGCGTAAACAGAATACACAATAAATACGTATAGTAAATACATGTACTAAAAGGAAAAATAAAAAGTCAGGAATTCTTTGTCCTTTTCCAAACAAAACTTTCTATAAACAAAAAAATCGTTGCAAAACTGTGGCCTATCACCAGAGCCAAAAATGCTCCATACATATGTTCTAAAGATAAAGGAACTGCATCATGATTTCTTTCTTCAATTTTATCCATAATGGACAATCTACGCCTAAATACCTCGTCATTAAAGTACTTTTGAATTATGCCAAACTGTACCACATTCTTAATAACCAAATTAAACTTCTTCTTACAACCTAGGTTCTTCCTCATTGCCATAGCGACATTATTAATCCCAATTGTATCTTCAGAAATAAGTTTTAGCGATCTTGGTGGTAAACCATATAAAAGGTAGCAGGTTATTACTCCATGCAAGTAAGCAGTTTTGTGTTCAAACTTAAAATCATCATGAAAATTATACGATTTAAAAAACCATTCGTTTTCTTCTATCTTTTCAGCCAGCTCAAATTTGTTAGCATTGCGCAATAGGTCTAGTGCATTAGAACCTTTTTTGACTAAAAACTTGAATCCTCTCAACTTAACAGCTTTAGATAGCTCTTCAAAATTACGTACTGGAGGCTCTCGCGAAGGCAAGAAAAACATAGAGAGCATAACTGATGTGTAACTCAAAGAGAGAATAAGAGCTGTAATACCCCAAACTGCACTTAAGAGATTAGTCTTTGGTTTTTTGAGGTAAGACTTCCCCAAAAGATTCGCGAATATTTCCAATAACCAAATTATATAAGGCTGCTTTCGAAGAGCGATAAAATAAAATAAGAGTGACATCATTAGAATCAAAGCTATAACCGCCAGCCAAAGGTGAATCTGAAAAGGATAGATCGTTATAAATACTTTCTTTATTTCTCTGGGAAAATTGGTAATAAATGTCAGTGGAGAGTATAGGTAAGGCGTGCTGAAGTCGACGACTTGTAGTCTTTCATCAGTTGAACTTAGAGATGTTAAAGCTATGTCAGCCTCACCTCTTTCAATCATTCCAATCATTCCTGTCCAGGTTCCATTTGATCTTTTTCTACCCCATTCTAAGTCGGGTGGTGAAATCAAGGTGTATTTGAAGTTCAGAGCTTGGGAAAGTGTCTTAAATAATCTTCCTTCAATACCACTGAAAATGTGATTGTTTTCACTGTTGTTGAATTCGAAATAGTGTTTTATCGGGATGTAAGCAACTGTGAAATATTCTGGGACTTCCATTTTAACAAATCGTACCGTCTTTTCCAAGTTCTCGAAAATTAATACACTGCCAAAAGATCGTTTACATATTATTAAATCCTAATTCCAGTAATTGTACTTATTCATACAAAGAGGAATTTTTGAATTCTATAGTGTCTCATATGTATGCTTATTGTTAATCTCAAAAACCTAATTTTGCAAAACGGAAATGAAAACTATTTCTAAACATTACAAACAAGCAAGAAACAACAAACAAGACTAAGTGTTTATCTGTTAGTAGGTCGTGAAAATGTTTCTCTTCAGTTCAATCAGATAAATGTGTCTGGAGCTAATAAATCAATATTACTTGGAGTTTGTGAGATTTATATATTACAGCTTTTGTGCTGTGTTAAGTTTTTTTATTGAATTGTCTGAAACAAATGTATGGATAATGAATTATTGATTTTATTTTTATTATAAGAAGTTTTGTATGTGGTATAGAATTATATGTTTGAATGTTTGTTAGAAAAAATATAAAATTGAAGAGTTATATACTTATGCAAAGGTACTATCATTTTGTGAAATACGCACTATTGCTTACAATATGAACACAAAAATGTTATTATACTCTAATTGTTAAAACTGAGCATGCAATAAAATTTGGAATTTGTTGACTTTTTTAAGATACTCCATTGTACTTGCAATACAAATGTACGCAAATCGTGATTGAAAAGCACTATATTTTCATGGGTTTAACAAAATAATCATATTTTTAAATTAACGTTCTTTATTTCACTCAAAATTCAGACACCGCGATGGGTACTACTTTGTTTGTGAGTTACGTCATAGGGTCAACTAACGTTGCTGTCTGGTATAGTAATGAAATTTTGAATTTGTTGTCTTTTTTAAGATACTTCAATGCAGGCTTAATACAAATGTATGCCAGATTTTACTGTACTACCTGTTTACTGTTATCATTTTTAAAAATAAAAGCATATGTTATGGGATATATAGCGTACACCATATTATACAAATTCAATAAACAAATAAAAGAATTTCTAGTGCTAGAGTGGATTGAAACTTTTAAATTACAACCCCCCCCCGCAATTCGTTTCTCAATTTTACCTACCCAGGTATCTCCTACATTAGGATATAAGGGTATACTCAAATAATTTTATCTTTAAATTTTCAATACTTAATACAATACAGTGATGGTTTATTCATGAATTGACTATCTAGGATGAACCTTATGAGATATTCGAACATGTACCCGCTCTTTCCTGCGTAAAATCTTTTCTGAATACATATTGCAAGTTCAGCATTTATAACTAGTTAAGATATAACTATATGTAGAGAAAGAGATTTAAATACCTTTTTAAAGCATCCCGAAAGTTACTAACCTTTAAATTTACATAGATAAGTCTCTAAACCTCTTCAGTTCTGATTAATAAGCAATTCTCTCTAAATGCACTGTCTATATTCTTTTTGAATAATCCTATTTAGGAATTGGTTATCAACTGAACATTTCTAACTATTTTATTATCTTATGGTTTTTCATTATTAAGTTTAAAAAAAATTGCACACAAATATAACTTATGTGAATGGATATCTAGTTAGAAATATAGAAATTTATCGTTGCTAAAGGGGTTATACACAAAGTGGAATTATGTATTTGAAAACCAATATCCTTTTTAAAAGTAGGAAAAATAAGAGTAGGTACCAAAGGAATATTGAATAATTATGAATACTGCATTCTTCAAAATGCCTTTAAATACTTATGGATAACAGCTGCCCCGTGGATATGATTATAAAATTCTGTTTTCACGCGAGTTACCTATCCGTTCAATGTGCAGATTTCAATATTTAATAAGTTTTTTTTTGTTTAAGTTTGTTTAAATTTTCACAAAAAAATTATGAACCATTTTTCAACATCCACTTTAAAAATGGGCTGGATAAATTCAATTAGCTCCTAAGAATGAGACTTAAAAGATCCCTATGGTGTAAGTTTATGCAAATACTATTTCATATTCAAGTATAAGCACATAATATTGCAATAAAGATGCAATAGAAACATCATCTAGGAAATATACTAATAGGTACCTATATTTAGTATCAAAGATTTCCCAAAAATAGGTATTCGTGATCGCTATTGTTACTTCGCATTTATCTGTCTTACAGCATTTAAATACATGCCACCCAAATTCCATCTAAATACTATAGCGTGTAATTCAAACATTGGCGCATATTTTGTTTTCTAATGAAAAAAAAACCAACACATTTTTAAATAAAAATGATGTTAATAACAATTACAAGATCATTTCTACGCATGTTAACATCCTTAACTACTCAGAACCACTTCTAATGACCGACTTATAGCAACTCCTCCGCACACACACACGAAGCAAAAAAGAAACCATCTTTCCCGAAAGGGTTATTGTAAACAGTTACTATCAAGAAAGAGTGGGCATAAGTAATGACATAACTGTCATGTCTGCTAATTACAGATTTAAATGCCACAGATGAAGATATGTTGGCTTGAATTCCTGGGGAAAACCCTTGGTGTACGTAGCACTCTGTAAATGCCAAGGTCAAGTCGTAACGCCTAATTTAAAGAATGGATTTTTGAAAAGGAATGGTTAAACGCGTTTTTTTTTCTCTGCAGAAAAACCCCTTTGTTTTCCTTTGGAGGAGTTTAACCCGAGAAAGACTCCTGAAATGTGATTGATAGCCAATCTCTTCCAGGGTGGTTTCGATGCAGAAAGTTGATTAAAGCTCTTGATAGTTAAGTGCGGTTATTGATATTGTAGTAATTATTTATTATATTATAACTTAATAGTAAACAGTTACATAGCCACTATTAATGTGCTATGTGGGTGAGAAGGCAAAGGATACAAATGACGATGCATACTTTATGTAGCAGTTGAAGTTTATGATAATTCTTAAAATTCAATTTTACAACCATCTAAACTCTAGAGTTTTATAATATACGTTCTATGAGTTATTTGTCTACTTAGCTATCTTTGGATAAGATTGCAGAAGTTGAATCATCTATTCTGGAATGATTGTCACTAAGATAAGTATTTAAAAAATATTATAAGTATTTATAACAAAAATTTTGGCATTCGAGGATTTATGCATTTTATTAAGTTTAAAAATTGTCAAACACAAAATAAAACTAAAATAGGGTTAAGCATTCAAAGTTGAGTGTGAATGTTGTATGATGATAAATGGTAATGGTAAATTATGTTATTATGTGTACCTACTTTTTAAATTGCTTGTCATCGTATTTGTATAAATAAGTTATTTTTATGTTTAAAAAATCATTGTTAAGCATAGAGATATTTCAGTTACATGAAATTATTTTAAGACATTTTATCTTTGATACTTGTTGATATGAATAGATTTGTGCTTGCTAAATAAAATAGCCACTTTTTTCTTTTGAATAATTAAGTTTTGAAAACATCATAATCATGATTAGTTAGTTACTAACCGTAAGAAAGAGTAACGGAATTTGTTTAAAAAGTTCAAATAATAATTGACTTTTGGTAATTTTGAAACATTTGAAGATAATTTTCAAATGGCGGATCTGGCTTAATTTTTATATTTTGTGCTCCTAAGATAAAGAAAAAACACCGTGATTGTTGATAATTATTTGTAAAAATTATTTTAAAAGGTAGAGTATTTTTTTTAAATAACGGTTTCTTAAATGTTTGCTATCTCTCATTATTATATTCTAAAATAAGAGAAAGACCTTAATAACATTAATTCTAAGTTTCAAAAGGTTTCACAAAATACTGTAATAAAATATTTCTATTCTAAATTACAAAATACTATTAGCCTTTTTTTTAAATAATGTTTTAGCGAAAAGCAATTTTAATTTAAGATTTCATTTAGGCTAATGGATTATAACTATTTGTCATCGCTATTTCTTCAAAAACAGAAAGAACTACAGTTACAACAAAATTTTACCTACAAAATTGTCTAATTTAGTAAAGTAGATTGCGGATAATGAAAAAAAAATGCTTTGAAACATTTATTTTAAACTTCTGGGAAATATAGTTTATTTATTGTATGGTGGTTTTGTCGGAGAAGTTTCTGTATCTGGGTCAATTGTAATAAGAGTAATTCAGAGTAGTTATTGGCGTTTACATACTTGAAAATGAACTTTTAGTTGCCATTACCGCCATTTGTATTTTTGTTAGTTTTCTAGTTCGAATAATTGTTAGTAAATTAGTTTTACTTTCTAAAATATTAAAATTGCGGAATGAATATTTTGATTTGTTCTTAACTTTAGTGACATGGAAATTACAAAAATTTTTCCTTGCGTTAAAAGTTTTAATATCCTAAAGAACATAAGAAAACAATTTCAATAGAATTCATAATTCTAACGTTTAATCGATAAATGTAAAAGAATAAGGGCATAACATTTTGTTGCAAAGAAGAAATAAGAATAAGAATATAGAAATAATAAGAGATAAAAAAAAATTTCTAAGAATTTTTAAGTGTCTTAAATGGCACTCATATTATTCAAGTGTGGCTTTTACCCCGGGAGCAATAGTGACTTATATTTACCATCTCATTATAAGTCGTATTCAAGCGCACAATCCTTTACGCAGCATAGCTCTTTAGAAATTCTTCAGCAGAGATAATATTGAAAGTTTAACAGGAACGAAAACTCCAGCTCCCTAATAAACTATCATACTTGACAAATCGAAATCTTCAAGCATAATGACATGAAAACACATTTGCATCTCAAGCATATTTTTCAAGAAAATCACGCTGCATATTAGAATTCACAAACCAAGGATCTAGTTTACAGGGTACTTGATGCCTCGTTAATGTTTTCCAACGAATGTTTTTCCAAGTCATCCCTAATTGCGACACATTCGTCTCATTTATGTCTTCGCATAATAATGAAGGATTCTCCAGACATCCCTTTTGACCATCGCAATTAGAAGAAAAACTTGATTAAATATGCATTGCTTTTTGAGGTATAATTGAGGGAAGAAAAAGAAAATGCCAGTTGACACGAGGTAAGTAAGGAATGGGTTCATGAAGTTGTTTGAGTTTAGTGAGGTTTTGGGTTTTTCTTTATCAGCTTTTTTTTATTAATTTCATAAGAGTTGATTATTATTGAACGGGTACACAAACATTTTGGAAACCTCAAAGGATCGAACTTGAGATTTAAGGCAGAATTCATTTTTAAAAATTACGAAAAATAATAGGCCAACTTTCCACGAAATGACAAGTTTAGACTCTGTTATCTCATATTTCCATTGGATAGATTGAAAAGCATAATAAGCTGTTAAGAATGAAAAGCATATTTTGTTCCTAATTCTAATTTAAAAGCACGCGCATGCAATTTTTTTTCTTGAGGCTCATAATACTAATAGCTTTCACACATCACTTCATTTCTTAAATATTTTTTCTAACTGTTTTGCTATTTTTTTTGCTCTTTTTTCGGTAGATTTTAATGAAGAATAACATACTATGTTAGGATAATTTTTGTTTGGATTTTGCACGTGTAATTTAGCCGTAATAGGAGGTATACTGGTGCAAATTTGTTGAGTGTACAAATACTTCCTGGAGTAACTGTAAGTGTATGATTTCAATGAAGAACATTTCATGTAGTGTATGATTTCAATGAAGAACATTTCATGTATAAGTGTATGATTTCAATGAAGAACATTTCATGTATAAGTGTATGATTTCAATGAAGAACATTTCATGTATGTTATTTTGCTGTTCTAGAAATATCCTTTTTATAATCTAAGTAAATTTTTGTAGCTTCTCTCAAGACATTTATTCAGCTTTCAAATTCCTCTTCCTAGTAAAAACACATGCAACAACAATCAAATCAACAGAACGAAGAAGACCCAAATACACACTCCTATCTTACGAAAACAACATCCCATGACCCGGGAATTATGCACAAGAATGCTCTAAAAATCCACAACCCATTCAAACAGCTACGATAAGTTATTTAACTCCACACATTCACAAAAAAAAAATCTTCGGTGACATCCGCACACGCACTCGCAGAATGGTAATGAACACTTTAAATCAGCGCGTCCCTTTGGAGGTGGTCTGGAACCAGAAATTCCTTAAAAAAAGAGCGTGGGCGTTTTCTGGAAGTGTTTCTCAGATTGTGGAAGGGAGGATCCCCCGGAACGGTGAGAGATTAATGCGATGGCATGAATTACGGTTGTTTATCCTTTTTTTTGAACCCGTGAGATGGCCTTTGTTTGTGCCTTTGTTTCCTTGTGCTGGAGATTGAGATGGAAGGATTCGTCAGGATTAGGAAAGTGGAGTTAGAAGATTTTGGGAGGGTGCGGATTGGAGGGTTTTTTTTTGGGTTCGTGGATGATGCATGGGGTTAAGTTGAGTTTCGATTGTGAAGAATTTGTTTTGCGCTGTGGCAATAGCGAGAAGGGATTAAGGTCCTTTTGGGTTCAAACGAATTTTAAATTCTGATGTAATGAAGCGGGCAAGTTGACAAACTGGTCTCTAGCTTTCCAGTACCGGGGGAAGATTGAACAAGATAATCAGATGCATTAGGTAAGCATATTGCTTTGTATGAAAAATAGTTTTTAATTAATATTTTTGTTGTTTGAGACCACTGAGCTGTATTATAAACTGGAGTGCAAACTCAGAGCACCAAAATTATGTATCATTACGCCAAAGGAAAAAAAAGGTTCAAGTTCTCCCTATTGCTTGCATGTTAACAGAATCCAACTCAACACGTTTATTTATTTGATGAAATGGAGCGCAAAGCTATAGAACGATATATTTACAAAATTTATTTTGAGAAACGATGGAAAAACAACAGAGTTAAATAAATATTATAGTTTTTTAGGGAACTATTTTCAATAAATGCTTACCTTGTTTTAGCATTATAATGTTTTCACAAAGCCGATTTGTATCCCTACTCAAGGACAAATTACGCACAAAATGTTTAATTAGCACGGCTTACTAGATACTATACAGGCTAGCCGAGTTTTGAACAATGCAAACCATTTGACAACTTTTCCCGCTTGGATCGCCACAAGTCCTACCTATATCACCCACCGCCTTCAACACTGTAGATATGCTTTTCCAGTTTGTCAAGTATTGCCATCTGGATTTTTAATGATTTCCGTACTCGGCTAGCCTGTATAGTAACTAGTAAGCCGTGGTTAAAGTATAGGAAGTTTGCACTCCGAGTTTTTTTTAGATATAGCTCAGCGTTTGGGATTTTGAAATTGACCAATTTCGGGGTATGTTCTTTGCAAACAAATGTGTTGCATACATAAAACTTCATTGCTGACATTCTTTGTTTGGACATCCAGATGAGAATAAGAAATACGAGATGGGGATAAGAAATAAAAAAGCGGCCTTAAAAACTCTATTGGTGAAAAAAATGTTTCAGTGCGAGAAACTTTAGTTTAAATTGGCTCATTAGCCTAACAAGTCTGGAAAAAATGTGCCCAAAAATAGCTAGATTTTACAAATTTGAACAATATACGACGGTCAATGGTAAATGATATTCCTTCGACATAATTTCGCCGCAACAGAAAAACTGCAAAAAATATTTTTAAGCTGAGGTTTCAGGGTAAAACTAGATCCTACTGAAACTTCGTTCATATGTTTCCCATCATCAAAAACAACAATACCTTGTACATTAGAAGATTTGTTAAAAGATTTCAGCGTTGTAGAAAACAATTTTAACAACCTTACACATAAGACGCATTAGAGAAGAAGAATCACCTAAAAGCTATTTTCGCAGCGAGCGAAAAATAAATAAGCGCCGTAGTTTCTAAATTACAACACGGCTCAGAATTGTCCAAATTGTTTTAAATCACCTGCCAAAACGTGGCAAATTGAATTTCCAGGAAACTATTTACGACTGCTACGGTGTAAATAGAGACCCTTAAGGG
Organism: Tetragnatha montana; assembly: GCA_963680715.1. NCBI lineage: Eukaryota > Metazoa > Arthropoda > Arachnida > Araneae > Tetragnathidae > Tetragnatha > Tetragnatha montana. Next base: position 34,874,153 of record OY796677.1, read on the forward strand.
TCAAAACAGCCGAGGAAATATAGTTTTCGGAGCTAAAATAATGTTCGCCTGTTCCGCAGTTGTCAAGAAATACGTGTTTGGGTTTTTCAAGCAAGACAGATTGGTTGAAGTATGTACCACAGAAAATATTTGGAGTTATTTCTGACCTCTGTTGTCATTTCCCTGGTGCAACGTAGGGTCACGAAGGTGTAGATAATGTTATACTGATATTGCTAGTTGTTTGGTAAGTTACGAAACACGAGAATGAATCTGGCTCTCACAATTGTACTGTTTTGAAGTTGAAGTAACTTATTTCCCACAAAAAAATCTCATATCTTTGAGGAAATGTTTCATGTCAAATAACATATAATAACATTGTTTTCAAACCTTGTATTCAATTATCTCTTTGTCCCTTCATATGTTCTCAAACTTAGTTGTGTTTAAGGGAAAAATCATTAATTATGTTATCCAATTTTAAGGGATTTTTTTATCCTTCATTTCCCTTATATCACAATCTGTCGCATTTTAGTGGCCTTCTTCTCGATTGTAAAATCAAAGCTTTTAAACTGCAATTAAAACCAAAGTTTATTTTGAATGTTACTTAATGTAATGTAATTAATGAGCAATGTGAGGTTTTTTTAAACCTTGTTGTAACTTTGTGACTTAACTCATTTAGTTTTCAAAAGGTTGTCATTGACAACCTGTAACCCGACAAGTTAAAAACAATCTTCGCCAGTTTAAGCCCATAAAATTAGCGATAAACCTTAAAACAGGGTTAGAAACTGAGGTGACGGGTTTTGAGAAGGCATTTCTACCAGTTTTTCTACAACATTGTCATGCAAGCTCTATAAAGAATTGCGGAGAGGTTTTTCCAGCAAACCTTGTTTTAGGAAACCCAATGAAAAGAGATGGTTACATTGAAAAGAGATGGTTAACTTTAACATTAGATGCTATCTGGATATTTAACGCTCATTACGGCCATATCAAATCAGACTTACAACAGTTTTAGAGTGTGATGGCACACACAGAGAGAGAAAGGGTCAGAGAAAGAGGTAGAAATAGGGAGAAAATAAAAAAAAAGAGAGATTTGTTTAAACCGAAATTTTGTTTTGTTATTCAGTCCACATCTTAGCTTATCGAACATTATGCGCTTTAAAATCTACTCAAGTCAAACAATATTACAAGTCGATACAGTGACGGCTCGTCCACAGGAGCACATGAGCACGTGAACCCCAAATGAAATATGTCGAAATAAGTCAAGATAATAAAGTAATTGAAAAACTAATAAAAATATATTCTCAACTTGTACCTTATTCACGACAAGCTTCCAACCTCTTCTCTTCTAAATGTGTTTTCAAAGTTTAATAGTGAAACCTCATTTGAATAAGTACCCACGAGCCACCACTGAGTTGATATAAAATTTTTGAAATCGTACTAAACTTTTTAAGGGGATATTGGTAAATTTAAGCGATTTAAATAACTAAAAGGGTGTCTCAAAAAGTTTTAAAACTTATTATGGTACAAACCTCCATCGTCACTCGCCAGGCAGCTACTCGCGTCTCCTCCAGTCGCTAATCGCCGCCATTCGCTTGCGGGTCACGCAAAAGGGAGGATGTGGCGATCCTCCTTTGTCCGGCAAAGGTGGAACAATACTCGTGTAACGGGCCCATTCTATTCAAAGCGGAGTAATAACTTCATCTTCTCGTTAGAGGCGGGGGAGACGAGACGGATCCGTGTGATACTGCTGCTGCTGCAGTGAGATGATTGTTATGAGGGGATGGCGCGCACGCGCATACCTTTTTGGGATGTGTGAGGAGAATTACTTGTTGGGCGAAGTTATTAAGCTATGGTTTATGTGGGAAGTTAAGGGTAATTGAATGTGTATGTTGAGTTATTATAATTACCTAAATTGAATACGTATAACTTTTCAGTTAGTTTTGAAGACGCAATAATGGCCCCGTTTACATGGACCATATACCCGGGTATAAGTGGCCGGTATACCCAGCAATCCCTATGAAAGGGAAAAAATGCAGGGTATAAATAAATCCACCTATTTACATGGGAATTTGAATACCCGGCTTTCCCATGATGCATTTCGGTCTCACTCAAAGCAAAAAGTCATCCATGTTAGGCTTCAGTGAGTACTTGTTGGAAAGTAACTTGTCCTTTTTTATTTCAATTGGATATTTAAGATTGATTACTATCTTAAATGTCGAAATAACTTGAAAATAATCCATTATGAACGCAAAATTCCAAGACGAAAACAGATAACAGAATGTAAACAAACACAGATCGCAATGAATGACGGGACCAGTGACGTCTATACCCGGGATTTGAGGACTGGTCATGTAAACGGGTTTATAGCACGGTTTTCAATTTCCCTTTCCCCTGAATTATACCCGGGTATAAGAGTGGTGCATGTACACGGTATCAATCAAATGATAAAATTTAGTTGTTTACTGCAACAAGGAGTTATAACTCCAAAATCAGACTCCACATCAAAGGACACCACCTTGGGAGCCGCACCAAGCGTTAGTCTCCAAGTTACTCTTTTACGATAGAAAACACTGTTGCAGCAAACACCTCAATTGAGAATGTTTGCTGTTTAAACGCACCAAGTGTTTTAAAACGCAGTTTTAAATAAAGTTTAAGAACACACTCTTGCTTGGCTATTTTGACTGTGCTTATGATAAAAGAAGAAAATTCACATAGCAAAAGGAATTGTTTATTCTTAGTAATTAACTGAAAAAATATAAAAAAGTATCGAAAAGTAAGAAAGAAAAAATCGAACAAAAAAAGTTATGTTTAGGAATGGGATTTCCTTTGCTTGTTAGTAAAAAATAATAATCCGCAATAGATAAAATTATGAATACACGTATATTTCTTTAAAGTCGTAGATAACAATTTTGATTGGATTTTAATACTTGCTTTGTTTTTATTAATTAGTGATTTAAAACCCTGCTTGCTTAAAAAAAAGACTGCATAAAAATGTTTTTTTTTTCTACATCAAAAAGAGATATGAACACATTGGCGCACTCAGAAAAAAAAATTAGAAAATTTGGAAAAGGGGAAATTTAAAAAAATAATAATTTTTAGAGGTACAAAATTCCTACTACTTTTGGAGGGGGATAAATATTTCAAACCCCCCTTGAACAAAAATAATGATTACAATACTTTAATTAAAATTGAAAACTTGCTGAATAATCATAAAAAAGTACGTATATCATTTATAAGATGCAAAACGGTATATCCATAATAATAATAATAAATCAATCATATTTGAATGTATATTTCTCACAAATAAAGATTATATATCCCGGATACAATTATTTTCAAACTCGAACTCGTCAGGTCATGCATATTCTTTACTCCAGAGAAATGCCTTCCTTTAATAAATTAACTCTATCTATCAGCAAAATCAACTTATCTCCACAACCTTGAATTCTCCCGACCAAAAACCACCCAAAGATCCCAATCTTATCTACAGACATCACCGTATCTAATACCCTTTCCACACACGATCGACTCCCATATCAAAAAGAACAGAACCGTCCAATAAAAAAAAATCCCACATTCCTTCCATAGACCCCTTCCCTCCAGTGGGATTCAGCAGCTCTGCAAATCACATTAACCAGGAACCTTCCTGCAAAGAGTGATCGGGGAGACTTAAAGCATGACTGACTGCGACACAGTGTATACCATGCCTTCGAAATTCTGAGCAATTTGTTTTTTAACTTGGGGGTAATAAAGATCCAAGGACGGATGTAAAGTTGCAAAATGGTGGGAACGGTTTTCTAATTGATGTCTGATGTGGGAAAGTGTGGTTTTTTAGGGTTTTCAATAAAAGGAGGGTGTATTTTTTATGTGGAAGAGATATGGTGTAATTTAACCCTTTTAGATCGGTGTTTCTCAACCTTTTTTGGTTGACGGCACTCTAGAAATATCTGAAGAATTGCTGGTGGAACATCTGAATATGAAAATGGTGGTATGAAAATTTTGTGTGATCGAGGGTGTATTTTTTACAAAATCTTTACCAAACTTTATCAAAAAAGGCATCTTTTGACATTGACAAAATAGTCCCCATTTCATTAGAAATTTTTAAAGGAATTTCTCGCTCGTAACACTAAAAATCCCACTTAAAAGAACCATAAAGACAGAATCGACACAGGAATTCAAAAGTTTGTTTCAAGCGGATCGCTGGTTATAAATATTTGGGGAAAAGATTAAACTCTTTCTAAATTTTCTACACAATTTTGATGAGTTAAATTTTATATTTCCTCAAATCCATGAGCTTTCTGTTGTAAAGCCTAGTTTTTCCTATTTACAAATAGGTTAGATTGATTATATTCGTCATCTTGATATAAAAAATTTCGTTTTGCAATGAGATTAAAAAGTTTATCATTTATAAATTAATTTGAATTTTTTGACTGACATTCATGGACATCCGGAACAATTCAGAAAATTTGTGAATCAACTAAACTATACAATATTATAACTAGGTCAAAGTGCATAAGTTCTATTCAATGAAAAAAGTAAGTAACGTTTTTATAAAAAAGTATGTACTTACCCGTTCATCTTATCTTTATAGGCTATTAACTTGTCTTGACATTCCAAAATTTTAGATCTATAATGAAAAAAACCCCAAAATTTCATTAAACATAATTTTAATCTCAGATGATATCTTACACAAGAAAAATACCTCAAAGATAAATTTAAATCAGTAAGCAGAATTTTTACACCATTATTCAAAACTTCAAAGTATTACTTAAAAAATATTATGCCAAGAGTGAAATACGTAAAAACACGCATTTAAAATACAGATGAAGTATTAAAAAGCGAGCATTAGAGATAGATACTACAGAGCGAAATTTATACTAGATAATTCTAGATTCTAGAGCATAAATAACCTCAAAAATTTATAAAAGCTTTTTGCCCTGTGTTGTGAACGTATCATATTTACAGACTCAATGATATAGTTATTTAATAAAACTTTAAAAAAATAACTTATTTACTGCCATTAATAATTTATTTATTAACAAATTCTTCGGATAAGAAAACTTACAGATTCAAATTGTAAAATAAATTGAAAACGGGGAACAATTTTTTCCACATTCAAATATACTATAGTGAAGTTAATAGAATATTACATATGAATCAATTTTCTTTCGTATTATTTTATGTGGAATAAAAATAAATATTTTGGATTTTTTTTTACTAAATTAATAACTATTTAGATTTTTTTCCCATCTCAAGTAAAGTGAGTAAAAAAAATAATTATCATGGTAATAATTCAATATCGAAGCATTTTTAAAGACTTTTAATACACTTTTTGTTCTCTCAGTAAAAAACTCAATAAGCAATTTTTCTAAGCATTAAGCATGCCTTCCTTTTATTGAACTAAAACTTTTGCTGTAGATATTTTGCGGTAGATCCAAAATTTAAATAGCACTAATGTAAAATTCCTTACAAAATCGTTTTACCATTGGCTGAAAGGCTGTCACTATATTCCAGTATAAGGTAATCTAAGAGCGCAAATAAATTTCAACAAAAAGGCCAAATTCTGACAATAACTTCACACGGGTGGTCTTCAAAATGACTCAAAAACTAATTTTCCTTGACATTCCCATCTTTTTCAAATTTTTCTAAACAATCCACTTTAATCGAAAATAATTACAAACTAATCTTTTTGGAAAATAGATAACCCTTCAATTTAATGTCTGCAATAAACTTTTAATTTAAACTTCAAAGACACCGCGGGTTCCAAGTTGACACAGTTTATATCTACTGCTTTAAGTGGATGGTATTAAAATGAAATTGCTTTAAAATTCAGTAATTCAGTAAAATTCCATATATTTATGCCCAAAACATGCATTGATTTCGTTGGTTAGATTATCCAAAAACAAACATTTTTAGAGAAAATCGAAAGGAAAAAGTGTTACAAGTTATAGAAAATTTAATATATCACCTCCAAACTTTTAATGGAAGTTATGGGTTACCTTTTAAGTTAAAAACTCCAGATGAAAAATTATATATTCAAAAATTTTGTTCAGAGTCTATAAATATGAACTTATTTGTTATCCTTTTTCAAGCTTATGAAGTTTGGTAAAAATTTTATACTTATAATGTATTCTCACTTACAAGGAGAGGATCCCAACGTGTCATCACCGATTTGGTTCATTTTTGGTGTGTAAGTAGTGCATGACTAGGACATCAATTTGTGAAAATATTAAGAAGCAACTTTCAGAAATTTTGGAGAAAATCGCGATTAAAAATCTTAACTTGTACTTATATATTTGATAAGATTCTAGTCTTGCAAGCAGATCGTGGTGTAGCGGTAAGAGCTGTGATTCCCAACCCAAAGGTCCCGGGGTCGAGTCTCGCTGCATACCATAATTTTTATTTTTGTTTTCCACGCAACTAAGAGGACAGATATGAAATAAAGTAGTACATATTTATATTTATAATTATCAATTTTGAAACATTTTTTTTTTGTTTTTGAAGTCTTTTTATTCCTTGTTTCCCCCCAAAAAATAGTTATTAAATCCAATTTTTATGATCCCATTGTAAATATTATATGTTTACCAAAATGTTTATTTTAACTATCAAATCAGACCCATAACAAATCCTTTTAGCATAACAAAATTGCGTACTTTCTTTCGGATAGTTAGGGATAAATTAAGGTAAAACTTCATATATAAAAATATAAATTATTATTATTTTTTTCTTTTCTTTTTTATTTTTTTGAAAATATCTTTTCATTCCTTGTTTCCCAAAAATATAAATTATTAAATCCAATTTTTTATGATCCTATTGTAAATATTATATATTTACCAAAAATGTTTTTACGCACAAGAAAAAATATTTTAAAATTTATAAATAAATATTATTATAAGTTTATTTCATATCTGTGCTCTTAATTGTGTGAAAAATTAAAATAAAGAATATGGTATGCAGCTAGGCTCGATCCCGGGACCTTTGGGTTGGGAATCACAGCTCTTACCGCTTCACCACGATCCGCTTGCAAGACTAGAATCTTATTAGATATATAAGTGCATGTTAAGATTTTTAATCGCGATTTTCTCCAAAATTTCTGAAAGTTGCTTCTTAATATTTTCACAAATTGATGTCCTAGTCATGCACTACTTCCACACCAAAAATGAACCAAATCGGCGATGACACGTTGGGATCCTCTCCTTGTTAGTTGAGAAATAATAATAATGTGAAAATAAGAAATTATAAAGTAGAAGTTTAATGAATATCAATGGGGTCAGTTATGTATCTTTTCCTAACTCTCGTAAAATAAAATAATAAGTGAAAATTTTGTTTAATTTGTTACTTTGCCACACAATTGTAAAAAATAGAAATAGTAAGACAAATTAAAGGGGGGGGGATAGATTGAAGCTAGGAAGTCATATAATAAAAGTGAATAAACTAATACATTGATTAAACTTAAATTTTATTTCCACTAAACAAAATTATTAAAATAAAGAAGACTAAAAATTAAAATGAAACTGGCGTCAAACATCCACCGGAAATAAATAAATTTTATTTTCACTAAATTCATAGCGAAAATGTAAAACATAAAATGAATTATGCATAAAATAGAGACGGGAAAAAAGCATGTTAAAATTTTTAACTTCAACTGTGCGAAAATTGAAAAATTCCTAGCTTTTACTTCACGACTCGATATCTCTCTTTGATTTTTTTTTCTCTGCTAACACTTACTTGTATAGAGGAGTTAGTTAAGATTTATTATACGGGTCATTTTCTCTAAATAGGACCATTTTAACATATCTAAATATTTAAAATTAAAATTTTTTTTTTGTTTAAAGTTGGTTTTATTGTAAATTATTAGTCTTTCAAAACAATAATATATAGTCAGCAAAAAATGTTAACAATTTAAAACACCTAGAAATTAAATTTTAAATTTTGGGTAGGCAGGGGAATGACATCATATACAGGGGAATGACATGCAGACAGAGGAATGAAATACACATATGAAAAAAGTCACAAAAACTACTTTACACAAGTTATGAACCTTTATTTCAAAAACATTTCTTTTTATTTTCTGGATTTTCTTTTTTTGGATCTGGCTTTGCTTTTCTTTAGTTTTTCTTTAGCCGCCTCTCCTATCGTAAAATGATCACAGTTGTATTTACACACAAAACAACTTAGTCTCCGAAAGCTAATTTTGTTAGGGTTTTCACTCGTCCATAACAGTTGATGGACTCTCATTGTACCAGGAAATGGTTTTCCTCCTTGGCCACAGCGTTCATCAACATTTACTATCATTTTGGGGTCCACAATATGTAGTGAAACCCCTTCAACTTCTGCTTTTAAGCATTCCATCAATTTCCCAAAGTTTTCGATGTCCTTTCCTAGTGCCACCAATCTGTCAGCACTCCTTTTGATTACTCCGCCCACTCCATCAGGAGCTCCCTTTCCGTGACCCGCTTCAGTGTAATTCCACGTTACATCTTTTATACATGGGAAATCCTCTTGCAAAATGTTATGAAAAATATAAAACATAGTTTTGTTTCTATATTGACTGGAAGGACTGTCACTCAACCCATGAAGTGTAGTGACAAATGGGTATTCAGTTAGGTGTTCTTTAATAACTGGATACAAGTGTGCCCAGATAGCTGCAGCATCATGTCGAAGTGATTTTGAAGCTGTGCAGAAGGATTTGGATCTTTGTTTTCCCTCCACATCTTTGAAATATAAAACCCCTGTATGCAGGGTTATTTGTTGACCACCAACAAAATGAAAAGATTGGACTTCTTCAGCATACTTACAGACGTAATTTTCGCTGAAGTCAACATGTATTATAACCTCATGTTGTTTTAGGTTTTTCTTTAATTGCTTCATTTCATTTTGTTGGTGATACTGATTCCCAACATGATGCATATATTTTGGCAGTTGGTCTTCAAATTCTTGTACCAATTCTCTTGTTGTAGTTTCTTGTTCTAATTTGGCAATTTTCCGGCATGCTTTTTGTTCTCCACTTTTTTTATCGGTATAAACTTCTTTATCCGCTTTCCATTGAGTGAATGAACACTCCAAATCTGCATCAAATTCGTTGTATTTAATGCTCAGATTTTTACATTTAACGCAACTTCTTTGTAAACACTCCCTTTTTTTTTCGCAACATATTAAATCCAGCAGATTATCCATTCTTTTGTGTGGCACAATCCCCAACTGAAATAGCTTTGTTAGAAGCAAATCCATATTGGAGTGAGTGACACACAAGCAGGTGTCTCTTTGTGACACTTTAGGCATTATTATCCAGAATGGCTTGTTCCTGGTAAAAGATGTATAGCTAATATTACATTCTGGGTAGGTCTGAACAAACTTCTTATGCAAATTCAACAAAGTATCATTTAAATACCTTTTTTGATGCTTTGTTTTGCCTTTGGTTATACAGTCCTTTTTACCTGGACACATTCTGGAATTTGCATCATCTTCCAAAAATTCTTTAACCTTATTTCGTACTTGATTTGTTATAACAAATCCAGTCCGTTGTTTTCGACCATATTTCAAACCATAAAAATCTTTTAACTTGTCTGTTGTAGTGTAGTTAGATCGTTTAGGCAAGAATAGCTTTGCTTCTCTTATTAATTTGTATTTTTTAAACAGGCTACCTTTCATGATCCCTTTAAAAACTTGCTTTGCCTTTTCGCTTTTTAGCTTACTGTAGCCATGTGTTAATTCTTCTTTCAAAACTTCTCCAAACAACAATTTTTTTTTCACTTCTGTCGTGACATTCATCTTTCTGGTGAGGTTTCTTATTTTTGTTTTAGGTGTTTCCTGACTAGATTTCTCTTTAAGTCTGTAAAACTTTTTTTTATACTTTTCAGAAGTTCTACGAGTTCTTAATAATTCATCCTTCACTTTTTTCAGTTCTCTAGCTAGCTTTGCTCGATCTCTTCTTACTCTCCTACGACCAGCTGCTTTTTTCCCACTTGAATTAACTTCAAGACTTGCTGATAACCTTTGTTGAACTGGGGTACTTACTGCTGGAACTGAATCATGTGTTAACTTGGTTTGACTCTTCTTAGCACGGCTATTTCTTTGGTTTTCTTTCCATCGTTTCCTTTGCATTTTCTGGTTTCTGGCTGATAATTCAGATATTGGTTTGACTTTTCCAGATTCTTTCTTCTTCAGATATTTAAGCCGTTCCTTTTCTTTTAACTCAGCAGCCAAAATTGGATCTGATTTTATTTTTTCCAACCTTTTCCTTTCATTTTCTCTCTTCCTAAAAAGAATTTCCAATCTTTTGCGATCACTTGCTTCTTTCTTAGAGGCCATTATGCATCTCACTGGGGAAAAATATGTTCTTTATAATTAACAACATTAAAATCATAAGTAAAATCAAACAATTGTTAAATTGAGAATTTAGACACCTAAGAATAAACGTGTTTTTGGACAAGTTAATTACATTTAAGCAAATTACGTTATAATCAAAGATTATCCTGGGGATTTGATTCTTGCAAGCATTAAAACTAATAGATTGCAAAGGCTTTTATTTAAAAAAAAAGTTTGATTTGCATGTCTATTGAATTTATTCTATTGCAACAAATTTTAACTTTATTTTATCAGCTGTTTTTTTATTAATTTATTTAAACAACAAACAAAACAAAAGCATAAACCTTTTTAAAAATAAATATTCATATTGCATTACATTATTATTTACATTAAAAATTATATATATATATATATATATATACTGAATTAAGAGTTCAAAAAATGGGAAATTTAATCACCCTTGTCATTCCCCTGTTCTGCCTTGTCATTCCCCTGTCCTACATGTGGCAAGGGAATGACAACAGGGGAATGACAAAAAGTAGGGTTAGCTTGTCTACTACAATAACCTTATGCACAAAAATTATCTACTTTTAAAGTTAGTCTACAAAACCAGTTTCAAATAAGACTTAATCCTTATTTGAGATTTAATTACGAAATTAAGACCAATAAAAAAGACAGGGTAATGACACTCAATAAAAATACTCACCAAAATATAGTAGGAAATCACAAATCTTTAGACATCTATGCTTCTTCAGAACACAAATTCAAAGTAGATGGCTTCTTAGGTGTTGCCACTAGCTACTAGGTATAAATTTAGGGTAATAAAAGTGTTGCCTAGTGTTATAATCCTTATTTTTTCTTTGTGACAGGGGAATGACAACAAAACCAAAGGACAATTTTTGTTACTATTTAAAACAATAACAAATAATGCCATTTGTTTCCTTGTTAAATTTTTAATTTTATATGTTAGTTTTTAATAATTAACACCTCATGTATCAAAAATATATTTTTTTTAAATGTATTTTTAGAAGGTTGCATTGTGTTAAGATGGAGGAAAGGACACACAGGGGAATGACATTTATTAAACAAATATGTATTTTTTATTTAATAATATTTATGAAAAGTACATTTTACCTCACTATTCAGAAATTAGAGCATATAATTGACATATTGTTACTTTATTTATTATGTTTAAGCAAGTTTATTTATAACCTTTTGAGAAAGACAAGAATATTGCTGTTTACAGAAAATGACCCATACATAGAACTTAAAACAGTAACTTTTCCATTTTGGTCTTCATTTTCTTATTCAAACTCCTTTCACCCGCCATGTTGAACGGAAAAATAAAAACTCGTCCAAGCATACCAAAACCAAATAGAGGAACAAAGAAAGCCCACCAGCCATAAACGATTAATTAATCAATCATCAGAATCGATTCATTTTATCGTTCAATTTGCTTCCGTTATTTCGCATAATGAGTTTCTTAAGTAGCACGAGCAGGCTACAAGCTTTAAGATAGTATAATAGGTGTTTATTTATGTATCTTATGCATGTGATTCCAGAACAATAGTTTCACTCAAGGTAACAGCCACTAGTGGGGAATCCCAGCATGTAGTCAATGATTCGGTGCTTGCCTAAGGGGATCGGTGTAAAAAATTACTTTGCGTAATTTGCTTATGGGTGTTTTTTGCTCTTTTGTGCATTTGTGCTTGGGGTGTTTCGAAAAATACAAATGCTGTGAGGTGAAAGAATAGAATTGAATACATTCTAGGGATCTTAAACAGCATATTTAAGTCCTTTTTTATATTTTTAATCAGTTCGAGGTATCTATAATACCAGCATGAAGTTTTTAATTTTTTATTTTTATAACCCGAGTAGGTTTATTGAGATGCGTTTCAATATCCACAAACGCAATGAAGAGACAAACAAATATAACATTTTCTTTGACTTAGGGACCTTCTCGACACTTTTTCTGTTTGAAAAAAAAATGCATTTTTTTCGTTAATTTATTAAGGATTGTCAATAAAAATTTTTCGTGAAAATTATTTTCATCTTCTTACATATTTCTGATACAGATTCCCTATAACAGTTTTATGAAGATTGTAGTAAAAAATCGCAAAAAGAGTATAATTAACATTCATTCACCACATTTATAAGTTCATTTTTTAAAAAATCTTATGGTGGAAAAGTTGTGGTTAATTGAATTAAAAATGGGGGGATACTTGGATATAATTTGAAGAGTTCATATTGGTATATGGCAAAATGTATACATTTAGGCTTCTATTAAACTTTTCGATGATTCAAAACATTCGCTATAATAAATGTTATATATATATATTTTAATTTCCACACAGTCCCTTTATATTCTAAGCGAGATAAAGATATCTTTAGGTTTGAACATTTAAGGTGGGATTTTCCACCGTTTTCAAGGTTTTATAAAAGTAGAACTTTGTCCTTATGCGAAAAATAGCTAAACGTGGTGAAAAACACGTCCCCGTTATAATACCAGTTATTATTTAGCAAAAAAAACAACCTAAGATAAACTCATTGTGTATGCAAAAACAAGAGATTAACCAAAGGAAACTAATTTCTTCATTGTATATGATAGGAATCTATCATATACGAAATAAGTTCAAGTGAGTTAAAACGCTCTTGAAAGTTATCAATCTGAAAACTAAACAATATCAGAACGTAATTGTCTTTCCGGTATAACGTGAAATATTTTCCAGATAAAATATGGAGAAATGATTGCTATTTTAAAAGCTTAATACTGAAAAATGTTTGTTTAAAAATGTCTTTTATTTAGAAAATGATTGGAGAAAAATTGCATTTGAAATTATTTTTGCTATTATTTTATATAGTTTTGTTTAAAAGTTTAAAACATTACTATTAAGTTAAACAGAAATGTCCTTATTAGTAAAAAGTCTAAATTCCTTTTTATGTTCTAATGAGTACATTCTTATATAAAGATTTGAGTAAAGTCATTATTTTAGAGTAAAATTTTAAACAAATATATTTGTTTACATCATATTTGAGAAATTACTAAACTTGGTTAGAAAAAAAATATTACCTAATGGCGCATACTCGCTTTAAATTTCATTCTAAATACAATTTATTTAAATTTAACTATAAACGTTTTGTTTCCAGGTACAATTCCTATATATTTATTTAGTTTTCTGATAATTTTAAAGTAAGCTGGAAGTACCCAAGTAATGAGAAAGTAAAATTCAACTTTAAATCTAGGTTGCTATAATGAATCCTTATTTTTCATGACAACATAATGTTATTTTTCCTATAAATATGTAGTTTGTTTTAAATTTTTTCTCTAACAACTGTAATACAGGAGAGTATAATACTTTTAATAACTTAACTAGTACTATAGTAAAATCCATCTTATTACAGAAAAAGTTTTCCAAAGTAAAATTCGTAATGAGACAGGAAATTTCAACTATAAACTATTACCTCAAAAATAAATTAGATGTTACTTCTTAAAAAAACCGTACAATTAGTCTAAATATTCTTTTATTGCCCTTTTCATATAAGCAGTGGTTCCGAACTCAGCAATGACTAACCCAAAATTTGGAAACTTCACGGACCACCCTTCGTAGTTTAAAATCCTTATCTTCACAAAATTGCAATATGAAAGTTTATTATCCATGACTAAGCATGGGAATATATATAATGGTCTGAAATATAACTATATTTTAAGAAAAATTTAATTATATCTCACGAGAATTAGTACAATGTTTATTGTGAGTTGTAAGATAAGTAAATCTTCGGGACCCACAAAATTGTGCCCGACCACTTTTTAGAACACCTTAAGTGGTGACTGTTACCCCACAAATTACATAGCCGGAAGTATAATTCAATCTTTTCTTGTTCAATTCATTTTGATATTTATTTTACTTATTGGGAATTTGTTTTTGTTTACTTCCGGATCCCTCCACGGACCATTTCCATGACTCTCACGGACCACCGGTTGGGAACCAGTGATATAAAGTCTAATAAACCCATATATTTTAATACTTTATTTAATAAGCATTGTCTCCCCGACCACTTCCTTATGAAGAGTCGTGAAAGTCCGAAACGTGTTGAGAGTCAATTCATCGGAACGTTTAACTTTTCAACACCTTGGAAAGATCATGTTTAATAGTAGTTAAATGCATGATTTGACCCGCAAAAGGTCCTATGCACCCGGATCTTTATTGTTTTTAGGTGCAAATTACTTCAATTCGTGCTGTATATTAGGTCAAGAAAGGTAACTGAATATATTTTTTTATAAATCTATCGGTAATTTCTGCTTATATTAAGAGTAAACTGATTAAACAATTTAGTTCGCAGAAAAAAAAAATTACTTTTTTATTAATGGTGGTTGCGAGTAAATGCATCTCTACTTAGTATTATTTAATTAGGTATACCCTTTTCGACTGCAAAATTGCTCTTTGAATAGATTGAATAGAACATATTATATCATTAGAAAAACATAAAAATTTCAACACACTAATATACATTGTACAACGCAATGCACATTTAGTACTTATCTTATCAAATAACCTATTTTACTTATTATTCTATAGGTTTAAATAATTTATGCTTTAAAATAAGTTATGTTTAATTTTTATACAAAAAACTTATTTAATTCATATCATCTCTATTATTGAGTTGTGATTTAATAAGCATGTATCATTGCATTTTTTATTGACACAAAATCAGTAAATTTTTATACTTAAAAACTCTGCATTACCGTAAAAACAATAATATATCTTTCGTAATTGAAAGCATATTTCTAAAGTCATATTTCAACAATAAGAATAAGTATTAAATTTCGTAAAGTGATATAATTGGGATGGAAGCAAATATATCTGCAGGAGCAGTAAGGAAATTTAGCAGCATGGTTAAAAGCATAGTTAACTAGAAACTAGATCACCATAACACTTGATTCCAATAAACAGTAATTTAAAATATTTAGTAATTATATTAGTAGAATTTTATCTTACTTTTCTTTTAAACATAAAAATCAGAATTACTTTAATTTCCGTTAAAAAATACAAATACTTATTTTACAAGTAGTCACCCTCGTGTTTTAATTAATTTACAATCAGAGTCAATACTTACAAGATTTTAGATTTAAAAATAAGTACTATTGTCTCTAATAAACTACTTGATTACAAATTTTGTTTGTAACATCTCTTACTAAAGCTAATTTCAGCACTAATCAAACTTAACTAGTTTCCAATCATCGAAACCAATGTACTCGTACGTGTGTTCATTGTTTAACTATAAATTACTCCCAACGATTACCAGGTGCACTTCTGGGCAATTACACATACATCGTACACTTAACTTCAAGGCATTAAGATAACGCCATATCACTCCTATGATCATCTCTACTTCTTTGTCTCGTTTACCACGAAACATACGCTGTCTACCACCCAAGTACCAAGAAAGACCAATTTAACTACTGTCGGTAAGCGGGTTGCTGAGAATAAGAATGATCTAAGTCCAGAAATGCAAACTTTGAGATAAGATTGAATTTGGTTTAATTTAGATCCTATATTATCCGCATGGCAGTTGTCTAAGTCGATAGTTCAATAATCGCCGTGTAAAAACCACCAGAAAAATGTCGTCTTCTTGGGAATAACACCGACACGGTTACGGAAAACCATCAATAACTCAAAACTATATCAAGTGGAGTTACGCCATTTTGATTCCAAGTAGTAGCTCAAATGATTATTGCGACTGCTGAGCTTGGAATGATTCTTCTCGATCATTTTTTACGGAGGTGACAGTTAAATGCAGCATTGACCGCACCTTTATCTGGATCTAACTGCTCGTGCATAAAAAAATTGTAATGATGTCAAATGAAATGAGGAATTATCCTATCAGTTATTGCTCCAAGTGGCAATCAGTCTACCAGGTAGGTATTAAATACCTGCCACCACGTGTTGGTAAATTATCGTTAAATGTTTGGATGGGAATTGATGGAAGAATGATTCAAGTCCGAGAAGATGCTTTTTCAACATGCTCAATCAGGAAGTCTTGAATCATGAGCTTTTCAGGGAATGGAAGAAAGTTGTGGCCAAAAGAGTTAAAATTTAATTTTTTCAATACAGAGGATTTAAATTTAAATTGGAATGGAACCTTAGTCCCAAAATGAGTTTGTTGTGAAATGTAAACAAAAATATAACTTGTTAATAAATACTTTTAAATATTATAATAAAAGAAATTAGAATAAGAAAAATTTAAAAGATTTGATAGTGGAATTAGTGGAAAAACGAAACTAGTAATTTTAGAATTGCTTATCCGTTCTCAAACGGATTTTAGAGTGAAGAGAAATCATTCATTTTTTAAAATTTCAAATTATGATTAATGATTCAAAACATTTTACCAATAACTATGATCTATGTTGAGAGGATTATTTTTCACCTGTCCCCATACAAAATTTAATAACCAAAACTATTTTTTTTCCTGGGTGCTATTTAAATTTGATATTTGAAAAGTTTTTTAATGCTAACATTACATTAACAGGTGTTAATATTATCGTAAATATAGTTCAAAATGATATAACATTAAAGAACTTTAATCAAATGTTATATGGACTCTACAAAATGTACGAAATAAAACATTTCTATTTTTCCAAAGGCATCATGAATGTAAAGCCTTTATAAAAAAACTTTACAGTCTTTAATAAAAAGGACATAATTCACTTTACTTCTGAATCTAAAACCAATCAAGTAATGCAGCTCCTACAAATTATATCTAATTGCAGTCAATGGGTTAATCGTTAAATAGATATTGCAACTTAATGATAAATGGCTGGAATAAGTCTTCAACCCTTGCATTTAAACGCTTTAGTTTTGCTTCTAAACCGCATGAGTTCTTTGGGAACTCATCTGGTTCTTTTGGATTTTTTATCCACCCTGTGAGGTCTTTATATTCGACCTAATAGTTTTGATGGTTACTTAAGTAATGACCACTTAGAAGTCCATGCATCTTGAAAATACGAACGAATTATATAACTTAATTCATTGGATATATTTCTACTACTACTACCTCTGAATGCTAAATACTATCGTTTATATCGACAATACAAGTAATGACATGTGATAAGTTTTGACACATGATAAGTTTTGGAACTGCTTTTAAAAGCCAAAGGAATGTGAAATTTTTTACCAAGACCTTAGAGAGATAGAAAAACTTCTTTCCAAGTTTGTTAAACTACTTACTTCATTTACAGAAGTTTTCTTACATCATGATTCTACACCTAAGCTTCCTATTCATAAATAATTTTCTTTACAGCGATCGCCAAATTGCCAATGCCGATCGTTGATCGCTCGTGAAATAATGCCATCTTGGCAACCGTTAAAGTTATCGCCATAGAGGACCTTTCCCAAAGCTGCGCCTTATTTTCTTTGTGGATAATTTAAAAAATCCTAAAACAGATATTTTAACACACAGATTTTTACAAAAATTGAAGAATATAGATTATTTTCAAACATAGAGAAACCTATGGATGATCTCTTCTGCACAAAACAAGAAAAAAAAATTCTCAGAAACACAACAGTGAATAAAAAAAACCCTCCCCAAAATAAAATCTACTTTCTCTCCTCTGTCATACCCAATCCAAAACCAAACAAAACGGATCCCTATCTCAACTTCCCACTCAGTGGTACTCCAAATATGCAATTTCCACCCAACAATCTCCTTCCCAATCGCCCCTGTAACACCCTTTCCCGTTTCAACCCTTTTCCCCAGAAAAATCAAGAAAACAAATAATAGTAGAGCAAAATACAGACATCTCAAGTTGACCCTTACAACAAGCCAGAGATAGTGCCTTAATAAAAACCCCTTTCACCTCTATAAGCATATTAGATCAAAAAACTGTTCTCGGAATTGAACCGGAGAGTTTCCTTATCTCGTCTCCAGCATCAGGAAATATGGCACGCTCTGGAGAAATATGGAGTTCTGCCGGCTATAAAGATATTCCCCGCTCGCATTAAGTTTATGATATGATTCAACATTCCTCACGTTGAGCCGCTTATAAGGTGCAAGTGCGAATCGTGTATACGGAAAGTGAGAGTACCATAGCCTTTGATGATTTTAGATGATTTTTTTTTATCCGTGTTTACGATGATTAAAGCATGTTAGGAATGAATTGCTTTCGATGAAGTGATCGATGCGTTTTTATGTGCGATGACTACTATGTGTGAAGTGTGTAATTTTACGTGCTTAACCCTTTATGTCCCGACGGGACTTATAAGTCCCGCTTAATATAAAGTCGAATAAAACTAAAACTATTCCATGAATTCGAACGAAACTTTTCAGTCCATACCGTTATACCTTCTTCTAATGATATATAGATGGCAGCACTACCTAGACCGTCAATTTCACTAAGATATTTGAGATCGATTCCGTCTTATGCTGTACTTTGGACCGCCATTGTTGCTGCAAAACTCTGTTCCTGTTTACGAGTGTCGTATCAGTAGATAAATAATTGGTAAGTACTTTATACTTTTTCTACCTACTCATTATGAACTCTCTTGTAATTATAATTAAAATCAGAATCAATTGAGTGATTTTTTCAATTTTTATGCATTATTTTTTATGCGGGACTTATAAGTCCCGTTGGGTCTTATCGATCCTGGTACTATCTTAGTATGATCAAATATTTAGTATAGTACTATCTTTTTTGTTTGAATTTTGTCATTGCATTTTTGTTTAATTTATTTTTAACACTTGAATACATAAAATAATCCTTATTTGTTCCAATTTTTAGGATCTTGTTAGTTTTATTATTGAGTATAGGTATACAAACTTTTAGATTTTTTCCCGTATTACAAAACTCTAAATTTGATTTCTTATATTTATAGAATAATGAATAGAAGAAGAAAAGGCCTGACGCCGGAAGAAATTAAAGCCATCTGGGATGAATTGCCATCTGATGTTGAAACACCAGAGGAGGACAGTAGTTCTGATGAATATCATATTCACCATAAGATGAATCGAATAGTTCTTTGTATAAATGAAAAAAAGAACTGTTTTTATTGTGTACCATGTTTGATTAAATAAAAATGCATTATTTTTTATTTGTATTGAATGTTTTTCATTTTTCATACTGAGTCATTTCATAAGTCCATTCATAAGTTCATCTCCCAAGTCCCAACGGGACTTATAAGTCCCATGTAATATTTTATGCAATTACAATTAAAATAATTATTGTAAATGAATGTTACTTCTTTTGTGCCTTTCTGTAGTTAGTTTAAACATATAAAAAAATATATTGCACAATTTTTCTGAAAATAACATAATTTGGGACATAAAGGGTTAAGAGAAATTGTTTCGAGGCAAATTGGGTGAGGAGAGGGTATTGATAGCGTTTAATAGATTTTTCATGCGTCGACAGGGAGGCATGTTAAATGGAAGGTGTGTGCATGTTTTTTTCTTGAGTGTGATCAACTTTTTTAGAATGTTGATGGGGAATTTAAGCGTGATTTTTATTTCATCACGAGCAGTTAAAGATGAGATAGATACTCAAAATTGTTTAATAAAGAAAAATTTTAAAAATAATAAATAGGTATGAAACTATAAACTGTATGCAACATACTGGAAAGCTTTTCATAGTTATTCCTGTTTTTCAAGACTTTAAGCCATGGGAAAACTATAAGTAACTGAAATAAAATCTTTATTCAATGACATTCTAACTTCTTTTTGGGCAATTTTTATCATATTTAAAAAAGGCACTGTCTATTTGGCTGGCAGATATACAACTAAACTCTACTCTTTTTACCCGGCAGATGCCCAGCAACGGTTCTGATTGGAGCGCCGGGACTGCTACGTAACCGCGAGACCTATGGCGCATGTGCCAACTGCCGGTTTTGCCGTCCAAATAGACACTTCCTTTAAAAAAATGATAAAACTATTTTTTTTAAAGTTATTTAAATTTTTCTGGTAAAACCAAGGAATAAAAAACTACGTAGTCTATAAATACTTTCCCGAAAAAAGTTATTAATATACCTCCCATTGATGCACCAAAATTAATCACATCGTTAACAAGAATATCACAACATACTTTCAAGTGTGATATCTTATTCGATCCATCACACTTCGCCTCAATTAAAAACCGATTAACAAGGAACCACCCAATTCAGATGAGGTACTTTCTGACCAAAACGCTACATCTTTTCAACCAACTTAGGACCTACCCTGAAGGCAACAAACTTCCTTCTACAACAATAACAACTATCCTGCAAACAGCAGCCTTTCCTTATCGTCCGAAATTACAGGTGTTGACATGATAAATCGGTTTCTGATCCGTCCTCTGTATCAACAACCTCAGTGTCACTGCGTTTTTCAATCAACCTCTTAAATGATGTTATCATACCTATGAACGTGTGTTAACCCAGCAATCAGCGGTTCACCCAGCACCAAATTGACGGATCGAATCTGAGATTGATATCGGTGCAGATCGATTCTTAAGGATAAGGTCTTTGGGGTACGTTTCTGGCTAATTACTACGTTTTTTTTCAGATATTCACGGAGGTATTCCATTACTAGGTAATTATCACGGATTCCTGAATTTGCTTGATTATTCACCGAATCGTATCACATCATACAAGCGATTAATCAAGATAATGCTCGAGTCCAAAAGAATGCTGGAATTATAATTATGAAAACGAAATTTGGTTAATTTCTTATTTAGAGTTTCCCGGTCAGAATTTAGATCTAAATCTATCCATTGAGTTATTACAGAAATGGTTCATGCAGCGGAAGGGGAGAAGATAAATGAAATAATCCATTATCCATAAGCACAGCTAATGGCGTCGTCATTTTTCTTAACTGGATTTAAACGTTCTAGGAACATTTTCCTAAATGTAGTTCACCTTCTAGGATGTCATTAAAGGGCCATTTATGAGAGTTGAATTGAGACATTGAAGGTCATTAGGGGGTCATGAATATATCATATAATTTCTCCCAACATTAAAAAAAGGTTCTTGGCTTCGTTTCTATGTGTAAATCTACTTGTTCGGGCTCATCAGACGCAACTTAACGAGATTTTAGGCAGGAATTCTTGAAACAATGTTGTAAAATGTACCTGTTCAGTTCATAGAGGATATAGTTGTCTAAAAAATCTGCATCTTTGTCACGAATTAGAGAGAATTTAGGGTTGAAGAATGAGTTCAGAGCTATAATAAGTCATTCCTACAAAAATAATTAGAGATTTGAGTTACTCCATCTGCTAAAAAAGAAACAGGAATTTGAGAATTTCTATTTAAGCATACTATATGATTATTTTAAATGAGAGCGTGTATTTAAGTAAAATAACATAAATAAATTTTTGAATGTGATTTTAGATAACAATAAACACAAAGCATTATTAAAGTATCGTAAAATGTAATTAATGAACATTTCAAAAACGTTCAATTCTAAACATACATACTTCAATACAATCCTTAAATAGGAATGAGTTCTAATGATTTTGATACTTAGGCATCACTACTTTATAACAAAACAATTAAAATTACGAATATAAGGGTTCAAGTAGATTACATACTTCAGTCAAAATGTATCTATAAAAACTTTATTTCCCTAAAATATCACATTTTGTGCATGTGAGAGAGTTAATTACACTACCCTGCGATGAAAAAAATACAAGGGGTCTGACAGATGTTCTTGGGGTAGTTTTCGGTGCTGATTTCGAAAATATCAACGAAAAGTTTCAATCACATCAGGATTTTTTGTAAAATCAATATCAATATTTTTGCTAAAATCCTATAAAAGAGACATTATAGCGAAAAATTGTGGGTTTACTATCTAGCAACTGTGATTTTATCCACTTAAATATGTGTAAAATAGTCAAATCCTTGTTAGGAAAGTTGGTTTGATTATTTATTGACCATATTTTTATTTTTTATATATTTAAATATATGAAAATACAGTTGCCAAATCCCATGACCCACCTCTGGTCGAGAAAAACACAAAAAAAATTCAAGAGTTAAAATTTATAATTAAAAGTATTGTTTCTTCAAAATAAAATCCCCGAAATATTATTATTGAATGAGCTTAATTTTTTTTTCAAGCTATCATGTATACAAACATAATACGAGGGTTGTTTTTTGTTTTCAACTTTCGTTTTGCTCCTGAAAAAAAAGTAGTAGGAATTTCGAAATAATTTTGGTAGTGGTAGTTAGGTACATCCTTCAGGATCAATTTGCATCTTTACTGGATAAAAATCGGACATTTTTTCTGTTAGTTATAGAATTTACAAGCGCGCTCCTCGAACTTATTTCCCGCCAACCCATAGAAAGGAGAAAGCGAAATTCTCTAGGGTTGGTAAGATATCTTAATAAAAACAAACTAAAATAATATTTCGGAGATTTTATTTTGAAGAAACAATACTTTTAATTAAAAATTTTAACTCTTGAATTTTTTTTGTGTTTTTCTCGACCAGAGGTGGGTCATGGGATCTGGCAACTGTATTTTCATACATTTAAATATATAAAAAATAAAAATTAGGTCAATAAATAATCAAACGAACTTTCCTAACAAGGATTTGACTATTTTACACATATTTAAGTGGATAAAACCACAGTTGCTAGATAATAAACCCACAATTTTTCGCTATAATGTCTCTTTTATAGGATTTTAGCAAAAATATTGATATTGATTTTACAAAAAATCTTGATGTGATTGGGGAAAATGGAGGTCATTTTCGTAATCAGCACACCAAATAACATAAAAATTACTAAACACTTATCTTCTATTTTTCAAAAAGTTAAATTTCGCAGGGTTGTGTTATTAATGATATAATTATTGAAAAGAATGAAAAAAAATAAAATACTAATGCAGTAATTTTCAGTGTTAAACAAGCATTAAATTAAAGTAGAATGGTTAATTGAAGTTATTTAAAGGGAAAATGGAAAGGGCACAATAAGGTACACAACAGAATGTTGCACAATCAAACTGTTGCCAACTACTATAACTTAAAAAGCCCTCTCCTCTAAACCTTCTGAATGTTATAAAAAATATACAACAGAAAAATAAAATGATTTTTGTTTACTATTTTAAATTTTAAATCTGATTAAATATAATTAAGGATAAATTGTAATTTTAAGAATAATGACACAAATGGTCAGTTCCTTATCAATGATATTCATGTCATAGAATACTTCAGGAGTGGGAATATTACATCCCAAAAGATCAAATTATCCTAACAATAGTTTAGGGGGGTACACAGGTCATATTTGTAGAAAAAAAAAATCATATTTGTAGGTATTCCAGGTACTTAAAATCATGCATGAAGGACCACTCTACCCCTCTTAAATTATTGTCAGAGCACAACTTGATCCCCTGGCATATATTTCTCCTGAAAATTTTATAACATGAATGTCATTCATATGAAACTGAGATTTGTACCATCATTTTTAAAATCATAAACTATCCTTAATTTTTGGAAAAGTGTAATAACCATAAAAAATGTCCGAAGGTACAGCATTCCAAGACAAATTCAAAATTCTAAATCCACAGTCTTATCCATAGATTTTTAGATCTTTTAATTTATTGCCTCTCCGCCATAACGCTTTTTTTCGTATTACTTTATCTTTATCGTAATAAATTTCTGTTTAAAATTAGAGAAAGGCTTTATAACACAAGATGAATAGCAATTTACCAAATCCATAAATTTTCCAAAGCAATTTTTTGTAAACATATATTTTATTTAGCTCCAAAATTACAAAAAAACGTTCCTTTAAGTCTAATCAGCGTTAACAAATTCCCAATTTTCAAAAGAAATTTATTTAACTTATCAATAAACATCTACGACCTGGGTCCATATGTTTCACTCCAATGAAGCATATTTATTTTGATACTGTTACCAGACTTCTGCCATTTTCGTTTATTATATATTGGTTTAGTAAATGTTTTTTCCTTTGTTCTTGTGTTACTATACTCTATAGTCTATACTGTTATTATTTCTAAAATAATTATTATAATATATTACTAATTTGCAGTTTTATTTCAGTGTAAATTTTCTCTTTCGCCTGGACGGGCTAGTCCCAATGCAATTAATATTTTACATCTTGTTTTGTGTTCTCGCATTTGTGAAATAAAAAAGACTTATATATCCTACTAAAATGCAGATGAGGGTTGAAGTGCGGGTTCCTAACCATCCTGTTCCCCTTGCATTCACTAGTCACCTCCAACCAAGGAATACCTCAACCGTATCGTAATGCTCCCTGTATGCTGATAACCCTTATTTAAGTCTCACTCTGCATCCATCTAATGGATTCCGCGCTAAAGAGCCGCTCTCAGCTGTGCTTGAATAATGCAACAGGATTATGAACGCCCTTTCACACATAACACGTATACAGCAACTTTAACACAAACTGCTGTACTTTTGAGAAAAAGCATCATTGTCATTAATCATCTTTGCTTTATCTGGTTGTATATCTGTCGACAAATATGGAAATAATAATGGACAAGGAACAGCTGTCAGAAAGGATCCCTGTTAGTGTAGGCAGCCCATGCATAGCTGATTTAGTGTCAATATTTGCTGCAGGGTTTGGGTGTAATTGTTTTTAATGGTTTCGATGTAATTTCCATTGAAAGTCTATTAGGTAGATTGTTCTTTTGTGGTGTAACAAGCTTTTTTTTTGTCAGTTTTTATCAAGGACTTTTTTGTGCGTGTAACAAGTGTTTATCAGGGAACAAGTGTTTATCAGTGATGTGACATCAATAAATTTTTGATTAATATTTTTTCTGGTTCTACCTTTGTGTGAAACATAAGAAAATAACTTTGAAAGTTGCTTTTATTGAACTTCTTGATTTGTGCGTAACCTAAAGTTAGGGGTTGTTTGAATAGTAATGTTATAGTAATTTAATATATAGATATCCCAAACTGACAAGAAAAAACTGTTTTCTATTTTCCAAGAATGACAAGCTGTAACTACACTGCTATGGAAGTGAAAAATGAAGTACAACAACTACAGTAAGGTACAGTAATATTCTTTCAAAACGCCCTTGCCCTGACTTTTTTTTTTCGTTTTTTCATTTAACATAAAGAGCTTTGCTTCACTAATTCATCAATATATCTCAGCAAAAATATAATGGAGGAAAACATCATTTGTAATTTAACCATAATGATCTTTATGGTTAAATTACAAATCCAAATTTGCTATAATCCCAATTATATTTTGAACTTAAGATATCGATATCTAATTGGAATCGATCCTAATTAGGTATAGTAAAACATTGCGAAAAACAACCAGAACACAAGAGCTAAATTCCACAAGAGCTAAACTTCACCTGTAAAAATCTTAAATGTTTGCATACATGTAATTAAGCGCTTTTAGTTAAAATGCATAAATTTTCGTCACATGCTGTTAGATTAAGATAACTTACTTTAGAATAATACCAATACTGGACCACTTGCAGCAGTTCCAACCATCTCGATATCACGATATCCTGAAATAATGATAGAAAATATATAGATGTAGACATATTCATACGGTCTCATATAGCCGTACATATAACTAAAATGTATAAAATTCCATGCATTTGCACATAAATTTAGATATGCAGAGTAATTGCAGTAGTTTGAAGAGTGGAGGCCACTAAATTAAAAAAAATAATGCAGCACGGCTAAAGCAATGCATATTTTAAGAGTATAATGTAGATATTAATTGTAGTATAAAATCTAAAAGGACAATGTTTTTATTAGAAATATTCTTCTGAAATATCAAAGAAAAGCAAGCTGTCAACAAGTGGGTTACGCACGACGCACGTATGTTCGAAATTTACGTGTAGTTAGTCTTTTCCGTTTACTCATTTTACCTCTTCCATAAGACATGATTACAATGCTATTATTTAGGGGCGAAATAAATATATAGTGTTAAGTTTAAATAATAAAATGTTTAGAACTATAGGGGAGAGTGGGGCACATTGGGACTTGGCCCACCTTGGGACACTCCACTTTTTCAGACGCAATTTTATAGTAATGAACTCGTGCTTATAGGAGGTACTAGTAAATTCGACTAAAATCTACTACTCAACGTGTTTTGGGATATTTGGTGTGTCTAGGAAATTTTTTACTTCACTTTTCATGTTTTTCGTGGTCTGAAGTTATATTCACGTGTAGTTTAAAAAGCCTTTTTGAAATGAAATAAATATATTTATGTTATTATAATTATGTTTAGACTAAAATACTTGTATCCATTGATATTTTAGAAAAGAAAAAGAAAATTTATTGCTAAACCCAAAAGAGTAATTAAGTTTAATATCCAAATCGTCAAGAGGGGCATCTTGGGACACTCAAGTGTGGGGCACCTTGGGACATGTTAAAAGATACCCCAAAATTTTCAAGAATAAAGCATAATTGTTTTTCATTAAAAAATTAAATAATTTAAGAATTTAAGGATTATGATTTAGAAATTGGTGCAAAAAAGTTTCTGGAAGGGAAAAAAAATGAGTGATTTACGTCATGACAAAAATGAGGAAATCAGTGAAAAATTTTGAATGTAAAATATTATTGATGGCCAATTTAAGATTCTTAAGCATAGCTTTATCATAATTTAATGTATTATTTTATTATTTTTCAAAATAACATAAGTTTTTATGTTATTATTGGTAGTGTCCCGAGGTGGGCCACTAGTGGGGCACCTTGTGACATTAAAAGAGGTATTTTAAATTTGTTATTATGAATTCCCTAAAAGAGATAATTGGTCGGAAAAAATTTTATTAGATGCGCAAAGGGCTATATTTAATATATTAGCTGCTTTTGAATAAATATAACCCATAACCGTATAAATAAGTTAGAAACATAATTTAGTAAAAAGTGTCCCAAGGTGCCCCCTAAAAGAAAGAGTGTTACGCATTGGGCAATAATAATAATTGTACATAAAAAAATAATTGCATCAAGTATTTTCTCCCCGTCACATAAAAGAAACCTAAACGATGAATTAGCGGGGAGTCGTCCTTATCATTTGGTGGTGCTGCTATCTAACGACCAGTACAAGAATCAAATGCACAAAATACATACTAACTGAGCAGGGGTGCACCAGGAATGGCAACACTCAACGCACTTAGAAAATATTTGGACTACTTTCTTTAACTTTTCTTTATTCATAGTAAGAAAAATAAAAGAAAGTGGCTCACATATTTTCAAAAGTAAATTATTATTTCCATTATTTTTAACTTTTAATTTCCAACTAATCACTTTTCTAATTAAATATAAATTTGAATTAAACTTGAAAAAAGTAATCCAAAATGCATGTGAATAAAATAAGCATACATTAGCTTTTTGACACCAAAAAAATCATTTATATTTTTTAAAATTTCTTTTTATAAAATTATTAATAAATTTTTTTATATTAAAATTCTGTAATAGATGAAAAAAATATGTAGGAATGGAATAATTTTTTGAAGAAAATAATGAAATTGAATAATAAACCTCAAGACTTTAAAATCAAGAAAAAAAAGTTACATTTACAGTCGAATAGAGAGAAATAAGATGAAATGTGGTGCTGACATCTACTAAACTTTTATCTATTCATCTTTTCAACTTCAACTATTTTAAAACAACAGAAATTCTGCTACAAAATAAAATTTCCCTCAAAAAATAACAAATAATCTTTGCCTAAAATCGCAATAAAATTAAAAATGCTCAAAAACATAAAAAAAAATCCTTAATATCTAAATAAATAAATTTTAAATAAACATAATTTTTACCGCAAAATAATAATTTAAAAAAATTCTTGATGCCACTGATTAAAGAGTTTCTCTTAAATTCATAGCTTGGCAATTAGGTATATTTGTCAGCATGCTATTGGTAACACTTTGTAGTTTGAAAAAAATCTCTCTATATTAAAAAAAAGTAACAGTGACCGCCGCGGCCGCCGCCGCCGCTGCCGCTGCTTTTGAAAATTTTATTTTTGACACTTTGAACTCTCACTACGCAAAAACTATTCCACAGAAATTTGTGAAATCTTACACATTTCTAGACAAATGTATGAGGATCGTTTTCGTTCTAAAAGCTAATAGATGAGATAATTAGTTCTAGAGTTATTTAATGTCAAAGTCGAAAATTATTTTTTTCTGCTGCGAGTTCGCCCCCAGCAAAATCTATTAGCAGCAGAAATATGATATTTTGCAGACACATACTCTTAGATGTGCAGTTTTGCACCACGTCGCCCTTTTTTCGAATTTCGAATTAGTTTTGGAGTAATTAAATTTTAAAGTTTCGAAATTTTTGACGGTTTTTCTGTTTTTTTGTTATAAAAGCAAAACTAATCATAGTAGAACTATGATATTTTAATTACACATACAAATATTTTTTATAAAAAGATTGGCTTTTTGTTTTTTTAAGAATTCTAATTAGTTTTGGAATTATTAAGATTCAAAGTTTTAATTTTTTCTTCTCTTTCTTGCCATTCACTAGAGAAACAGACCAGTTTTAAGCGTGTTTCATGATGAGTCTGATTTATTTTATTTTCAACAATGCTTTTTTCTTCAAACTGGTTGATGTTATTAGTAGACTTGCTGGATATTTTGTTAACCATTTCGATTAAATTATTCATAAGCTAGAAAAGAATATATTTCAACAACATGTTTTTCTCTTAATTTGGAGGAATGATCCGAATTAAATTATTTATGCAAGAGAGAGGTATTTTCGGTATTAATTAAGCTTAATTAATTAATTAGGATTAATTAAGCCAAGAGGGTGGTGCTGGATTGTTGAGATGAACAAGCGAGCTCTGCTCGCTAAGATCGCGAAGCGATCTGAAAAGAACTGCGAAGCAGTTACGGGGGTTGGTGAGCGATAGCGAGCAGGGGGCAGGCCCCCTAGTAAATCTAAAAAAAAAATCGCAAAGAATGTAATCTTGGCACGAAGTACAACATGGTTTAACATGAAAACAACTAACAATCTAACAAAAAAAACACCACTTGAGTACATAGAAATACCCAAATACGTATCTATGCCTCTACGGCTATTTTTTTTCCTACGACTATTTTTATAAAGTGCAATTAAAATTTGTCTGCATTACAAAATATTTAAATCATTTAAAATCTACAGTTTGTACATTACACTTAAACTCAAGAAAATTGCAAAAACTACTTATTACAACTTTTAAAATAAAATGTGCTTTATATTTTGTTGTTATTACGACTCAAAAATTCTAATAATTTAACTTCTGGTCACTAATTTATTTTTATATATTTTCGACCCAACAATCTTTTGAATAGATTTATAAACTTTACTATAGTGACTAGATAAGGCCTTATTCTAGTCACTATAACTTTACTTAACTGAAAAACTGGCGATAAAATAAGCTTTAGATTTTCCTTTAATGATTTTTTTCCGGATAATCCTCAACAGTGCAATGATATTAATTTAACTGAAGTCAATATTGATATAAAATAAAACAAATTAATAACTTGTGAAAGTTAAGGAACAAACATATATTATTTTGCATTTACCTATACCCGTTTTAACACTTTTGTCTCGACCAAACCTTAAACCTGGAAGAAAAATACTTTAAAAGAAAAAAGATAGTACTTTAGCAAAAAAATAAATAAAAATGAAAGGGCGTAAGAATAAAGTCAAATTGATTTCCGTTGCCTTGACTTCAAATGCCCAACGACAGAAACTGTAAAGTAAATGTTATTTCACTTTTTTATAATTAGATTTTACCAAGTAAATGGTCGGAAACACTTATAAATTTAAACCTCTTGTTTAGAAAGCGTTGTTATCGAAAATTGGTCCTGGATTTATTTTAGGGTTAAATCTCCGGAAGAAATAAATGCGATAAACTCTTCAGTTTTTTATGACAAAAAAAGAACAGTTTTTTCCTGAGAGATTTATCATTTTGTAATACTATAGCATATTTTGAGGGAACAGAAATTATATGATTTTTAAGTACAGCGCATAATATAAAAAAACGTGAAGGGTACATTGAAGTATAGTAGAGTGATTAAAAACTAATTTATGCTATAATTATGTACTTCAAATAAAATTTTTGAAGACGGTATTACTATATGTATATATTTTGTAGTGAATTATTTTATACTGCTTTTTAAGTTTCAAATGAACTTTAAGAGGTTACTTGTTTTCATAATTATTCTCTGGTATAATTTCAGTAAGTGCATTTAATTAAACTAATGTAACTGAAGAAATAACGCATCCTAAATTAAAAAACAAACAGTATTTGATTGATTAAAATTTCAATCTCTCTATATTAAAAAAAAGTAACCGTCACCGCTGTCGCCGCCGCTGTTTCAGAAATTTTTATTTTTGAACTCTTTGACTTCTCACAACGCAAAAAGTACTTGACAGAAATTTATGAAATTTGAAATGTTTGTAGAAGAATGTTGGGAGAACATTCTCGAATAAAAAGCTAATTGATGTGATTGTTAGTTCTGGGGTATTTTTAAGGTCAAAGTGGAAGTTTTTGTTTTTTCGCCGCGTAATCGAGTTCAGCGAAAACTATTAGCAGCAGAACTATGATTTTTTGCAGTCACATACTCTGATATATGAAGATGTGCACTACGTCGCCCTTTTTTCGAATTTGCTTTAGAGTAATGAATTTTTAAATTTTCGACAATTTTGACACTTTTTCGGTCTAAAAGAAAAACTATTCACAATAGGAGTAAGATTTTTTAACCACTTATGCTCTTATTTTTTAGAAAAAGATTGGCGTTTAATTCTTTGAAAAATTTTAATTAGTTTTGGAATTATTAAGCATCAAATTTAATTTTTTCATAGGTTTACTAGGTCTTCATCAGACACGTTAAATGTTTTGACGGTCCACTAGATTGTTGTGAGCACGCGTGCACATTATAAATTGAAATAATTATATGTTTTTTCTACAAGATGGTTGATGATTGTCAGTAGACTTCTGGATATTTTTTTAACATTTCAATAAAATTATTGATAAGCAAGAGAGAGGTATTTTCCGTGTTACAAGAGGCTTAATTAAGCGGAGAAAGGGTTGTGCTGGATTGTTGAGATGAACAAGCGAGCTCTTCGGGGTGAAATTATTTATAAGCAAGAGTGATATAAGTAGTTTCGGTTGTAAAGGAGCATTAATTAAGCCGACCAGCGGGGTGTGGGATTGGTAAGATGAAACAAGAACTGCGAAGCAGTTCCGGGGGTTGGTGAGCGATAGCGAGCAGGGGGCATCAGGCTCCCTAGTTATTTAAAAAAACAATGCGTCAATGAAATTACTAACTCCTACTAATTTATTTTTTCCTAATAAATACTAAATTATCAAAACACCATCCTCCTACATGCGGGAGTTTTTCTGAGGGTTGAAAATTCTTATATTATTTTACACAATTAAGATACTAATCAAATATTTTCTTAAATCTTACGTCTACGTAATTTTTGTTTAAGCTATCCTTTTTCTATCAAATATTTGCTCAACAGCACTCCTGTCATTTTAAACCAAGCATTTTCTTAAAACTCCTTGTGCTCGAGCAAAACTTCAAAGCAGACAAACCTTCTGGAGTCTCGCAGCATTTAAATTAAATAACTTAA
The DNA here is from genome assembly GCA_963680715.1 of Tetragnatha montana. Lineage (NCBI taxonomy): Eukaryota > Metazoa > Arthropoda > Arachnida > Araneae > Tetragnathidae > Tetragnatha > Tetragnatha montana. The sequence continues at coordinate 34,905,966 of OY796677.1, forward strand.
TCACGGCGATTAATGTTTGAATAGCCGGTAGGCAGTTTCTGCCGGAATTCATGCTGTGTGATTAATTCGATTAATTTAATTAAGTGTAGCAACAAGTGTTGGGGCCTGAAATTCTTCTCATTAAAGGAGAAAATGCTCCAACGCTGGAACTTAACAGTAGGAAGAAATGTTGGTGGCCGAATTCTTTTGCGCTTAATTGCAACTGTTGGGCTCCAGTTTTGTTGGGTATTTGTTAAGAGTAGGCTGGCTGTGACGGTTGAGTTTGGGTCTGATTGGAGTTTGTATAGATGATGGAGGAGTATTCATTAAAAGGGGTATTCTTTGGGAAGTAAACCACCAGTATATCGTTCTTGATTGAAAAGAGTATAAGACATTGTGTTAGTATACTAGTATACTACAGTAGATACTAGTTACTACTACTTTTAGAGTGTTTTCAGGTGAAGTCACAACCGGTTATTTTCTTTTAACTGTGTACCTTCTGTAGGGCTTTTAACTGTTGCTAAGGCCGTTGTTTATCTGTTGCTAAGACGGTTTTTAGGTATGGGGTCACGTGATTGCAAATGCTCCAATAGAAGAATTCCACGGCTAGTTATTTTTGTAACTGTTAACCTCTGTAGGGCAAAAAACTGTAAGAAACCTTCTGTTGCTATGACTGTTGCTATGTCCGAGTCATGTGATTGAAAATGCTCTTTTGCTTAAGACTCCGGGCATTTCAAAGTATAATCACAGTTTATGTTTGTTATTGGTTTTTCTATCAAACTTTTGCAGCCTTTGCTGGGAAAGGATAATATCACAGGTCTTTTAGAAAGGTACGTTGGGAAGGATTTTTTTATCCCCCCAATTCAGTTTACTCTAAATTTTCTTAGATTAAATTGGAATACCTATGCTAATATATAAATGAGTTTGGTGTAGTTTTATGAATAGATTTTTGTGCATCCATGCATGGGTATAAAACTCATCACATATCACATTTTTAAGTCTCGATTTTTAAATAAAAGTTATAAAGAAAAAAAAACAATGTACAGTTGGGGAAATAAAAAACGACTCAGTTGAGTTTTCTGACGAACCACTTGGGTTAGGAAGACAAATAAGGTGTAATTTTTCATGTCATGAAGTATTCTTTAAATGAAAAAAATTTCGAGTCCTTAGGGGGTCGTCTTCATATTAAACGAAACACTAACTTTTGTTTTTCCTATGGGGGACCCCCAATTATTATGCGTTTTTCTGAAAGAGCATCCCCATAAACCCCCAAATACCAAGTTTCATTCAAATCGTGCGGTAAATAAAGCTTTTCGTTCTGTTTCTTTCGTTTTCGTTTTGGGGGTCGTCTCCAGAGTGAGAAGGGTTAATTTTCTGTAAACACTCTTCCTTAAAAACGGTGGGATAGTAAGACTTTTACTCACCACTTTAATTTTTATTAAAAAGTTTATAAGTAATTTATTGAAATTTTATATCAAATTTAAGTTTTAATTTAAGTTATGGTGATTAAAATAAGGCGACTGTTTCCAGAAAAAGCATTCGCCGGTATACATTTGGCAGCGCTATACGGTCCCTTAAAGAGTGGGAATTTAGTTTAATTCGTTTTTTTACAAAACTATTAAATGAAATCGACTGAAATTTTGGTTTTCCTCATAAAATTACTACCAGAATCGATTACCAAAAAAATATTAAAAGATTTTAAAATTTAATTTTTGGGTCAAAATTAGATGTTAATTATCTATCTATTAACCGTTAAATATCGCTATAAAGCATAACTATTTTGTTTGAGAACACAAATTTGATCTAAATTCAAAGTTTCATATTTTTACACCGAAAACATTTTGACAAATTTCACATTGAATGGTTGACATTTCAAAAATTTATTATGCTTCCATTTGGATACTTACATGGATGAAACTTGGTATTTGGGGGTTTATGGGGATGCTCTTTCAGAAAAACGCATAATAATTGGGGGTCCCCATAGGAAAAACTAAAGTTAGTGTTTCGTTTAATATGAAGACGACCCCCTAAGGACTCGAAATTTTTTTCATTTAAAGAATACTTCATAACATGAAAAATGACACCTTATTTGTCTTCCTAACCCAAGTGGTTCGTCAGAAAACTCAACTGAGTCGTTTTTTATTTCCCCAACTGTACGTTCCGCGACACATTAAACTTTATAACTTTAGCCGAAAAATAACGATCATTTTAAGAGAAACATCTTAACGCTGATATGTTTTAGTCTCTAATTTCAGTGTCTTCATTATTACAAGACTCAACGTGAAAATAAATTGCATAACCATAGTGATACTTTTATATTAATCTACCTGAATGTATTACGTATTATTTGGTTTTCAAAATTGGATTGCTTTTGAACACCATATTTGGTGTTTCACAGAGAAATGCGTGTGTCTTATTGGAAATAAACGTCAAAAATTTCTTTAAGGCATATTGGTACGATGAAAATAATATTTTCCTCAAAAATAATAGTTCTACTTGGTAAAAAATGAAACCTATAAAGGTTTCAAAGTTTAGAATTTTTTGGCTTTTTTCAAAGTTTGCTTTGATCAGCTAGAAATGAGCATTTTTGTTCAAAAGCATTTTTTACACTAAAAGCTCAGTGGAAGGCCTCATTATTGTTATTTCACTGGCTTTTATAATTTAAAATACCAATTTAACACCAAATGGCATCATTCGAGGGAGTTCCTTCGAAGAAATTTGGAATTTAATTCCTTTCGTTCACCGTAGTGCATTATAACCTTTGGTGGTGCAACGTCGCTAAGTGGTACTTTACTCTTAAATTATACGCCCTAAAGGGTGCAGTTAACGCACACAAATAAATATAATCCATCGTCCACAAAGTTAATAAAATTATAAAAGAAGCCTCTTTGTTAGAATGAGCGGCTTCTAGATCGAAGGAATAATTTAAAAAAAACAAACAGACGACATGGGAAGTAGGCAGGAATTCAGGAGACAATAAGCGGTGAGTTAAATGTCTTAAAATGGTATACTTAAATTCGTAAAGAGAACTGTAGTTCGAAATAACTTTTCATAATGTTTTTCTGAATTGTTAGACTCCATACAAAAGCACAAAATATACAAAAACCTTTATTAGAACCATAATTATAATTTAAATTAATACTTGATAGCTCATTGGTATAACTATTTCTTCCCATTCCCATGCCGTCTGTGTTCTGCATATTTTTGTATTTTTCTTTGTAAGTTGTTTTTTTCTTTTATGATCCAAATCAGAAATAGCCCCTATTAATTCGAATGTATTGAGATCTACTGTATTTTAATACAAATACATTACTTATCATGATTTGGATATATACAGTGAAACTAATATTTTCATCAGAACATGTGAGGGAATAGAAAAAAAAAGAGTCGATAGGCATGTGCAATCAGAATATATTGATGTTCTTCCTGATCCTGAAGTAGTTTCAGTGAGAAAATTATTTTCATTTAATGTTCTTAAACCAGCTTAAAATAACTTGTTTCATTTTTTACAACAGCTTATGTATATATGAAACTACATTTCCACTTCGGAGCTTCTCGATGTCTTGTTATGAATAAACTTTAGAATTTTAGAAGTAATGCTTTACTTACTTATCCTCTTCGCGCCAGCTGGCACATAAGGCCTCGAGTCTCTTTCTCCACGCACCCCTGTCCTGGGCCAACCCTCTTGCCTCCTCCCATTCATTCCCTCTTTTACGTTTTCCGTCGGGTGCCCAATTAAGTGCGATGTTAGCAGGGCAATCCCGTTCTGAACGAAGGACATGTCCAGTCCATCTCCATCGTCTCTTCAGAATATCTTCTTGAATGGGCGATAATTTTGCCCTTTTTAATAAATCTTTGTTTGATATGGTGTTAGGCCAGAAAATCTTCAATATAATTCTTAGACATTTGTTCTGGAATATTTCTAATTTTTCTATTTCAGTTTTACGGATATCCCAACATTCAGCACCATATAAAAGTATGGAGCGAACAGTAGCTTTAAAAACATTTAATTTTGTGTTGATTTTTATATTTGAAGCCCTCCAAAATTTTTGAAGGCTTTTGAAACATATTCTAGCTTTTATGATTCTTTGGTTGATATCTTCGCTGCTACCTCCTTGCTTATTTACTATTGCTCCAAGATAATTAAGTTAAAGTTAAATAATTAAAGTTCATTATTAATTAAACCCAATCCATATTTATTAAAAAATCCTTAGGATTATTCCAAACAATATTTTAACGTACCAAAATGACATTCTTTACTCAATAAAAGAAAATTATCCTCTTATAGTCCAGGCAAATTAGACATTGACCCGGACATTCAATATAACAGGCTGAAAATTGGTAGAAATGTAGAGGATAGTGTTCTGATTGATATCCTAAAATTCCCAAAAATTCTATCTTGGGGAAAATCCGCCATTTTGAAAAAACCACCGCCATCTTGAGTTGCGTTTTCTAGCATTGCGACTCAACCAAGCGTTCGATTGTGTTCTTTTTTGTCCCAAATTGTTTAACAATGAGTAGGTATATTAAGAGGCAACATCAAAAAGTTCGAAACCAAAAAGTTTATTTAATTGTAATTAATTTTTATTTAAAAAATGCTTTGCTGTGTAAAAAGGTAGGTAGATATTCCAAATATCAAGCTGAAAATTGGTGGAAATGTTGAGGATAGTATCCTGATTGATACCCCAAAATATCCATCCAAGACTGCCATTTCGAACAACCACCGCAATCTTGGATTGCGTTTTCAAGCTTTGCGACTGTACCAAGCTTTCGATTGTGTTCCCTTTTGCTCCAAATTGTTTAATAATAAGTATTTTAAGAGACAACGTCAAAAAGTTCGAAATAAAATAGTTAATCTAATTATAAGTAATTTTTATTTAATTATATTTTTGAAGGGTCAAAATACAGATAGACATTCAAAATAACAAGCTGAAAATTGGTGGAAACGTAGAGGATAGTGGTGCTGATTGATATACCAAAATTTCCAAAAAAATCCCTCTTCGGGAAAATCCACCACTTTGAAAAAACCAACATCATCAAGCATAGTGACAGTCCAATTTTTCTCTTTACACATCAATGAAATTTCCCCAAAACTCATTATTGTAGCAAAAAAAAAACTGGAATGGGATGGAAAAAACGGTGATATTTTCGACCATACAAGTAATGACATGTTTCGATTGAATGAATGAACTACATTTTAAGTCTAAATATACTTCAATCGCTTGAATAGTTTTTGAAATATTCGACTTTAAAATTCCAGTGTTTTTATTTTTCCCTAAAGTCCAGGAAAATTTACATTACATTATTTTAATTTAAAACAGGCAAATAATCAAGCTTATATTTAAATACTGGAACATTTACTTCAACTACAAATACTTACAAACAAAGACACATTTTACTTAAGAAATATCTTTCCTACATTTAAAATGCAATGCAAAAATATTGACTGGGTCTCATTAACATATTTTTTATTTACCCAAGGGGATTTACTTTGTGCCACAACTTAAACACTAATTTACATGATGTTCAAATTCATGAAATTGGATGGTGCTGCCCAATTGGAAGAAAAAAAATTTTTTCATTTATCTAACAAACATTCATTATATTCACAGGAATTTTAACAAAGAAAGTTGTTGAAGTTTTACTTTTTCTTTGATAATTAAGTATTAGCGTAGAAGAACATAATAAAAATGCTTTTCAGGGATTTAATGGTTAATATATCCCCCAAAATTTAGATACAACCTCTAAAATTCTCTCTGAACGTCACACCTGTCACAATGGAATGGCCCCTAAGTAAATTGTGCAATAGCTTAAAAATTATGTTCTCACTGAAAAGTACCTAAAACTAAATTATAAAATATAATTTAAAAGAATTGAATGTTGCATTGTTCAAAATACTTCTCAACTCTACTCAATAGCAAGGTGAAGCGGTGTACAACCAAGGAGACAACCTTCATCAATAGCAGCACCGCATTTTTTTAAAACTTTGACTGCTTTCAAACGCCCGAACTCCGCTGCTCTATGAAGTGGGGTACATCCACTCCAATTTTTAGCATTCAAAGATGCACCTTTGCTGATTAAAAACTCAAGTATATCCGTTTGATTACGTGTAGCTGCGCAGTGAAGCGGTGTAAAACTCACATTATCCGCAGAATTTACAGCAGCACCACTTTCTACTAAAACTTTGACTGCTTTCAAACGCCCGAACTCCGCTGCTCTATGAAGTGGGGTACATCCACTCCAATTTTTAGCATTCAAAGATGCACCTTTGCTGATTAAAAACTCAAGTATATCCGTTTGATTACGTGTAGCTGCGCAGTGAAGCGGTGTAAAACTCACATTATCCGCAGAATTTACAGCAGCACCACTTTCTACTAAAACTTTGACTGCTTTCAAACGCCCGAACTCCGCTGCTCTATGAAGTGGGGTACATCCACTCCAATTTTTAGCATTCAAAGATGCACCTTTGCTGATTAAAAACTCAAGTATATCCGTTTGATTACGTGTAGCTGCGCAGTGAAGCGGTGTAAAACTCACATTATCCGCAGAATTTACAGCAGCACCACTTTCTACTAAAACTTTGACTGCTTTCAAACGCCCGAACTCCGCTGCTCTATGAAGTGGGGTAACTCCACCATAAGTTTTAGCATTCAAAGATGCACCTTTGCTGATTAAAAACTCAAGTATATCCGTTTGATTACGTGTAGCTGCCCAGTGAAGCGGTGTAACATTCATTCCATCCGCAGAATTTACAGCAGCACCACTTTCTACTAAAACTTTGACTGCTTTCAAACGCCCTAACTTTGCTGCTCTATGAAGTGGGGTCCATCCATGCCAATTTTGAGCACTCAAAGATGCACCTTTACTGATTAAAAACTCAAGTATATCCGTTTGATTACATGTAGCTGCACGGTGAAGTGGGGCTTCTTTTTTGTGATTGACAGCTTCTAGAGAAGCACCGTAATCTACTAAAGCTTTAACTATTTCTAAACTACCGGTTTTGTTGAAATTGTTTTTAGCATTTAAATACTCCCAAGAACTAGCAAATCGGCATTCAGCAGCTGCTAAATGCAAGGCCGTTCCTCTCTCGCCACAATGGGCATTGACATCGATGGTGTCCCGCAGGCTCGACAACAACATCCTGACCATGAAGATGTTTCGCGTCATCACAGCCACATGAAGAGCTGTGAAACCGTCGTCGTTCCTCGCATTCACTCGATCAGCAGGGAACGACCGCAGTGCGGCGCAGATGTCGCTTTCGTTGCTTGGCTCGGGATTATTGTTGCGGAGCACCAACTGATGAATCAGGTAGTTTCCATAGGGATCCTTCACGTCACAAGCTAAGGATTGGAGTGAATTAGGTGAACGTAAGGGAGGAAGGAAGTAAGTGAAGGGAGGAAGGAAGTAAGTGAAGAATGGCTGGTGAAGGTCGCGTGATGAAAAGTCCATACCTGCAAATTCATTAACTATTAGTAACTAGTGAAGCAAAAAATTTATCATTTAATTATTTTAAATGAAGAAGCAAAACGTAAATAGTTTCGAACAATGTTGACCACTATTTATATAGTATTAGTTTCTTACTTGAAATTTTGCGGCTCGGAGTAGGATCCAGGGTTGGAAAAAAAAACCAGGTTTTTTAAAAAAAAACCCCTAAAAACCCGTTTTTTTTTTGTTCAAACCGGGTTTTTTAACTGAAATTCTTCCATAACACATAAATACAAATATTTCTGATTGTTTTCATTAATGAATGCATTGAATAAATAGTTCATCAATTCAGCTATTAACTAAGTGACTTAATTAATCAATTAAAATTAATTTTATTTAATTAAAAAAAGTTAAAATTATACATAACCATAAAAAAACAAGGGAGTCTGTTTAAAGGACCATCATCAAAGGGAGAGCATTAAAAAACCATCTGGTTTTTATAATGCATATTATATTTAAAAATCCAGTGCTTATTTGATTAAAAAAACCAATTGGTTTTTATTATGCATTCAAATATCCAGTTCTTAATGAATTAAAAAAACCAAATAGTTTTTTTTATAAATAAAACCAAGGGAGTCTTTTTAGAGCATTTAAAACCAACTGGTTTTTATAATGCACAATTAAAAATCCAATGGATTAAAAAAAACAATTGGTTTTTATGACACATTCAAATGATATCTAGTCTAGTTCTAAATGAATTAAAAAAAAACAATTTTTTGAGAAAATTCTCTTCTCAATTCTATTTATATTGATTGTGGATCTCAACGTCTCTGTAGTTATTACGCCAACTATTTTTTTAATGCACGGAAATGTTATAGGGAAAAAAATTAGTTTGTTTTTGAGGATGATTTATGCTTTTCTTTACTGAGTAATGGTAATGGGATATAAGGGGTCATCCAACAGTTTAAATGCTTAGAACGTTTTATTAAGATATAATGATATGACATTTTTATCCTGAGAGAAGTAACTGTCAGAACATTTTCTACGGATATAATTTCTTTATTATTATTTAACATTTGTAAAATGTATTCAAACGGCTGAGTTAGGAAAAACTACACTCTAATTATATCTTTACTTAAAAGTTGCTTTTGGAAAGTATATCAATCAGTGTTACGAAAATATTTTAAATGTAATTATTAATAACGAGAAACAATCATCACCAAGGACGTAAATAAAACATAATTATGAATTTAACATGAGTTATTGTTATAATTCTATAATAATTATTGTTTATGAGAAATAACTACTTCAAAGGCTATTAAAAATTATGCTTAGTATGTGGATAGGTATACTATTATTTTTAACCAACCACTTTATATAGAATTAGGTGCATCAATAATTTAATGCTTTTAAGTTTAATTTTGAGTTACTGAAAATAATATTATTAAATATGACCTAGTATCAATGCTGGTGCAATAACTTGTTTTCAAGATTTAATAATGATGAAATATTTTTCTATTTTGCTTTTAGTTGAAATTCAAACTTCGGAACAGTTTTATGTTACAAACTATATCTATGCAGCATACCAATGTTTGTCATGACTTTGGCAATTAGGTGTCACTAGACGTGTCCTAAAACATGTCTGAATCTTTTGAGACATTGAAGATGTGCTTAATGTCTTCTCCTATACTGAGGCAAGCAGACGGATCAAAGCCTTTCACTATCCGTACTGATGCAAGTAACTTTGCACTTGGTGCAGTACTTCTTCAGGGAAGTGGATCTGATGAATACGTCATCGAATACGCAAGTCGTCTTCTGAATCCAGCGGAGCGAAATTACTCCACAACTGAACGCGAGGCTCTAGCAGTGGTATGGGCTTTAGAAAAATTCCGTGGTTATGTTGAGCATCAACAAATACTTATCGCATCAGATCATCAACCTCTTAAATGGCTATTGAGTATGAAGTCACCGTCTGGCCGACTGGCCCGGTGGGCCCTGAAAATTCAGTCCTTCAATCTGAAGATTGATTATACCCCAGGGAAAGTCAATGTAGTTGCTGATATGCTCTCAAGGCCGTCGTATGTTGAGGACAGTACTACGAATGCAAATGCTATCACCGTTGATATGCCATCCCGGAGACCCAGTGACATTCGAAAGGGTCAGCTGGAAGACGAGCAATTAAAGAAAATTATTGACTGTTTTGAGAGAATGGATAAAGATGAAGATTTTGCAAACTACACTAGTCGCGGATACCTAATGGATCAAGGTATCTTGTATAGGTACTCACCTGAAAATGACGAAGAAGGAGCTCAATTAGTAGTCCCTGTTCAAGAGCGAGAAAGAATACTTCAGGAATACCATGATGATTCCACAGCGGGACACTATGGAGCCGAAGGTACTTACCATAAGGTTGCCTCAAGATACTATTTTACAGGGATGAGAAAATTTATTGCCGATTATGTCAAAAATTGTCCAGACTGCAATCGTTATAAACCAAGCAACCAGAAGCCAAGTGGTCTTCTTAGAACTCCAGTTTATGCCCAAAGGTTCGAAACCCTTGCAATTGACTTATTTGGACCTCTTCCAGAAACCCCGTCTGGTAAGAAGTGGGTTTTTCTAGTTGAAGACACCAGCACAAAGTGGGTTGAACTGTTTGCGCTCGAAGAGGCTACGGCTGCAACCTGTGCAAAGACTCTAGTAGAGGAAATTTTTCTAAGATATGGACTTCCACGTAGACTCATAAGTGACAATGGACCACAGTTTGTTAGTGCTGTGATGCAACAAACTTGTAATTTTCTTGGAATTAAGCAAGACCTTAATCCTGTTTACCATCCCCAAGCTAACCCAGCTGAACGTAAAAACAGAGATCTGAAGCCAAGACTCGCCATATTAGTCCGAAATGAACATGATGCCTGGGAAGAAAAATTACCCCTGATACGTTTCGCTATGAACACAGCCAAGTGTGATACTACCAACCACACTGCAGCTTTCTTGCAGTTTGGAAGAGAGTTAAGAACTCCAGATGATGTTACCCACGACTTGAGAACTCTTATCAATAATGACAATTTTGTCGCAGAAATAACCCCATACCTCAAACGATTTGTAGAACGAATGACGGATGTTAAAGACCACGTCGAAAAGAAGCAAGATCAACGAAAAACATATTATGATCGTCGACGACGTCAATATTTCTTCCAACCCGGTGACAAAGTATGGGTTGCCCTGCACCCTGTCAGCAAAGCCCATAACAAGAAAACCAAAAAGTTCATGCCAAAACGCGAAGGTCCATATGTGGTGATCACCAATCGTTCACCGACCACTTACGAGATCGCTGACCCAGTGAAGCCCTCTGAAATTTTAGGAGTTTATCATTGTTCAGCTCTGAGACCTTATCATATTTCAGAGTCCAGAGACGATGGAACTTTTGTGGCTCCTCTCCGTAGACGTGGCAGACCAAAGAACTCCTGACTCCTCGCCGGGACTTCTTCGGAGTCAGAGGGGGAGTCTGTAACAGCGCCCTCTCTCTCCTAACTCTGAAACTGAGACTAGCGCCCCCTAGTAGCGGTTATGTACGTTTGACAGTAGACTCCAGACTCTTGGAGGGGAAGGACGTACCTTCCAATCCGTCCGTCACCGAACGATAACAATGATATCCTTTTTATGTGTAGCATTCGTATTTTGTGTGCTGTTTGTCTTGTACTATTAATTGTCCTTTAAGTGTTTTCATTAAATTAAATGTTATATTATATTAGCTATTTTCCTTGATTCTTTGTTTTGTGGCTTTATTGACAACAATAAGCTACAGCATTAATTAAGCCGACCAGCGGGGTGTGGGATTGGTAAGATGAAACAAGAACTGCGAAGCAGTTCCGGGGGTTGGTGAGCGATAGCGAGCAGGGGGCAGGCTCCCTAGTTATTTAAAAAAAACAATGCGTCAATGAAATTACTAACTCCTACTAATTTATTTTTTCCTAATAAATACTAAATTATCAAAACACCATCCTCCTACATGCGGGAGTTTTTCTGAGGGTTGAAAATTCTTATATTATTTAACACAATTAAGATACTAATATTCAAATATTTTCTTAAATCTTACGTCTACGTAATTTTTGTTTAAGCTATCCTTTTTCTATCAAATATTTGCTCAACAGCACTCCTGTCATTTTAAACCAAGCATTTTCTTAAAACTCCTTGTGCTCAAGCAAAACTTCAAAGCAGACAAACCTTCTGGAGTCTCGCAGCATTTAAATTAAATAACTTAATCACGGCGATTAATGTTTGAATAGCCGGTAGGCAGTTTCTGCCGGAATTCATGCTGTGTGATTAATTCGATTAATTTAATTAAGTGTAGCAACAAGTGTTGGGGCCTGAAATTCTTCTCATTAAAGGAGAAAATGCTCCAACGCTGGAACTTAACAGTAGGAAGAAATGTTGGTGGCCGAATTCTTTTGCGCTTAATTGCAACTGTTGGGCTCCAGTTTTGTTGGGTATTTGTTAAGAGTAGGCTGGCTGTGACGGTTGAGTTTGGGTCTGATTGGAGTTTGTATAGATGATGGAGGAGTATTCATTAAAAGGGGTATTCTTTGGGAAGTAAACCACCAGTATATCGTTCTTGATTGAAAAGAGTATAAGACATTGTATTAGTATACTAGTATACTACAGTAGATACTAGTTACTACTACTTTTAGAGTGTTTTCAGGTGAAGTCACAACCGGTTATTTTCTTTTAACTGTGTACCTTCTGTAGGGCTTTTAACTGTTGCTAAGACGGTTTTTAGGTATGGGGTCACGTGATTGCAAATGCTCCAATAGAAGAATTCCACGGCTAGTTATTTTTGTAACTGTTAACCTCTGTAGGGCAAAAAACTGTAACAACCTTCTGTTGCTATGACTGTTGCTATGTCCGAGTCATGTGATTGAAAATGCTCTTTTGCTTAAGACTCCGGGCATTTCAAAGTATAATCACAGTTTATGTTTGTTATTGGTTTTTCTATCAAACTTTTGCAGCCTTTGCTGGGAAAGGATAATATCACAGGTCTTTTAGAAAGGTACGTTGGGAAGGATTTTTTTATCCCCCCAATTCGGTTTACTCTAAATTTTCTTAGATTAAATTGGAATACCTATGCTAATATATAAATGAGTTTGGTGTAGTTTTATGAATAGATTTTTGTGCATCCATGCATGGGTATAAAACTCATCACATATCACATTTTTAAGTCTCGATTTTTAAATAAAAGTTATAAAGAAAAAAAAACAATGTACAGTTGGGGAAATAAAAAACGACTCAGTTGAGTTTTCTGACCAACCACTTGGGTTAGGAAGACAAATAAGGTGTAATTTTTCATGTCATGAAGTATTCTTTAAATGAAAAAAAATTTCGAGTCCTTAGGGGGTCGTCTTCATATTAAACGAAACACTAACTTTTGTTTTTCCTATGGGGGACCCCCAATTATTATGCGTTTTTCTGAAAGAGCATCCCCATAAACCCCCAAATACCAAGTTTCATTCAAATCGTGCGGTAAATAAAGCTTTTCGTTCTGTTTCTTTCGTTTTCGTTTTGGGGGTCGTCTCCAGAGTGAGAAGGGTTAATTTTCTGTAAACACTCTTCCTTAAAAACGGTGGGATAGTAAGACTTTTACTCACCACTTTAATTTTTATTAAAAAGTTTATAAGTAATTTATTGAAATTTAATATAAAATTTAGGTTTTAATTTAAGTTATGGAGATTAAAATAAGGCGACTGTTTCCAGAAAAAGCATTCACCGGTATACATTTGCAGCGGTATACGGTCCCTTAAAGAGTGGGAATTTAGTTTAATTCGTTTTTTTACAAAACTATTAAATGAAATCGACTGAAATTTTGGTTTTCCTCATAAAATTACTACCAGAATCGATTACCATAAAAATATTAAAAGATTTTAAAATTTAATTTTTGGGTCAAAATTAGATGTTAATTATCTATCTATTAACCGTTAAATATCGCTATAAAAGCATAATTATTTTGTTTGGGAACACAAATTTGATCTAAATTCAAAGTTTCATATTTTTACACCGAAAACATTTTGACAAATTTCACATTGAATGGTTGACATTTCAAAAATTTATTATGCTTCCATTTGGATACTTACATGGATCAAACTTGGTATTTGGGGGTTTATGGGGATGCTCTTTCAGAAAAACGCATAATAATTGGGGGTCCCTATAGGAAAAACAAAAGTTAGTGTTTCGTTTAATATGAAGACGACCCCCTAAGGACTCGAAATTTTTTTTCATTTAAAGAATACTTCATGACATGAAAAATGACACCTTATTTGTCTTCCTAACCCAAGTGGTTCGTCAGAAAACTCAACTGAGTCGTTTTTTATTTCCCCAACTGTACGTTCCGCGACACATTAAACTTTATAACTTTAGCCGAAAAATAACGATCATTTTAAGAGAAACATCTTAACGCTGATATGTTTTAGTCTCTAATTTCAGTGTCTTCATTATTACAAGACTCAACGTGAAAATAAATTGCATAACCATAGTGATACTTTTATATTAATCTACCTGAATGTATTACGTATTATTTGGTTTTCAAAATTGGATTGCTTTTGAACACCATATTTGGTGTTTCACAGAAAAATGCGTGTGTCTTATTGGAAATAAACGTCAAAAATTTCTTTAAGGCATATTGGTACGATGAAAATAATATTTTCCTCAAAAATAATAAAGTTCTACTTGGTAAAAAATGAAACCTATAAAGGTTTCAAAGTTTAGAATTTTTTGGCTTTTTTCAAAGTTTGGCTTTGATCAGCTAGAAATGAGCATTTTTGTTCAAAAGCATTTTTTACACTAAAAGCTCAGTGGAAGGCCTCATTATTGTTATTTCACTGGCTTTTATAATTTAAAATACCAATTTAACACCAAATGGCATCATTCGAGGGAGTTCCTTCGAAGAAATTTGGAATTTAATTCCTTTCGTTCACCGTAGTGCATTATAACCTTTGGTGGTGCAACGTCGCTAAGTGGTACTTTACTCTTAAATTATACGCCCTAAAGGGTGCAGTTAACGCACACAAATAAATATAATCCATCGTCCACAAAGTTAATAAAATTATAAAAGAAGCCTCTTTGTTAGAATGAGCGGCTTCTAGATCGAAGGAATAATTTAAAAAGAAAACAGACGACATGGGAAGTAGGCAGGAATTCAGGAGACAAGCGGTGAGTTAAATGTCTTAAAATGGTATACTTAAATTCGTACAGAGAACTGTAGTTCGAAATAACTTTTCATAATGTTTTTCTGAATTGTTAGACTCCATACAAAAGCACAAAATATACAAAAACCTTTATTAGAACCATAATTATAATTTAAATTAATACTTGATAGCTCATTGGTATAACTATTTCTTCCCATTCCCATGCCGTCTGTGTTCTGCATATTTTTGTATTTTTCTTTGTAAGTTGTCTTTTTCTTTTATGATCTAAATCAGAAATAGCCCCAATTAATTCGAATGTTTGGAGATCTACTGTATTTTAATACAAATACATTACTTATCATGATTTGGATATATACAGTGAAACTAATATTTTCATCAGAACATGTGAGGGAATAGAAAAAAAAGAGTCGATAGGCATGTGCAATCAGAATATATTGATGTTCTTCCTGATCCTGAAGGAGTTTCAGTGAGAAAATTATTTTTATTTAATGTTCTTAAACCAGCTTAAAATAACTTGTTTCATTTTTTACAACAGCTTATGTATATATGAAACTACATTTCCACTTCGGAGCTTCTCGATGTCTTGTTATGAATAAACTTTAGAATTTTAGAAGTAATGCTTTACTTACTTATCCTCTTCGCGCCAGCTGGCACATAAGGCCTCGAATCTCTTTCTCCACGCACCCCTGTCCTGGGCCAACCCTCTTGCCTCCTCCCATTCATTCCCTCTTTTACGTTTTCCGTCGGGTGCCCAATTAAGTGCGATGTTAGCAGGGCAATCCCGTTCTGAACGAAGGACATGTCCAGTCCATCTCCATCGTCTCTTCAGAATATCTTCTTGAATGGGCGATAATTTTGCCCTTTTTAATAAATCTTTGTTTGATATGGTGTTAGGCCAGAAAATCTTCAATATAATTCTTAGACATTTGTTCTGGAATATTTCTAATTTTTCTATTTCAGTTTTACGGATATCCCAACATTCAGCACCATATAAAAGTATGGAGCGAACAGTAGCTTTAAAAACATTTAATTTTGTGTTGATTTTTATATTTGAAGCCCTCCAAAATTTTTGAAGGCTTTTGAAACATATTCTAGCTTTTATGATTCTTTGGTTGATATCTTCGCTGCTACCTCCTTGCTTATTTACTATTGCTCCAAGATAATTAAGTTAAAGTTAAATAATTAAAGTTCATTATTAATTAAACCCAATCCATATTTATTAAAAAATCCTTAGGATTATTCCAAACAATATTTTAACGTACCAAAATGACATTCTTTACTGAATAAAAGAAAATTATCCTCTTATAGTCCAGGCAAATTAGACATTGACCCGGACATTCAATATAACAGGCTGAAAATTGGTAGAAATGTAGAGGATAGTGTTCTGATTGATATCCTAAAATTCCCAAAAATTCTATCTTGGGGAAAATCCGCCATTTTGAAAAAACCACCGCCATCTTGAGTTGCGTTTTCTAGCATTGCGACTCAACCAAGCGTTCGATTGTGTTCTTTTTTGTCCCAAATTGTTTAACAATGAGTAGGTATATTAAGAGGCAACATCAAAAAGTTCGAAACCAAAAAGTTTATTTAATTGTAATTAATTTTTATTTAAAAAATGCTTTGCTGTGTAAAAAGGTAGGTAGATATTCCAAATATCAAGCTGAAAATTGGTGGAAATGTTGAGGATAGTATCCTGATTGATACCCCAAAATATCCATCCAAGACTGCCATTTCGAACAACCACCGCAATCTTGGATTGCGTTTTCAAGCTTTGCGACTGTACCAAGCTTTCGATTGTGTTCCCTTTTGCTCCAAATTGTTTAATAATAAGTATTTTAAGAGACAACGTCAAAAAGTTCGAAATAAAATAGTTAATCTAATTATAAGTAATTTTTATTTAATTATATTTTTGAAGGGTCAAAATACAGATAGACATTCAAAATAACAAGCTGAAAATTGGTGGAAACGTAGAGGATAGTGGTGCTGATTGATATACCAAAATTTCCAAAAAAATCCCTCTTCGGGAAAATCCACCACTTTGAAAAAACCAACATCATCAAGCATAGTGACAGTCCAATTTTTCTCTTTACACATCAATGAAATTTCCCCAAAACTCATTATTGTAGCAAAAAAAAAACTGGAATGGGATGGAAAAAACGGTGATATTTTCGACCATACAAGTAATGACATGTTTCGATTGAATGAATGAACTACATTTTAAGTCTAAATATACTTCAATCGCTTGAATAGTTTTTGAAATATTCGACTTTAAAATTCCAGTGTTTTTATTTTTCCCTAAAGTCCAGGAAAATTTACATTACATTATTTTAATTTAAAACAGGCAAATAATCAAGCTTATATTTAAATACTGGAACATTTACTTCAACTACAAATACTTACAAACAAAGACACATTTTACTTAAGAAATATCTTTCCTACATTTAAAATGCAATGCAAAAATATTGACTGGGTCTCATTAACATATTTTTTATTTACCCAAGGGGATTTACTTTGTGCCACAACTTAAACACTAATTTACATGATGTTCAAATTCATGAAATTGGATGGTGCTGCCCAATTGGAAGAAAAAAAATTTTTTCATTTATCTAACAAACATTCATTATATTCACAGGAATTTTAACAAAGAAAGTTGTTGAAGTTTTACTTTTTCTTTGATAATTAAGTATTAGCGTAGAAGAACATAATAAAAATGCTTTTCAGGGATTTAATGGTTAATATATCCCCCAAAATTTAGATACAACCTCTAAAATTCTCTCTGAACGTCACACCCGTCACAATGGAATGGCCCCTAAGTAAATTGTGCAATAGCTTAAAAATTATGTTCTCACTGAAAAGTACCTAAAACTAAATTATAAAATATAATTTAAAAGAATTGAATGTTGCATTGTTCAAAATACTTCTCAACTCTACTCAATAGCAAGGTGAAGCGGTGTACAACCAAGGAGACAACCTTCATCAATAGCAGCACCGCATTTTTTTAAAACTTTGACTGCTTTCAAACGCCCGAACTCCGCTGCTCTATGAAGTGGGGTACATCCACTCCAATTTTTAGCATTCAAAGATGCACCTTTGCTGATTAAAAACTCAAGTATATCCGTTTGATTACGTGTAGCTGCGCAGTGAAGCGGTGTAAAACTCACATTATCCGCAGAATTTACAGCAGCACCACTTTCTACTAAAACTTGGACTGCTTTCAAACGCCCGAACTCCGCTGCTCTATGAAGTGGGGTACATCCACTCCAATTTTTAGCATTCAAAGATGCACCTTTGCTGATTAAAAACTCAAGTATATCCGTTTGATTACGTGTAGCTGCGCAGTGAAGCGGTGTAAAATTCACATTATCCGCAGAATTTACAGCAGCACCACTTTCTACTAAAACTTTGACTGCTTTCAAACGCCCGAACTCCGCTGCTCTATGAAGTGGGGTACATCCACTCCAATTTTTAGCATTCAAAGATGCACCTTTGCTGATTAAAAACTCAAGTATATCCGTTTGATTACGTGTAGCTGCGCAGTGAAGCGGTGTAAAACTCACATTATCCGCAGAATTTACAGCAGCACCACTTTCTACTAAAACTTGGACTGCTTTCAAACGCCCGAACTCCGCTGCTCTATGAAGTGGGGTAACTCCACCATAAGTTATAGCATTCAAAGATGCACCTTTGCTGATTAAAAACTCAAGTATATCCGTTTGATTACGTGTAGCTGCCCAGTGAAGCGGTGTAACATTCATTCCATCCGCAGAATTTACAGCAGCACCACTTTCTACTAAAACTTTGACTGCTTTCAAACGCCCTAACTTTGCTGCTCTATGAAGTGGGGTCCATCCATGCCAATTTTGAGCACTCAAAGATGCACCTTTACTGATTAAAAACTCAAGTATATCCGTTTGATTACATGTAGCTGCACGGTGAAGTGGGGCTTCTTTTTTGTGATTGACAGCTTCTAGAGAAGCACCGTAATCTACTAAAGCTTTAACTATTTCTAAACTACCGGTTTTGTTGAAATTGTTTTTAGCATTTAAATACTCCCAAGAACTAGCAAATCGGCATTCAGCAGCTGCTAAATGCAAGGCCGTTCCTCTCTCGCCACAATGGGCATTGACATCGATGGTGCCCCGCAGGCTCGACAACAACATCCTGACCATGAAGATGTTTCGCGTCATCACAGCCACATGAAGAGCTGTGAAACCGTCGTCGTTCCTCGCATTCACTCGATCAGCAGGGAACGACCGCAGTGCGGCGCAGATGTCGCTTTCGTTGCTTGGCTCGGGATTATTGTTGCGGAGCACCAACTGATGAATCAGGTAGTTTCCATAGGGATCCTTCACGTCACAAGCTAAGGATTGGAGTGAATTAGGTGAACGTAAGGGAGGAAGGAAGTAAGTGAAGGGAGGAAGGAAGTAAGTGAAGAATGGCTGGTGAAGGTCGCGTGATGAAAAGTCCATACCTGCAAATTCATTAACTATTAGTAACTAGTGAAGCAAAAAATTTATCATTTAATTATTTTAAATAAATGAAGAAGCAAAACGTAAATAGTTTCGAACAATGTTGACCACTATTTATATAGTATTAGTTTCTTACTTGAAATTTTGCGGCTCGGAGTAGGATCCAGGGTTGGAAAAAAAAAACCAGGTTTTTTTAAAAAAAACCCCTAAAAACCCGTTTTTTTTTTGTTCAAACCGGGTTTTTTAACTGAAATTCTTCCATAACACATAAATACAAATATTTCTGATTGTTTTCATTAATGAATGCATTGAATAAATAGTTCATCAATTCAGCTATTAACTAAGTGACTTAATTAATCAATTAAAATTAATTTTATTTAATTAAAAAAAGTTAAAATTATACATAACCATAAAAAAACAAGGGAGTCTGTTTAAAGGACCATCATCAAAGGGAGAGCATTAAAAAACCATCTGGTTTTTATAATGCATATTATATTTAAAAATCCAGTGCTTATTTGATTAAAAAAACCAATTGGTTTTTATTATGCATTCAAATATCCAGTTCTTAATGAATTAAAAAAACCAAATAGTTTTTTTTATAAATAAAACCAAGGGAGTCTTTTTAGAGCATTTAAAACCAACTGGTTTTTATAATGCACAATTAAAAATCCAATGGATTAAAAAAAAACAATTGGTTTTTATGACACATTCAAATAATATCTAGTCTAGTTCTAAATGAATTAAAAAAAAACAATTTTTTGAGAAAATTCTCTTCTCAATTCTCTTTATATTGATTGTGGATCTCAACGTCTCTGTAGTTATTACGCCAACTATTTTTTTAATGCACGGAAATGTTATAGGGAAAAAAATTAGTTTGTTTTTGAGGATGATTTATGCTTTTCTTTACTGAGTAATGGTAATGGGATATAAGGGGTCATCCAACAGTTTAAATGCTTAGAACGTTTTATTAAGATATAATGATATGACATTTTTATCCTGAGAGAAGTAACTGTCAGAACATTTTCTACGGATATAATTTCTTTATTATTATTTAACATTTGTAAAATGTATTCAAACGGCTGAGTTAGGAAAAACTACACTCTAATTATATCTTTACTTAAAAGTTGCTTTTGGAAAGTATATCAATCAGTGTTACGAAAATATTTTAAATGTAATTATTAATAACGAGAAACAATCATCACCAAGGACGTAAATAAAACATAATTATGAATTTAACATGAGTTATTGTTATAATTCTATAATAATTATTGTTTATGAGAAATAACTACTTCAAAGGCTATTAAAAATTATGCTTAGTATGTGGATAGGTATACTATTATTTTTAACCAACCACTTTATATAGAATTAGGTGCATCAATAATTTAATGCTTTTAAGTTTAATTTTGAGTTACTGAAAATAATATTATTAAATATGACCTAGTATCAATGCTGGTGCAATAACTTGTTTTCAAGATTTAATAATGATGAAATATTTTTCTATTTTGCTTTTAGTTGAAATTCAAACTTCGGAACAGTTTTATGTTACAAACTATATCTATGCAGCATACCAATGTTTGTCATGACTTTGGCAATTAGGTGTCACTAGACGTGTCCTAAAACATGTCTGAATCTTTTGAGACATTGAAGATGTGCTTAATGTCTTCTCCTATACTGAGGCAAGCAGACGGATCAAAGCCTTTCACTATCCGTACTGATGCAAGTAACTTTGCACTTGGTGCAGTACTTCTTCAGGGAAGTGGATCTGATGAATACGTCATCGAATACGCAAGTCGTCTTCTGAATCCAGCGGAGCGAAATTACTCCACAACTGAACGCGAGGCTCTAGCAGTGGTATGGGCTTTAGAAAAATTCCGTGGTTATGTTGAGCATCAACAAATACTTATCGCATCAGATCATCAACCTCTTAAATGGCTATTGAGTATGAAGTCACCGTCTGGCCGACTGGCCCTGAAAATTCAGTCCTTCAATCTGAAGATTGATTATACCCCAGGGAAAGTCAATGTAGTTGCTGATATGCTCTCAAGGCCGTCGTATGTTGAGGACAGTACTACGAATGCAAATGCTATCACCGTTGATATGCCATCCCGGAGACCCAGTGACATTCGAAAGGGTCAGCTGGAAGACGAGCAATTAAAGAAAATTATTGACTGTTTTGAGAGAATGGATAAAGATGAAGATTTTGCAAACTACACTAGTCGCGGATACCTAATGGATCAAGGTATCTTGTATAGGTACTCACCTGAAAATGACGAAGAAGGAGCTCAATTAGTAGTCCCTGTTCAAGAGCGAGAAAGAATACTTCAGGAATACCATGATGATTCCACAGCGGGACACTATGGAGCCGAAGGTACTTACCATAAGGTTGCCTCAAGATACTATTTTACAGGGATGAGAAAATTTATTGCCGATTATGTCAAAAATTGTCCAGACTGCAATCGTTATAAACCAAGCAACCAGAAGCCAAGTGGTCTTCTTAGAACTCCAGTTTATGCCCAAAGGTTCGAAACCCTTGCAATTGACTTATTTGGACCTCTTCCAGAAACCCCGTCTGGTAAGAAGTGGGTTTTTCTAGTTGAAGACACCAGCACAAAGTGGGTTGAACTGTTTGCGCTCGAAGAGGCTACGGCTGCAACCTGTGCAAAGACTCTAGTAGAGGAAATTTTTCTAAGATATGGACTTCCACGTAGACTCATAAGTGACAATGGACCACAGTTTGTTAGTGCTGTGATGCAACAAACTTGTAATTTTCTTGGAATTAAGCAAGACCTTAATCCTGTTTACCATCCCCAAGCTAACCCAGCTGAACGTAAAAACAGAGATCTGAAGCCAAGACTCGCCATATTAGTCCGAAATGAACATGATGCCTGGGAAGAAAAATTACCCCTGATACGTTTCGCTATGAACACAGCCAAGTGTGATACTACCAACCACACTGCAGCTTTCTTGCAGTTTGGAAGAGAGTTAAGAACTCCAGATGATGTTACCCACGACTTGAGAACTCTTATCAATAATGACAATTTTGTCGCAGAAATAACCCCATACCTCAAACGATTTGTAGAACGAATGACGGATGTTAAAGACCACGTCGAAAAGAAGCAAGATCAACGAAAAACATATTATGATCGTCGACGACGTCAATATTTCTTCCAACCCGGTGACAAAGTATGGGTTGCCCTGCACCCTGTCAGCAAAGCCCATAACAAGAAAACCAAAAAGTTCATGCCAAAACGCGAAGGTCCATATGTGGTGATCACCAATCGTTCACCGACCACTTACGAGATCGCTGACCCAGTGAAGCCCTCTGAAATTTTAGGAGTTTATCATTGTTCAGCTCTGAGACCTTATCATATTTCAGAGTCCAGAGACGATGGAACTTTTGTGGCTCCTCTCCGTAGACGTGGCAGACCAAAGAACTCCTGACTCCTCGCCGGGACTTCTTCGGAGTCAGAGGGGGAGTCTGTAACAGCGCCCTCTCTCTCCTAACTCTGAAACTGAGACTAGCGCCCCCTAGTAGCGGTTATGTACGTTTGACAGTAGACTCCAGACTCTTGGAGGGGAAGGACGTACCTTCCAATCCGTCCGTCACCGAACGATAACCCCAAGTAGCATGGAACCTTACTGCGAACCTTTTCCTTTTATTGTTATTGGGACATTACAAAAACCCAACAAATGGTTGGGTTGCGGAAACCATAGAAACCATTGGAAAACAAAAGAATGCCTTTCTGCGCATGCGTCATGTTCACTCGCCATGACGCGACAGAATTCTCGCCTTTCAAGATGGACGCCTACCCAAGTTCAAGTGAGTAGTATTTTAAAACTTTTTATCTTATTTACTTTTAACCTCGATTGGGATAATTTATAATCACCGGTTCATTGCATGAATTTGATCAAGCACTCAATCCGGAAAATGTATGTAAACAAATCCAATCCAATCATTGCGTGGATTTGTTTACATCCTTAATGTTGTTAAATTCGTTTTCAGCAAAAGTATTTTGGACGAGATTTCTCTTCTTTGTTGTTTTTCCTGAAAGTTTCTTTTCTTTCTACCTCTCATAAGCAACCGAGTTCTATGAGTGGTGGTAAGTTCAAAACGTGAATTTGAATGAGTTGGGTTGTGAAATAAATTGTAAGATCCTGACCTATGTTTCCAATACTAATCGTAGCTTTTAATGACATTATTTTAAAATTTGAGTTGAGACATTAATATTAGGTGCATGTTATGCTTTCTGTAGTTGTGTTAATGACCTATTATGTTTAAATTTCCTTCTCAAAATTTTCAAAATCTGATTAGTTTTTGTATACAGTGTATGTAAATATCATATATTTACTACACATTAGGTAACTCTTGATATCTTTAAAAATCTTTTGTGTAAACTTAATATGTGAATATATCTCCCACAATACAGAATTTTTTTTCTACCAAGCCACATGACCTAGGTTTAAATTCTCACCCCCTTAGATGGTTCATAGACTGAAAACCAAGTAGGATCTGGAATGAAAACTGTGGTCATGTGTTTTACCACTTAACTATAGGACATTACCTTAAACACCCCTTGATCACAAAAATATGCGAGCTTTGTAGGCCTTGGTCATTAGTGCGCTAATGAGCTTATTGTAATCTTTTCATAATTCAATGTTTTGATAAAGTTATAACATCCCTTTGACTGAAGTAGTAATCTAGGTCGACAAATGGTGAGGCATTTCATTTGCCATTCATTGTTAGCATATTGTTTTGAAAATCTATCTATCCTAAAATAGATTGATAATAACCGATTTGATACTAAAAAGTTTCAAACAGCGTAACTTGAGTGTTTGCTTTAAAATCACACTATGTAGTCCAAATTCAAAGTAGGTATTTAAAATGATTACCAAGTATTTTGAAACTTACATTCTTAAACAAAAATATGAGAATAGAACATATAAAACTAATACATTAATGACTCATTTTGTATGATAATGTTATAAATTTGGCCTTCAAATGGGATTCATGACATCACTGACAAGAAAGGTTGGAATCTAGAATAGTTGCAACTTATTCAAAACAGGTCCTCCATGGCATACAGCTACTGCCAATTTAAACAGTCGTCAAACTTTGCGACTGCTCTACAGCTCTTTAGACAATCTCCCTAATTGCCGTAAATTCCCTTTTTGAATCTTTTAGAGATAATTTATCTTCAATGACTTACATTTAATCTCGTGTTCTATTATTAATGGTACTTATCCGTTAGCTGGGCACAAATGTCGCCAATTGTGAACTAAATGCTCGCCAAGCAAAGCGAATGACAATACAGTCAAGTGAAAACGAAACAAATGCAGTAGGCGACAGTTGGAACAGAGAATTTCTTAAATCATTCTAAATTTTTTCGGGATTTTTTTGCTTGCGCTCATTTAACGGATAAGAACCATGATATTAATTATTCACCCCTTTATGGGAACAGATTTGATGTAGGTTGAATGGTCACCAGTGGTGGATCCAGGGGGGTGGCATTCTGGAAAGTGCCCCTCCTTGGACCCAAACATACTCATAAGTACGAAAAAAGCCTCAAAATGAGTTAAAACCCAACTTTTGCAGGTCAAGTTTCAAAATTTTTTCTTGGGGAGGACCCTTATAGCCCCCAGCAGTACCAAAAGGGGATCTTGAGTGAAACCTTTTAGAAAATCCCCAACATTTTGACATTTTTCTCGAAAGGTAAAGGTGATAGTCTGAAAAAGTGGCCTCTTCCTTGGAGGCGTGCTGGATCCGCGCCTGATGGTCACTGCTATAAAGCATTCGCCAAGTTGGCAGTCACTGTGAAGGACCTATACCAAATCTGTTCCTATTTATGATACATATTCATTACATATTTTTATAATGTTTTGTTTTAGATTCTGCAATAGGATGAATATTATGCTCCTGAAATTTGAAGGAAGTTATGTTCCACCTCCATCTACCATTTTGCTGGTCATTGGCCATAAGTAAGTAAATCAAATTAAAACTTCTAAAAGTTATCTCATGTCACCTTAGATGTAGGTGAATCTTTTATGAACAGTTCCTTAAAAAAATTTGTGATTGGGTTTTGCTACGTTAAGATTAGAACTTTTCATTCATTGGGGGAACTAAAAACAGCTGAACACCAAGTAGTATCTGTGCTTTAAAGCAGTGGTCTCCAACCCCTGGTCTGTGGAACGATGCCGGTCCGTGGATCAAATGGTACAGGGCCGCGGGTCGACCATTTCATTGAAAATAAATTTAAATTCTTAGGGTTTATACTCCAAATTAAAAACATCTGTGTTTCATTAAATTTATTTATTTTAAAAAGGGGCCCGAAGGTAGTGACATAAATCATGCACACCATGAGAACTATCTTATTTTTCCTAGAAAACTGAATAAAAACGCTTCATTAGAAATCCATAAATTTTTATATTCTTTTTTTGTGGTGTACTTGTTCAACCCGGAAGTAATGGTGACAGTTGTCTGAGTTTTTTGTTACAACTATAAGTTAATGAAAAGAAAATCCATAAAACAGTACATTTTTCTGCGAAACGGAAAGAAAAATAAAGAAAAAGTGTAATAATATCAATGCGCTTTGTCGGATTCATCTTTTTGTAAAGAATTGAAAATTCGCGTATTTTAAACTTCCGAAAATCCCATTACATTGAAAATGAAACCAAAATCAATGCCACCCCCAGCGGGCCGCGGTAAAATTATCAAACGTTGACCGGTCCTTGGTGGTAAAAAGGTTGGGGAACATTGCTTTAAAGCACCATTTGTTTATCTGACAACCTAAAAACATAAATTATGTGCCATATCCTATTTACTTAACACATTAGTTGTTCTTGGGGTCCTACCCAGAAGTGGGTTCAATCGCCAAGCGAAGCAAGCAGTGCTAAAGATCAGTTGTCAAACCCATTGATTGCATATTTGCGAGCTTATGCGATGTGATTTTCTCATTGCCATTGTCATGTACCTCTACGCCGCTTGCTTATTGGGTAGAAATAAAAATGTTAGCTTGAAGAGAGATCGTAATTGCTGAAAATTTTATGATTGAATGTTTTTAATTTCAATTTGAAGGTTTAAGTAATTTGAATTTTTTTATACTTCCTTAAACTTTGAGTTATCAAAGAGCAATTACTGCGGACTAAGCATTAGCTTCCTGGCCTGTATACGATGTAATGGGTTTATCGTTGGGTCGTAATTTTATTATGATTCCGAAGTTGTTAAATAACTTTTTTCATCTCTATTTTCTTCTAATAATGAGGTAAGTTTGTTTATTCTACCTGTTATTTCTTGTAATTTCAAATGAATGTTAGCAAGCGTCATGATTTGGGTGGTTAACCAGGGTTTGTTTGTTGATGTTTATTCAAGTTAGTATTGGGTTAATTTTCAAAATATCCATGTTATTGATATTCATATTTGATTCAAACCACTTTTAAAAGAATAGCAGTAAGACATAGTATCATGAAAGAAGTGTTTATTTATTTTTGTAAATACACGACATTAGTCATGACATCACTTGCTTGTTTATAAACATTAATTCCATCCGTGATTGGTTCCGTATGGAATTACTTCCAGTCATGTAACCAATCACGGATGGAATCAACGTTTCTAAACAAGCAAGTGACGTCACACTAATATTGTCTATTGCATACTGTTTGTTTACACCCCACAACAGGGCCGTATCCAGGGGGGGGGTAGGGGTTCAACCCCCCCCCCCGAAATTTTGACATCAATTTTTATACTGCTATTTTTCTTGAAAATTATGTCTCACAAGGAGCGATATCCTCTTCGGGTATAACCCAAAGGGTCTCAAAATGAGTCAAAACCCTACTTTTAAGGGTAAAATTTCCAAAATTTTTCTGGGGGAGGACCCCCAAACCCCCTCGAAATTTTGAAATCTATTAAGTATACGGTTTTTCCTTCAAACTTGTGTGATTTATAAGGATTGGTCCTCTTTAATGTAACCTAATATGTCTCAAAATGAGTTAAAATGCCACTTTTAGGGGAAAAATTCAAAAAATTTTCTGGAGTAGGAACCTAAAAACCCCCTTAACATTTCGCCATTTATTACAATATACCTTCTTTTTACCTTGAAAATTCGTCCGCTTACAATGAGTGGTGCTCTATGGGTGTAATCTAAAGGGTCTCAGAAATGAGCTAAAACACTCTTTTGAGGGGCAAATTTCCAAAAATTTTTAATTGTTATATTTAAGTATTTAGTATTGGGTTAATTTTCAAAATATCCATGTTATTGATATTCATATTTGATTTAAACCACTTTTTAAAAAATAGCAGTAAGACACAGTATCATGAAAGAAGTATTTATTTATTTTTGTAAATAGACGGCATTAGTCATGACGTCACTTGCTTGTTTGGAAACGTTAATTCCATCCGTGATTGGTTCCGTATGGAATTACTTCCAGTCACGTAACCAATCATGGATGGAATCAACGTTTCTAAACAAGGAAGTGACGTCACACTAATATCGTCTATTGCATACTGTTTGTTAACACCCCACAACTAGGATGTTATAATTAAGTAAATACAAGAAACTATTTAAATCAAAAGGAATTCATTGTTTTTAAAGAATTTGCTCCTTCCTAATTGCTGTGGATTCCCTTTTTGAATCTGTTAGAGATAATTAATCTTCAACGACTTACATTTCATCTTGTGTTTTATTATTAATTATTCACCCCTCTATGGGAACAGATTTGATTTAGGTTGAATGGTCACTGCTTTAGAGCATTTGCCAAGTTGGCCGTCGCTGCGGAGGACCTTTATCAAATCTGTTCCAATTATAGTCTGTGTAAATAAAATCGGCGGTTTCACGTCATGCTTTACCATGGCAATGCCGAAGAAATACATGGAGAAAAAACTCAAGGTCAACCGCCGATTCTATTTACACAGACTATAATGATATTCAAAACATTTATTACATATTTTTATTATATTTTTTTTAGATTCTGCAATATGATTAATTTGAAGGCTTAGAAGAAATGTTCTATCACCTGCCATTTGCTGGTTATGAGTAAGTATGTCAAATTAAAACTAAATTTAATGAACTATCTTTCTAAGTTGTTATTTAAAGGACTCTTTTTGTTTTAAAAGTCGTTATCTCAAAGTGACAGGGGAGGGAGGGGGTCAGAAATATTGGGGAGAAAGTGACATGTTTTATGGACACCCTCCTTAAAAAATTCACTGAAAATTTGTGATTGGGCTTTGCTACGTTGAGATTATAACTTTTCATTGATTGCAGAACTTAATATCTGAACACCAAGTAGCATTGTGCTTTAAAGCAACTTTTTTTCTCAGGTAGCAGCCTCCCCCGCAGCGATTACACCTACAGGTCACCGCCAGTCGCTCCAGCCAGTGCCCTATGACATCAATGCCCAGACCTCTCCTGCCACCCCGGAGTCTGTTTCCACCCAATTCCATCGTAAGTTTCTGCTTTTTGGATTACTCAATTGATACTGTCGCATAGCTGCCAAGTACTCAGATTTTATTGGAGGGTTCTTATGTATTATCCCGTTGACAGTGCCGCTGAATTCAAAAAATTGGTTAAAGTCTATCGTCTGTTCTATACTTGTGTCGCTTAACTTAACGGCTGTCGACGGGATATACGCAAGTACCTAGTTACTGAGATTTTCATCTTTACTCTGATAATCAGATTTCCCCCTTAAAACTAGTTTTTTAAATTGCAATTAGTATTGCGTAAAAAGGAGATAAGAAAACGCAGTGCCCCACTTTTTTTTTATTGCTACATGTTGAAATTAAAAATTTTTATTCATTGGTGGAACTTGCATCATGCAATAAAACATCTTTTTCCCTTGGCAGCAAGAGCAGCAGCTGCCGGTATTGCGCCAGCAGACTTCTACGATAGAACCAGGCTGACTAGCCCACGAATTCCCCCACTAACTAGCAGCAGCGAGTAGCTTCTTCAGCTAGAGTATGATGTGACAGCAGGATCCAGGGATGCACTGTCAGAAAAGTAACAGCACTAAAATGTAGACTTAGTGGACAAGAAAAGCTGACGGGTGAGTTAAGATATTATTTTAGTCGCATTGCTATGATTATGACCCAGCCCAGTAAAGAATTTAAAAGACAAAAACAAACGTAGAAATTCAAACCATTTGAGCCTGAACTAGAGTCTTTGGCCAAAAAGCAAAAGTCTTCTACCACTGGGTCAACTCTTAGTGAGCGCTGCTCTCAAGGGTGTCTTATCGGTGTTTGTAAATTTCATATTTACTCCTATAATTAGATTTCCCCCTTAAAATTGCCATCAGTACTATGTAAAGGAAATTGGGGTTAGAAATTTTAGCATACTTTAATCGGATTATAGTTAGGAGAAAAGATAGAAAACGAAAATCAAGGTTCTTTGCAGCCATGAGGTTGGCAACTATGCTGTCATATGTGACCCAGTGAACAGTTAAACCATTTTACATAGCTTTATTTCTTGTATGATATTAAAAACTAAAATGCAGCGTTAGAAAATGGAAAAATAACTCACTGGTTCTGCAAACTATTACTTTGCAAATCTTACTGGTCCTCAACCAAAATGACTTGTCTGGCAAATTAAAAAGAAAAGGTTCCAAACTTCCAATTTATTTAAAGTAGTTACTGCAGTTAAAGTGAATACCAAATATTAATTCTAAAAAACTAAAAATATCTATTTATTTAGTACACTTTTCTTGATGAAATGTTAGTATTTCTCTAATTGATATAAAATTTCTAATTAGTTATGCAGCAAAAAAAAGAGACTAGAACTGGAGAGTGAGATATTTTTCCCCCACTGGTCTGCTGGACTAGTGATTTTCTGAGTAGTGGCCAGAGCCTATTTTCAGTCGTCTCGGACCAGTGTTAATTTTGATCACTGCTGATATGCTATCTCTCAAATGTATATATTATATGTAATTATAGTCGGTTCACAGTTTGGGGAAATGGTTACAATCTGTACTATTTTTTTCATTGAGGGCTTATTCCCACTTATAAGAAATTTTAAAATTATATTTTTTAATCTATGCAAATGGATCAAAGAGTATAATAAAACTCATGTTTGTTTTAATTTTTTATAATTTATGATACTTACTAATATTTTGCAGTTAATGTTTTCCAGAAGTTTTTAACACATTTAAAAAGCTTGTAAAATGTCTTATTTAAAAAATGTGCATTTTACCTTGGTTAAAATATAAATATTGATTTGTCAATAGTACATAAACATCAAACCTTGTTTTTCCCATTTTCCCCACCTGGCTCTACAAATTATATTTCAAAATGAAAATTTTGGCAACCAAGGAATTTACATAAATTGTTTGAACTTCAGTCCACCAGTTGCTAACCATTGGTCTATAATTTTCTGCATTGTATTGAATATTATTTAGAATTAATTTTTTGAATGGGTTAATGCGAAAGTACTTTTTTTAATAGTTAAAAATAAAATTGCTAAATTTTTTTTGCAGGAGCTGTCAGTTGCATTTGATGTCCCCTGAAATAGTATTATTTGAATCATTTTTTTAAACAAATTTTAATTATATTACATTTTTAAGTTTAGTTATTACCTTCACAGTTTATATTTAATGTATATTTTTTTATATGAACACTTTAACCTTGATCCCTGTGATGCTAGAAAGCTGTTTGTAAAATTTGTCCTGTTTGTATCAGTTGTTCAATAAACTTGATTTTTCTTACATTTAATGTGTTGAAATAAGTTTTTTAAATAAAAATGTGTCCATCTTGAATTATACTTCTATTTAAAGGTGAGTTTTTTCATTAGTGCTTTAAGAGCCTAAATTAAACAAAATTTTTGTAGAAATTAAAATATGTATGTATATTTTGTTTTTATGAATTTTAAAAACTTAATTTTAAATTTATTTTATTACTTCATTTTACTGTATTTACTTAATAATTACTTTGAAGTATTCTGTAATCATACAGCATAAAATTCGAGTTACTTTTTGTTAAAAGTGGTGTGTTGACCTAGCTAAAAAGTTGTGATAAATTATTTTTATTTCCAGAGTTATAAGTTTAGTATCGCATTTTTTATTTTTTCGGTGTTTCTTTATTGAATTATGATACAAAATTTTCCCTGAAAATATGTATTACATACTGTGCAATATTTCGGGAAAAATTTTGCGACATCATATAATTCAACAAAGAAACTCCGAAAAAAAATAAAAAATGCGATATTAAACCTAAACATCAATATAGTAATGAAGATATTTTGGAAACCTTACAAAAACCAATGACCGCAATAGTGAACGAAGGTTTTTTGGCATTGGTTGCCGCAGTCTACATGAAAAAACATTTTTCTAAGGTTGCTATGAAATCTTTCAACAACCTGGCTCAAGAATATTGAAACAAGGTTTTTTTTCTTAATCTTGTAAAAACCTGTACCCCTAACCTTTACGCAAGGTTCTTCAGCAAGGTTACAAAAAAGGTTGGAAATGTTGACTGGCGTACCTTTTTTTGAGGTTGTTGTAAGGTTTTTTTGGGGTTTTTGGGTTGTAAATAAAAACCCAAAAAAACCTTTTTTTGGGTTGCAATGCAAGGATGAAAAAACCTTAAAAAAACCCAAAAATGCTACATGGGAACAATGATATCCTTTTTATGTGTAGCATTCGTATTTTGTGTGCTGTTTGTCTTGTACTATTAATTGTCCTTTAAGTGTTTTCATTAAATTAAATGTTATATTATATTAGCTATTTTCCTTGATTCTTTGTTTTGTGGCTTTATTGACAACAATAAGCTACAGCATTAATTAAGCCGACCAGCGGGGTGTGGGATTGGTAAGATGAAACAAGAACTGCGAAGCAGTTCCGGGGGTTGGTGAGCGATAGCGAGCAGGGGGCAGGCTCCCTAGTTATTTAAAAAAAACAATGCGTCAATGAAATTACTAACTCCTACTAATTTATTTTTTCCTAATAAATACTAAATTATCAAAACACCATCCTCCTACATGCGGGAGTTTTTCTGAGGGTTGAAAATTCTTATATTATTTAACACAATTAAGATACTAATATTCAAATATTTTCTTAAATCTTACGTCTACGTAATTTTTGTTTAAGCTATCCTTTTTCTATCAAATATTTGCTCAACAGCACTCCTGTCATTTTAAACCAAGCATTTTCTTAAAACTCCTTGTGCTCAAGCAAAACTTCAAAGCAGACAAACCTTCTGGAGTCTCGCAGCATTTAAATTAAATAACTTAATCACGGCGATTAATGTTTGAATAGCCGGTAGGCAGTTTCTGCCGGAATTCATGCTGTGTGATTAATTCGATTAATTTAATTAAGTGTAGCAACAAGTGTTGGGGCCTGAAATTCTTCTCATTAAAGGAGAAAATGCTCCAACGCTGGAACTTAACAGTAGGAAGAAATGTTGGTGGCCGAATTCTTTTGCGCTTAATTGCAACTGTTGGGCTCCAGTTTTGTTGGGTATTTGTTAAGAGTAGGCTGGCTGTGACGGTTGAGTTTGGGTCTGATTGGAGTTTGTATAGATGATGGAGGAGTATTCATTAAAAGGGGTATTCTTTGGGAAGTAAACCACCAGTATATCGTTCTTGATTGAAAAGAGTATAAGACATTGTATTAGTATACTAGTATACTACAGTAGATACTAGTTACTACTACTTTTAGAGTGTTTTCAGGTGAAGTCACAACCGGTTATTTTCTTTTAACTGTGTACCTTCTGTAGGGCTTTTAACTGTTGCTAAGACGGTTTTTAGGTATGGGGTCACGTGATTGCAAATGCTCCAATAGAAGAATTCCACGGCTAGTTATTTTTGTAACTGTTAACCTCTGTAGGGCAAAAAACTGTAACAACCTTCTGTTGCTATGACTGTTGCTATGTCCGAGTCATGTGATTGAAAATGCTCTTTTGCTTAAGACTCCGGGCATTTCAAAGTATAATCACAGTTTATGTTTGTTATTGGTTTTTCTATCAAACTTTTGCAGCCTTTGCTGGGAAAGGATAATATCACAGGTCTTTTAGAAAGGTACGTTGGGAAGGATTTTTTTATCCCCCCAATTCGGTTTACTCTAAATTTTCTTAGATTAAATTGGAATACCTATGCTAATATATAAATGAGTTTGGTGTAGTTTTATGAATAGATTTTTGTGCATCCATGCATGGGTATAAAACTCATCACATATCACATTTTTAAGTCTCGATTTTTAAATAAAAGTTATAAAGAAAAAAAAACAATGTACAGTTGGGGAAATAAAAAACGACTCAGTTGAGTTTTCTGACCAACCACTTGGGTTAGGAAGACAAATAAGGTGTAATTTTTCATGTCATGAAGTATTCTTTAAATGAAAAAAATTTCGAGTCCTTAGGGGGTCGTCTTCATATTAAACGAAACACTAACTTTTGTTTTTCCTATGGGGGACCCCCAATTATTATGCGTTTTTCTGAAAGAGCATCCCCATAAACCCCCAAATACCAAGTTTCATTCAAATCGTGCGGTAAATAAAGCTTTTCGTTCTGTTTCTTTCGTTTTCGTTTTGGGGGTCGTCTCCAGAGTGAGAAGGGTTAATTTTCTGTAAACACTCTTCCTTAAAAACGGTGGGATAGTAAGACTTTTACTCACCACTTTAATTTTTATTAAAAAGTTTATAAGTAATTTATTGAAATTTAATATAAAATTTAGGTTTTAATTTAAGTTATGGAGATTAAAATAAGGCGACTGTTTCCAGAAAAAGCATTCACCGGTATACATTTGCAGCGGTATACGGTCCCTTAAAGAGTGGGAATTTAGTTTAATTCGTTTTTTTACAAAACTATTAAATGAAATCGACTGAAATTTTGGTTTTCCTCATAAAATTACTACCAGAATCGATTACCATAAAAATATTAAAAGATTTTAAAATTTAATTTTTGGGTCAAAATTAGATGTTAATTATCTATCTATTAACCGTTAAATATCGCTATAAAAGCATAATTATTTTGTTTGGGAACACAAATTTGATCTAAATTCAAAGTTTCATATTTTTACACCGAAAACATTTTGACAAATTTCACATTGAATGGTTGACATTTCAAAAATTTATTATGCTTCCATTTGGATACTTACATGGATCAAACTTGGTATTTGGGGGTTTATGGGGATGCTCTTTCAGAAAAACGCATAATAATTGGGGGTCCCTATAGGAAAAACAAAAGTTAGTGTTTCGTTTAATATGAAGACGACCCCCTAAGGACTCGAAATTTTTTTTCATTTAAAGAATACTTCATGACATGAAAAATGACACCTTATTTGTCTTCCTAACCCAAGTGGTTCGTCAGAAAACTCAACTGAGTCGTTTTTTATTTCCCCAACTGTACGTTCCGCGACACATTAAACTTTATAACTTTAGCCGAAAAATAACGATCATTTTAAGAGAAACATCTTAACGCTGATATGTTTTAGTCTCTAATTTCAGTGTCTTCATTATTACAAGACTCAACGTGAAAATAAATTGCATAACCATAGTGATACTTTTATATTAATCTACCTGAATGTATTACGTATTATTTGGTTTTCAAAATTGGATTGCTTTTGAACACCATATTTGGTGTTTCACAGAAAAATGCGTGTGTCTTATTGGAAATAAACGTCAAAAATTTCTTTAAGGCATATTGGTACGATGAAAATAATATTTTCCTCAAAAATAATAAAGTTCTACTTGGTAAAAAATGAAACCTATAAAGGTTTCAAAGTTTAGAATTTTTTGGCTTTTTTCAAAGTTTGGCTTTGATCAGCTAGAAATGAGCATTTTTGTTCAAAAGCATTTTTTACACTAAAAGCTCAGTGGAAGGCCTCATTATTGTTATTTCACTGGCTTTTATAATTTAAAATACCAATTTAACACCAAATGGCATCATTCGAGGGAGTTCCTTCGAAGAAATTTGGAATTTAATTCCTTTCGTTCACCGTAGTGCATTATAACCTTTGGTGGTGCAACGTCGCTAAGTGGTACTTTACTCTTAAATTATACGCCCTAAAGGGTGCAGTTAACGCACACAAATAAATATAATCCATCGTCCACAAAGTTAATAAAATTATAAAAGAAGCCTCTTTGTTAGAATGAGCGGCTTCTAGATCGAAGGAATAATTTAAAAAGAAAACAGACGACATGGGAAGTAGGCAGGAATTCAGGAGACAAGCGGTGAGTTAAATGTCTTAAAATGGTATACTTAAATTCGTACAGAGAACTGTAGTTCGAAATAACTTTTCATAATGTTTTTCTGAATTGTTAGACTCCATACAAAAGCACAAAATATACAAAAACCTTTATTAGAACCATAATTATAATTTAAATTAATACTTGATAGCTCATTGGTATAACTATTTCTTCCCATTCCCATGCCGTCTGAGTTCTGCATATTTTTGTATTTTTCTTTGTAAGTTGTCTTTTTCTTTTATGATCTAAATCAGAAATAGCCCCAATTAATTCGAATGTTTGGAGATCTACTGTATTTTAATACAAATACATTACTTATCATGATTTGGATATATACAGTGAAACTAATATTTTCATCAGAACATGTGAGGGAATAGAAAAAAAAGAGTCGATAGGCATGTGCAATCAGAATATATTGATGTTCTTCCTGATCCTGAAGGAGTTTCAGTGAGAAAATTATTTTTATTTAATGTTCTTAAACCAGCTTAAAATAACTTGTTTCATTTTTTACAACAGCTTATGTATATATGAAACTACATTTCCACTTCGGAGCTTCTCGATGTCTTGTTATGAATAAACTTTAGAATTTTAGAAGTAATGCTTTACTTACTTATCCTCTTCGCGCCAGCTGGCACATAAGGCCTCGAGTCTCTTTCTCCACGCACCCCTGTCCTGGGCCAACCCTCTTGCCTCCTCCCATTCATTCCCTCTTTTACGTTTTCCGTCGGGTGCCCAATTAAGTGCGATGTTAGCAGGGCAATCCCGTTCTGAACGAAGGACATGTCCAGTCCATCTCCATCGTCTCTTCAGAATATCTTCTTGAATGGGCGATAATTTTGCCCTTTTTAATAAATCTTTGTTTGATATGGTGTTAGGCCAGAAAATCTTCAATATAATTCTTAGACATTTGTTCTGGAATATTTCTAATTTTTCTATTTCAGTTTTACGGATATCCCAACATTCAGCACCATATAAAAGTATGGAGCGAACAGTAGCTTTAAAAACATTTAATTTTGTGTTGATTTTTATATTTGAAGCCCTCCAAAATTTTTGAAGGCTTTTGAAACATATTCTAGCTTTTATGATTCTTTGGTTGATATCTTCGCTGCTACCTCCTTGCTTATTTACTATTGCTCCAAGATAATTAAGTTAAAGTTAAATAATTAAAGTTCATTATTAATTAAACCCAATCCATATTTATTAAAAAATCCTTAGGATTATTCCAAACAATATTTTAACGTACCAAAATGACATTCTTTACTGAATAAAAGAAAATTATCCTCTTATAGTCCAGGCAAATTAGACATTGACCCGGACATTCAATATAACAGGCTGAAAATTGGTAGAAATGTAGAGGATAGTGTTCTGATTGATATCCTAAAATTCCCAAAAATTCTATCTTGGGGAAAATCCGCCATTTTGAAAAAACCACCGCCATCTTGAGTTGCGTTTTCTAGCATTGCGACTCAACCAAGCGTTCGATTGTGTTCTTTTTTGTCCCAAATTGTTTAACAATGAGTAGGTATATTAAGAGGCAACATCAAAAAGTTCGAAACCAAAAAGTTTATTTAATTGTAATTAATTTTTATTTAAAAAATGCTTTGCTGTGTAAAAAGGTAGGTAGATATTCCAAATATCAAGCTGAAAATTGGTGGAAATGTTGAGGATAGTATCCTGATTGATACCCCAAAATATCCATCCAAGACTGCCATTTCGAACAACCACCGCAATCTTGGATTGCGTTTTCAAGCTTTGCGACTGTACCAAGCTTTCGATTGTGTTCCCTTTTGCTCCAAATTGTTTAATAATAAGTATTTTAAGAGACAACGTCAAAAAGTTCGAAATAAAATAGTTAATCTAATTATAAGTAATTTTTATTTAATTATATTTTTGAAGGGTCAAAATACAGATAGACATTCAAAATAACAAGCTGAAAATTGGTGGAAACGTAGAGGATAGTGGTGCTGATTGATATACCAAAATTTCCAAAAAAATCCCTCTTCGGGAAAATCCACCACTTTGAAAAAACCAACATCATCAAGCATAGTGACAGTCCAATTTTTCTCTTTACACATCAATGAAATTTCCCCAAAACTCATTATTGTAGCAAAAAAAAAACTGGAATGGGATGGAAAAAACGGTGATATTTTCGACCATACAAGTAATGACATGTTTCGATTGAATGAATGAACTACATTTTAAGTCTAAATATACTTCAATCGCTTGAATAGTTTTTGAAATATTCGACTTTAAAATTCCAGTGTTTTTATTTTTCCCTAAAGTCCAGGAAAATTTACATTACATTATTTTAATTTAAAACAGGCAAATAATCAAGCTTATATTTAAATACTGGAACATTTACTTCAACTACAAATACTTACAAACAAAGACACATTTTACTTAAGAAATATCTTTCCTACATTTAAAATGCAATGCAAAAATATTGACTGGGTCTCATTAACATATTTTTTATTTACCCAAGGGGATTTACTTTGTGCCACAACTTAAACACTAATTTACATGATGTTCAAATTCATGAAATTGGATGGTGCTGCCCAATTGGAAGAAAAAAAATTTTTTCATTTATCTAACAAACATTCATTATATTCACAGGAATTTTAACAAAGAAAGTTGTTGAAGTTTTACTTTTTCTTTGATAATTAAGTATTAGCGTAGAAGAACATAATAAAAATGCTTTTCAGGGATTTAATGGTTAATATATCCCCCAAAATTTAGATACAACCTCTAAAATTCTCTCTGAACGTCACACCCGTCACAATGGAATGGCCCCTAAGTAAATTGTGCAATAGCTTAAAAATTATGTTCTCACTGAAAAGTACCTAAAACTAAATTATAAAATATAATTTAAAAGAATTGAATGTTGCATTGTTCAAAATACTTCTCAACTCTACTCAATAGCAAGGTGAAGCGGTGTACAACCAAGGAGACAACCTTCATCAATAGCAGCACCGCATTTTTTTAAAACTTTGACTGCTTTCAAACGCCCGAACTCCGCTGCTCTATGAAGTGGGGTACATCCACTCCAATTTTTAGCATTCAAAGATGCACCTTTGCTGATTAAAAACTCAAGTATATCCGTTTGATTACGTGTAGCTGCGCAGTGAAGCGGTGTAAAATTCACATTATCCGCAGAATTTACAGCAGCACCACTTTCTACTAAAACTTTGACTGCTTTCAAACGCCCGAACTCCGCTGCTCTATGAAGTGGGGTACATCCACTCCAATTTTTAGCATTCAAAGATGCACCTTTGCTGATTAAAAACTCAAGTATATCCGTTTGATTACGTGTAGCTGCGCAGTGAAGCGGTGTAAAACTCACATTATCCGCAGAATTTACAGCAGCACCACTTTCTACTAAAACTTGGACTGCTTTCAAACGCCCGAACTCCGCTGCTCTATGAAGTGGGGTAACTCCACCATAAGTTATAGCATTCAAAGATGCACCTTTGCTGATTAAAAACTCAAGTATATCCGTTTGATTACGTGTAGCTGCCCAGTGAAGCGGTGTAACATTCATTCCATCCGCAGAATTTACAGCAGCACCACTTTCTACTAAAACTTTGACTGCTTTCAAACGCCCTAACTTTGCTGCTCTATGAAGTGGGGTCCATCCATGCCAATTTTGAGCACTCAAAGATGCACCTTTACTGATTAAAAACTCAAGTATATCCGTTTGATTACATGTAGCTGCACGGTGAAGTGGGGCTTCTTTTTTGTGATTGACAGCTTCTAGAGAAGCACCGTAATCTACTAAAGCTTTAACTATTTCTAAACTACCGGTTTTGTTGAAATTGTTTTTAGCATTTAAATACTCCCAAGAACTAGCAAATCGGCATTCAGCAGCTGCTAAATGCAAGGCCGTTCCTCTCTCGCCACAATGGGCATTGACATCGATGGTGCCCCGCAGGCTCGACAACAACATCCTGACCATGAAGATGTTTCGCGTCATCACAGCCACATGAAGAGCTGTGAAACCGTCGTCGTTCCTCGCATTCACTCGATCAGCAGGGAACGACCGCAGTGCGGCGCAGATGTCGCTTTCGTTGCTTGGCTCGGGATTATTGTTGCGGAGCACCAACTGATGAATCAGGTAGTTTCCATAGGGATCCTTCACGTCACAAGCTAAGGATTGGAGTGAATTAGGTGAACGTAAGGGAGGAAGGAAGTAAGTGAAGGGAGGAAGGAAGTAAGTGAAGGGAGGAAGGAAGTAAGTGAAGAATGGCTGGTGAAGGTCGCGTGATGAAAAGTCCATACCTGCAAATTCATTAACTATTAGTAACTAGTGAAGCAAAAAATTTATCATTTAATTATTTTAAATAAATGAAGAAGCAAAACGTAAATAGTTTCGAACAATGTTGACCACTATTTATATAGTATTAGTTTCTTACTTGAAATT
Organism: Tetragnatha montana; assembly: GCA_963680715.1. Classification (NCBI taxonomy): domain Eukaryota; kingdom Metazoa; phylum Arthropoda; class Arachnida; order Araneae; family Tetragnathidae; genus Tetragnatha; species Tetragnatha montana. The sequence continues at coordinate 34,945,607 of OY796677.1, forward strand.
TTGCGGCTCGGAGTAGGATCCAGGGTTGGAAAAAAAAAACCCCTAAAAACCCGTTTTTTTTTTGTTCAAACCGGGTTTTTTAACTGAAATTCTTCCATAACACATAAATACAAATATTTCTGATTGTTTTCATTAATGAATGCATTGAATAAATAGTTCATCAATTCAGCTATTAACTAAGTGACTTAATTAATCAATTAAAATTAATTTTATTTAATTAAAAAAAGTTAAAATTATACATAACCATAAAAAAACAAGGGAGTCTGTTTAAAGGACCATCATCAAAGGGAGAGCATTAAAAAACCATCTGGTTTTTATAATGCATATTATATTTAAAAATCCAGTGCTTATTTGATTAAAAAAACCAATTGGTTTTTATTATGCATTCAAATATCCAGTTCTTAATGAATTAAAAAAACCAAATAGTTTTTTTTATAAATAAAACCAAGGGAGTCTTTTTAGAGCATTTAAAACCAACTGGTTTTTATAATGCACAATTAAAAATCCAATGGATTAAAAAAAAACAATTGGTTTTTATGACACATTCAAATAATATCTAGTCTAGTTCTAAATGAATTAAAAAAAAACAATTTTTTGAGAAAATTCTCTTCTCAATTCTCTTTATATTGATTGTGGATCTCAACGTCTCTGTAGTTATTACGCCAACTATTTTTTTAATGCACGGAAATGTTATAGGGAAAAAAATTAGTTTGTTTTTGAGGATGATTTATGCTTTTCTTTACTGAGTAATGGTAATGGGATATAAGGGGTCATCCAACAGTTTAAATGCTTAGAACGTTTTATTAAGATATAATGATATGACATTTTTATCCTGAGAGAAGTAACTGTCAGAACATTTTCTACGGATATAATTTCTTTATTATTATTTAACATTTGTAAAATGTATTCAAACGGCTGAGTTAGGAAAAACTACACTCTAATTATATCTTTACTTAAAAGTTGCTTTTGGAAAGTATATCAATCAGTGTTACGAAAATATTTTAAATGTAATTATTAATAACGAGAAACAATCATCACCAAGGACGTAAATAAAACATAATTATGAATTTAACATGAGTTATTGTTATAATTCTATAATAATTATTGTTTATGAGAAATAACTACTTCAAAGGCTATTAAAAATTATGCTTAGTATGTGGATAGGTATACTATTATTTTTAACCAACCACTTTATATAGAATTAGGTGCATCAATAATTTAATGCTTTTAAGTTTAATTTTGAGTTACTGAAAATAATATTATTAAATATGACCTAGTATCAATGCTGGTGCAATAACTTGTTTTCAAGATTTAATAATGATGAAATATTTTTCTATTTTGCTTTTAGTTGAAATTCAAACTTCGGAACAGTTTTATGTTACAAACTATATCTATGCAGCATACCAATGTTTGTCATGACTTTGGCAATTAGGTGTCACTAGACGTGTCCTAAAACATGTCTGAATCTTTTGAGACATTGAAGATGTGCTTAATGTCTTCTCCTATACTGAGGCAAGCAGACGGATCAAAGCCTTTCACTATCCGTACTGATGCAAGTAACTTTGCACTTGGTGCAGTACTTCTTCAGGGAAGTGGATCTGATGAATACGTCATCGAATACGCAAGTCGTCTTCTGAATCCAGCGGAGCGAAATTACTCCACAACTGAACGCGAGGCTCTAGCAGTGGTATGGGCTTTAGAAAAATTCCGTGGTTATGTTGAGCATCAACAAATACTTATCGCATCAGATCATCAACCTCTTAAATGGCTATTGAGTATGAAGTCACCGTCTGGCCGACTGGCCCTGAAAATTCAGTCCTTCAATCTGAAGATTGATTATACCCCAGGGAAAGTCAATGTAGTTGCTGATATGCTCTCAAGGCCGTCGTATGTTGAGGACAGTACTACGAATGCAAATGCTATCACCGTTGATATGCCATCCCGGAGACCCAGTGACATTCGAAAGGGTCAGCTGGAAGACGAGCAATTAAAGAAAATTATTGACTGTTTTGAGAGAATGGATAAAGATGAAGATTTTGCAAACTACACTAGTCGCGGATACCTAATGGATCAAGGTATCTTGTATAGGTACTCACCTGAAAATGACGAAGAAGGAGCTCAATTAGTAGTCCCTGTTCAAGAGCGAGAAAGAATACTTCAGGAATACCATGATGATTCCACAGCGGGACACTATGGAGCCGAAGGTACTTACCATAAGGTTGCCTCAAGATACTATTTTACAGGGATGAGAAAATTTATTGCCGATTATGTCAAAAATTGTCCAGACTGCAATCGTTATAAACCAAGCAACCAGAAGCCAAGTGGTCTTCTTAGAACTCCAGTTTATGCCCAAAGGTTCGAAACCCTTGCAATTGACTTATTTGGACCTCTTCCAGAAACCCCGTCTGGTAAGAAGTGGGTTTTTCTAGTTGAAGACACCAGCACAAAGTGGGTTGAACTGTTTGCGCTCGAAGAGGCTACGGCTGCAACCTGTGCAAAGACTCTAGTAGAGGAAATTTTTCTAAGATATGGACTTCCACGTAGACTCATAAGTGACAATGGACCACAGTTTGTTAGTGCTGTGATGCAACAAACTTGTAATTTTCTTGGAATTAAGCAAGACCTTAATCCTGTTTACCATCCCCAAGCTAACCCAGCTGAACGTAAAAACAGAGATCTGAAGCCAAGACTCGCCATATTAGTCCGAAATGAACATGATGCCTGGGAAGAAAAATTACCCCTGATACGTTTCGCTATGAACACAGCCAAGTGTGATACTACCAACCACACTGCAGCTTTCTTGCAGTTTGGAAGAGAGTTAAGAACTCCAGATGATGTTACCCACGACTTGAGAACTCTTATCAATAATGACAATTTTGTCGCAGAAATAACCCCATACCTCAAACGATTTGTAGAACGAATGACGGATGTTAAAGACCACGTCGAAAAGAAGCAAGATCAACGAAAAACATATTATGATCGTCGACGACGTCAATATTTCTTCCAACCCGGTGACAAAGTATGGGTTGCCCTGCACCCTGTCAGCAAAGCCCATAACAAGAAAACCAAAAAGTTCATGCCAAAACGCGAAGGTCCATATGTGGTGATCACCAATCGTTCACCGACCACTTACGAGATCGCTGACCCAGTGAAGCCCTCTGAAATTTTAGGAGTTTATCATTGTTCAGCTCTGAGACCTTATCATATTTCAGAGTCCAGAGACGATGGAACTTTTGTGGCTCCTCTCCGTAGACGTGGCAGACCAAAGAACTCCTGACTCCTCGCCGGGACTTCTTCGGAGTCAGAGGGGGAGTCTGTAACAGCGCCCTCTCTCTCCTAACTCTGAAACTGAGACTAGCGCCCCCTAGTAGCGGTTATGTACGTTTGACAGTAGACTCCAGACTCTTGGAGGGGAAGGACGTACCTTCCAATCCGTCCGTCACCGAACGATAACCCCAAGTAGCATGGAACCTTACGGCGAACCTTTTCCTTTTATTGTTATTGGGACATTACAAAAACCCAACAAATGGTTGGGTTGCGGAAACCATAGAAACCATTGGAAAACAAAAGAATGCCTTTCTGCGCATGCGTCATGTTCACTCGCCATGACGCGACAGAATTCTCGCCTTTCAAGATGGACGCCTACCCAAGTTCAAGTGAGTAGTATTTTAAAACTTTTTATCTTATTTACTTTTAACCTCGATTGGGATAATTTATAATCACCGGTTCATTGCATGAATTTGATCAAGCACTCAATCCGGAAAATGTATGTAAACAAATCCAATCCAATCATTGCGTGGATTTGTTTACATCCTTAATGTTGTTAAATTCGTTTTCAGCAAAAGTATTTTGGACGAGATTTCTCTTCTTTGTTGTTTTTCCTGAAAGTTTCTTTTCTTTCTACCTCTCATAAGCAACCGAGTTCTATGAGTGGAGGGGAAGGACGTACCTTCCAATCCGTCCGTCACCGAACGATAACAATGATATCCTTTTTATGTGTAGCATTCGTATTTTGTGTGCTGTTTGTCTTGTACTATTAATTGTCCTTTAAGTGTTTTCATTAAATTAAATGTTATATTATATTAGCTATTTTCCTTGATTCTTTGTTTTGTGGCTTTATTGACAACAATAAGCTACAGCATTAATTAAGCCGACCAGCGGGGTGTGGGATTGGTAAGATGAAACAAGAACTGCGAAGCAGTTCCGGGGGTTGGTGAGCGATAGCGAGCAGGGGGCAGGCTCCCTAGTTATTTAAAAAAAACAATGCGTCAATGAAATTACTAACTCCTACTAATTTATTTTTTCCTAATAAATACTAAATTATCAAAACACCATCCTCCTACATGCGGGAGTTTTTCTGAGGGTTGAAAATTCTTATATTATTTAACACAATTAAGATACTAATATTCAAATATTTTCTTAAATCTTACGTTACTTAACGTTACTTAAAAAAACCAAATAGTTTTTTTTATAAATAAAACCAAGGGAGTCTTTTTAGAGCATTTAAAACCAACTGGTTTTTATAATGCACAGTTAAAAATCCAATGGATTAAAAAAAACAATTGGTTTTTATGACACATTCAAATAATATCTAGTCTAGTTCTAAATGAATTAAAAAAAAACAATTTTTTTTTATAAAAAAAAACCAAGGGAGTCTTTTTAGAGCATTAAAAAACCAAGTGGTTCTTAAAATGCAAATTTAAAAATCCGGTGATTAGTTGATTAAAAAAACCAATTCATTTTTATTATACATTCAAATATCTAGTTCTTAATGAATTAAAAAAAAACAAGTTTCAAAACCAAACCACTCCAGGTTTTTTATAAAAAAACCAGGAGTCTTTCTAAGAAAATTTCAATTGGCTAATTGCTTTCAAAAAATTGCATAGCTTTACAGTATTAATGTCAGAAGCATTCAACATATTTTGTTCAAAAGACAATATTTGAATCAATAAATGACTAAACCCAAAAATTTAGCTAAGTTTTTTTTTGAAAAAAAAATTTGGTTTAAACCGTGCCAACCCTGGTAGGATCTATCCTATTTTAGAAGTCACCCAAATGAATTAAAACTCTACCTAGAACTACTATCTAGAATGACCCCTTTTGACACTTTTTTGACCGTTTTTATGGTTATTTTGCTGAAATACTCATGAAATGAATTTCATGGAATATATTCATATAATAGTATTGTTGTTAAAATAGTCTCCGTGGAAACGAGGATGTAAAATCAAAATGGAGCATTTTCAATCACATGACTCGGACCTAACAACGGCCTTAGCAACGTTGTTATTCGTCCAAGTGACGTCATGTGCGAATGCTTCTATTGGATGCTTCTATTTCCCGCCCCTAACAACAGCCCTAGCAACGTTGTTTATTCGTCCAAGTGACGTCATGTGCGAATGCTCTATAGAGCATTCGCTCTATTTATAAATAAATATCTAAATCGAAATCCCCTTTGTTTGAAATCTCCACCTATTACTAGTTTTTCAAAAATAGTGTTTTCAGGTGACGTCACAACCGGTTATTTTCTTTTAACTGTGTACCTTCTGTAGGACTTTTAACTGTTGCTTAGGCCGTTGTTTATCTGTTGCTAAGGCGGTTTTTAGGTATGGGATCACGTGATTGCAAATGCTCCAATAGTAGAATTCCACCGCTAGTCATTTTCTGTAACTGTTAACCTCTGTAGGGCAAAAAACTGTAACCTTTCTGTTGCTAAGGCCGTTGTAAGGTCCGAGTCATGTGATTGAAAATGCTCTATTAATTTCAAACACGAAACTTTGCAAAAACCAACGGAACTTTTCGGATGACCTTATTAAAATTAAAATTTCATCCCTTTTGTTCTCATGTTTAACTTTAAAATTGAAAATTAATTAAAAAATGATGATAAAAGATGTTTATTTAATAATTACCTTTAAAACAATGCCGGATTTCGCAATAAAATTGTAATCAATCTCAAAAATAAGAAACATTCATCATTTTTTCCAATTTTCACTTTGTGGTATACTTCACTTAAATTTTGGTATTAGCATTAGCAGACATATAAGTCTAATAATAATGGAGACATATAAGTCAAGCTATTTTACTCACGAACATTTACAAATTTCTTGAATTCGGGATTGATGTTTTTACAGCAATAATAAAAAAAGGTGTAAATGAATGAAAATTTGATTAATTTTCAACTATCTAATATTGGTTAGATGCTATCGACAATTTCGACTGGGGAAAATTAAATAATTGTAAAACTATATGAATTGAGGATTTCCAGGGGTTCTTCTAGGAGAAAAATGGGTCCGTTGTCCGTTTTAGGACCTTTCACAAAATTCTAATCTTCAAAAAAGGACCCTTTACAAAATTCCAGTTCCCAAAATAGGACTCTTCACAATAGTCCAAAGATCAAAAATGGAGTGTTTTTATCATTTTGGAATGGAATTTGCCAGTTTTGAACCCATTCCTTAAGTTATAAATGCTGTGTTTGTACAGTGGGCCCTTCATTTTCTCAAAATTTCATTCCATTTTTCACAAAATTCATGAAACAGGACCCTGGCATTAAAACCTGGATGAACCCCTGATTTCCCGTACTTAGATCAAATTTCTCTAAACTTCCGGATATTTTCCGTTGACTACTAGGAGTTTTCCCTCTGTGGGGAAACTGAATTGGACCCGTTTCGACACGAACCTCAAGGGATTTTTTCTGAATATCTGCGCAACACGTGTTAGGGTTAGGGTCCGCGATACATTTCGATATAGAATTCAATTCCTCTGAACATAGGGGCAGCAACCGAACTATGAATGGTCAGCATTTAATGACGAAGGTGTTTTTAACTTATTTTACAGTCTGGCATATAAAATGCCTTATTTCTTATTTGAGTAAAGCATTAAAAAAAGCGTGATTCTAAATCGAAACGACATGCAAGGGCGGTTCCAGACCAGATTTTCGGGGGGGCCATGTCAAAGTCGGAGGGTATTACATTCGAAATTTTCAGTGTCTCAGAAAATGTTTTGAAGAGTGCTTGCTTTCAAGCAGCTTTTTAGAGGTTTATAGTAACTTAGAGGTTATCCAGGGTCCGTTCCATTATTTTAGAAAGTGGGAGGGTGAAACATTTTTGTATTCTTAATAACACTTGTGTTCGCGAGGTGTTTGGCTCCCAAATTTCCAAGTATAACATAAATAAAATGCGAAACTTTGTTAAAGTTATAAAGGTTTCTTCAGATAATGTTAGCTCGAAAGCAAATGTGAGGGGGGTGTGGGGGTCCACCCCCAGAAAATTTTGTGAAATTTGGCTTCAAATAGAAGTTTTTCTACTCATTTTTGTACATTTGGTATCCATTGGATAACACCTAAAGAGGGTAACTTCTTGTACTCCTAAAAGGAGAGGAGAGAAACAAGTTCAAGGAGAAAACAGTAAATAAGTAACCATGAGAAATTAATAGGGGGTCTGGGGGGTGCCCCCTAGAAAATTTTTGAAAATTTGTCTCTAAAAATAAAGTTTCAGCTCATTTTAAAAGCATGTAAACCACAGAATTTTCAAGGATGAAATTATAAATAGATGCCCAATTTTGAAAAGGGCCGGGGGTCCTCTCCTGAAAATTTTTGCAAATACGCCCATTTAAACTATAGTATTACCGGTTTGAGAGGGCTTGAGTCCCATCCAATGTTAGCTGAAGGGGGGCTAAGCCCCCCCCCCAATATTTTGTGATGTTTGGATATTTTCTGGTTTGGAATCCCCTTCAAGAGCGGTTATTTGGGGAGAGGGTAACCCACAAAAGGTCTCAGAATGTGTTAAAAATTTCTTTTAAGGGTCAAATTTTAAAAATTTTCTTGGGGAGAGCCCCCAAACTTTGGAATTAAGCTGAAATGCTACTTTTAACAGAGAAATTTCTAAAATTTTTCTGGGAGAGATACCCCAGACCCCCATCTTATTTCGAGCTCGCATTATTACACAAAACTTTTACATTAAATGCACCTCAAAATATTACACCTTGGAGATATTTAAAGGGACATGTAACGAAATTTAATCTATACATCTGATACAAAATTAGGTAATTAGGAACGTAAACTGAATGGTTGTTTTTTTTAATTTTATGTTTTTTAATATCTTGTACTGGCACCCCCCCCCCAATATTTTATAAAAGTTGGCGACTATGGATGTCAAAATGTTAAAGGGGGGTTTGGGGGTTCTCCCCCAGAAAATGTTTTGAATTTTAACATTAAGAAAGTATTTTTTAAGCTATTTTTTAGGGTTTCTCGGGGGGCCTGGACCCGCCCCTGACGACATGTTAGTAACATGTCGTTTCGATTTAGAATCACTAATTGTAGATTACTAATAATTGTAACTGAATTTTAAATTATTACCCTAATAGTAGATTATTTATATAAAACTAGCTGATATGCCCGCCGTTGCTCGGGGGATAAAAGGCTTATCAAACTGTGTGTTAAAATAAATAAGAATTATCGTTTAGATGCAATAAAGTCAACAGTCTTCCCGCTAGGATTCTTTTTTGATGTCATACCACTTCGTTAAGATGTAAAAAACCCTTTAAAAATACCACCTGTTTAGATTTAATGTGTGAAATCCCCATCCCCGTTTTTAAAGAGTAATTTTTCAAATAGAAAAAAAGTCAGGGGACCTTCTGAACCCCATTATTTTTTTAGTATAAATGTATATTTGAGGCAAATTTCTCCGCCTTCGCTTCACAATAAAGATATATTATTGAACAGCAATGTCTATAGATATAACTTATTTCCCCCTCATCCCGCTAAATTTTTATAAAATACAAAACAATTAAATAGTATATACATACTTTTATACTTTTTTAAGATTTTAAACAAAATCTTAAAAAACCGGTTTAGAATTAGTGTTTATAACCATTTTTTAATAATGATAATTTTTTTTAAAAAAAATCAGGGGGAGACCCCCTGAACCCCCCTTTGCTGATTTATCACGAACTCATTCATTGAAAGAAATTTCAAACATGAAATAAAAGTAAACATCATTTGAATCGACACTGAAAATGCCTGTGATAAAATATTGTATAATTTGAACTTTGCTGGAAATACTTAAATTTGATTAAATAGAAAAAAGAATAAAATTTTTCAGTGGAACGGTTTTTGGTTATCATAAAAAAAATTATTTAATCATTAAAAATTATTTCTTTATCATATTTTTTAAAAATTCACCTGTTATAAAACATTTCAAAATAAATATTTCCAACAATAGAGGTTTTGCGTGTCATGGAAAGAGCAAAAACCGCAATAAATTTAACATTGAAGGCTAAGCATAAGAATTTAGAAAAGGGACAAAAAAGGCTCCTTAGAATGCTTTGATTCAGAAAATTCTTTTTCGCAAACCTTCCTGGTTGTGTGAGGAACAACATGCTAAAATTTCATAATAATCACATTAATAATGTGGGTGCTAGGATCCAAAAACTAAAAACGGGAGTGAATATTCAAACCCCCGTGCACCCCCTCCAGAATGGAATATCGAAAAATCCAGAAATTACTTTCTTTGAAATTCTCTCAAGAAGGTATTACCAACAGTTCAATTCTTAATATCGATTTCTCGATATTGTTTTCTTCGAAAATATAAAACTTTGCTTATGCTCAGCAAAAACGGGTTTTTGGAATATTCAGACCTCTTAAAATTCGAATATCCAAAATCTGAAAAATGCCTTTCTAGATATTGTTGCTAGGTACCTTCCTGCGAAATAACAAAGATCTGGGGTCATTTGGGACGCTGCTGGGCTCAAAAACATCGAAAACGCTCCGAACCCCCCTGTGGGTCAGAAAAAAGATATATCGAAAAATCCCTTCTTAGTGCGCGTATACGCCGTAAGGTCTTCGACCCTACCAAGTTTCGAGTCTTTAGCCCCGGTAGATTTTGCTGTGCGTTGGTAAGTGAGTGAGTGGTAAAGCTCTTTTATTATTATAGATACCTCATTTATATTTATAGAAATGCGCTTTCATACTAAAATAGCCCTCCCTGCTTTAAAAATAAATAAAATGGCACTCTATAAGCACAAACAACTAAGTTTCAGACAAAATTTCCCATTTTTAACATACGTAATATAGTATATAGAAATCAAACAAAAACAAAGTTGATTGATTTTGAGAGCTTCTCCAGTCACACAATAAAATAACACAAATAAAATTATGTGTGAAATCTCAAAAATAAATATTTCTGGTCCAGTATTAAACTCAAGATGCACAAATACTAATTCAAAGAAAATTTCGTGCTTTAGGATTAGCAAGGTGTAAATATCTCCAATCAAACTACATTGGAAACGTTTCATTATTTACACATAAAAATTAAAAGAAATACTGCCAGTTGAGATATTTTAATGGTGTTATATTTTGATATTTTTCGTGATTTAACATAAAACTCGTCGCTAGCGCCCGGCTAATCCTAAAGTACCGAAAATTTTGTAAATAAACGGAGATAACCATTGTACTTAAGAAGCATTTAAAAAATCAAATTACCTCGAAAAGTATATAAAGAAGAATGGACTTACCGAAAATGCTTAAAGAGCACGACCAACTAAAAGCAAACACGCGGTGCTAAGCAAAACAGGGGAAATGATGCGGACTGCGGAACCGAGAAGAACACGCACAATTCAAGACTAGAGAACCACAAGTACAGCGAAATCCTAAAGTACCGAAAATTTTGTAAATAAACGGAAATAACCATTTTACTTAAGAGGCATTTAAAAAAATCAAATTCCCTCGAAAAATACATATAAGGAAGAATGGACTTACCGAAAATGCTTGAAGAGCACGACCAACAAAACGCAAACACGCGATACAAAGCAAAAAGTCGAAATGGTGCGGACTGCGGAACCGAGAAGAACAGGTACAACACAGGTCAAGACAGACAGCGAAACGAGAAAGGACCCTTGACCCGGCGGAGCAGTTTATATAGTATCGCGTTTCGAGCGGAATGCGCATGCGTCGATGTTCGTCGTCGGTGCCCGGTGCCGTGCAACCATAGAGGTAGAGAGCGCACGCAATGGGGAGCCGGGGGAACGAGTGTACCACGTGACTTTGAGCTTCTTTTTGGCGCGCTTAGCCTAAACCGGCTCTTTATTGCTACTGTTGGTGCCGAAATAGATCTCGGCAGAAAATTTTCAGGCAACATATTTTCGCAAATACAGTCGACGCCGCTTAATGGGATTACAGTTTATGTTATCAATCGGAAAATGTTATTCAAATTGACTGGCACCGATCACTTCCATTCAACTTAAAGCAAAATGTTGTTTGTAATTATTAATTATGATTAATGTTATAAAACTTTTCCGAGATTCTTTTTTTGAAGATTAATTATTTTATACATAACTTATGTTTTTCTTCAAGAATGTTTAAGTTGCTAATTCTTAATTGTACATCCTTTCGTTCTAATACTTCTATTTGAACTACATAGTTGTAATTTTGAGATGTCTCAGCAATTTTTACGAATCGCTTATTTTTAGCAATGGGATACTTTTATTCAAAAATAATTTTGTAAACTTTCCGAATCCACGGCATTTTCAATTATTTTTGGTATTTTTTCATCTAGTCATTTAATAAATAACTATAAATCCAAAAGGTTCAAAGCTTTTTTTTATATCACATCTTTTTTAATACCTTAAAATTAAAATGGAATTATACAATAATTTCCACATCATTACCCTGAAGTTGAAAAAATTGTTCTTTGTAATTAGAAATGACTTGGTTAAGCCACGGCTTACTAGATACTTATACAGGCTAGTCGAGAACGGAAATCATTGCAAATCCAGATGTACTGGACCAACTGGCAAAGCATATCCACAGTGTTGAAGGCGGTGGGTGATATAGGTAGGTCTTGTAGCGCTCCAAGCGGGAAAAGTTGTCAAATGGTTTTCATTGTTTAAAACTCGGCTAGCCAGTATCTAGTAAGCCGTGGTTAAGCAATAGATTCAACTTCTTTTGATTATTCATTTTAAGATTCAGATTAAAAAGTTCAAAATTCAAGGGGTTGGCAAAATAATAGCATTTATAATTATTTTACAGAAATAACAAAAATAAGTAAGAAAAAATTTTATTACATAAAAAGAAAGGATAATACATTAAAAGCTGTACTGAAGTGTACTCACATACAAGTGAACTAATAAAAATTATCACTGTCCACTGAAAATAGTGTTTTCACGATGAACCTGTACCTCCCAAGCTTTTCTTCGTTCTTTATCCTTTGGAAAACTATAAAAAAAACACAGATATTTAAGCTAACTCCACTTTTACAGAAATATTTTTTATTTAATTACCAAGTTAGCATATTTTAATAGAATTTATCTCAATACTTTTGTTTTGAATTATTCAATTTTTTCATACTTATTCTAAATTTTATTGAAAAGTTGGCGTGATATTAGTAAACAGCACTAAAATATATATATTTTAGTGCTGTAGTTTAGTAGTTTTTAGTGTCTATAGGCTATAGCCTATAGATGTATCACATGCCTGTACTACAAAATTTTAAATTTTTTAACGATCCAAAAAAAATACACTTTTAATTGACCGACGTTCAGAAAAATATTTCTTTTTAATTAGAGAGCATTATAAATCACCAAAATTGAGAAAAACAATGAAAAACCAACAATTTGACGATTTAACTTGGCAATAGATAACGACGCCAATTAGGCGAACATAAAAAAAACTTAACGAAGGTTGAACAAAACAGTTTAATAAGTAAATAAGTTACGTAAATTTGTTACACTATTACTACAATGTTATAGTTTGGTGAATACTCAAGTAATATCGTTGAAAGAGTAGGAAATTTGAATAATTTGTTTGCAACTGGTGCAAAATAGTTCACTCAGAGGCCATTCACAATAAAAATTAACATGAATAAACAACTAAAATGATTAATAATATTTAATTTCCACTCACCTGGGAAAAGTAACAGATCCTCCTTTGACCCACTTCTCATTACATCCATATGCGCAGCATGAAAGCACCATATTTTCAGAAAAAACGAGCACTTTTGGTTCAGACGAAAACTTTCACCATTGAAATGTATGGGAAGCGGGAGCTGATACTAGTTAACTTCGCCAAGGCGGACTAATCTGGGTGAGGTTATGAAAATAAGTAAACGGCTTAACTAATGTTGGGAACTAATTGAGCCACATGAACAAATTTGGGCTTAAAATGTAGATAATTTGTTCCGGTAATAAAACACGTAAATAAGTGTTTATTCGAAAATCAAACCGTTTGGTTGCTATTCCAACATTTATGAAAATAGGCCGAAAATTCGATTATATTATTGCGGAAAATATGTGACGGGAATCCAATAAAAAAAACAATTATGGTTTTGATTAATATTCAGGCTTGTTAATCTATTAATTAAAAAGTGCTGATGAAAAATAAGTAAACTGGACAAACTTAACAAATACTGTTGTTTAAAATACTTCATATTTTTTTTTCTTGATAATAAAACGTCCGTTAATGTTTCCTAAGCTAAGCGCAACGAGATGTAAACAAACTGTAGTGTAAAGAAACAAAACCCGTTAAAAACGATAAGTGGCCAAATATTGGCACTCCCCTCCTGCGTATCATGCACATAGCAATGGATGGGTTGAAAATAAATATAGGCGGCGCTACGATCTGTGTTAACACACTACTTCCGGGTTAATACATTGGCGTGATTTTGGGTTGGGCCTTTGGCGTTAGACGTTAGACTTAGTAGTTTGTTTTTGTTTTGATGGTTGATCAGCGAAATAAGCTTAGAACCCATTTTTTAAATATTAATTACTGTGTTAATAATTAAAACTTTTCTGCACAGTTAGAGGTATGTTGATCTTTAAGAAATTGATTGATTATGTGCTCCATTTTTTTAAGATTTAAGGAAAAAAAACATTGAGCTCCATTCATACACATGTGTGGAAAGATATTTTTATAATTATTTATACTACAATTTCAAATAAATTTAATAACTTTTAATGCATAATTAAATGCTTGTTTTTATCAAGGTATCGGCTCCAAAATTTTGTTTTTGTAACATTAAAGTAGTTTTCTTTTGAATACTAACTATTGCTTTAATGAATTTCTTTGCATAGTTAAAGAAAGATTTGTTTGTTTTTTTACCAAGATATCCCCTAATGTTTAACTTTCTTCTTCATTATTTACTCCAATTGCAGATAATTCATAAGAGAGCAAGAGCCTGTTTATACTACATTAGGAAGATATCTGATATTTTATAGTTCCTCTAGAATAAAAAAAGTCCTGGAATTAACTTAAAATTATAATACAAAATAATTGTTGTCAAGTTTTTTTCCATTCTGTTGTTCCAAGTTTTCCATTAAGTTGTATTTCTTTATAATATTAGATAATTTTTTTCACACTATTCATGTTCCAGCTCACAGGATGTATTAAAAATTGTTGTCGATACTAAATGATGTTTATTTTTGATGACCACTTGTGGCACCAATTATAAACATTTTTTGGTTGTTTATCTTCGAGTCAATCTTCTTGTGTACGGTTTAGTAGCTTAATAAACCAGCCTACCAGATGTTTATGGGAACGGCGGCTGACAATAAAGTTCAGGTAAGCACCTTATCCACATCTTGTGCTCTTTCAAGGATCTGCTACTGCAATCCCTCTTTACTTGCTTGTACTCATCTATAAGAAGAAACCATAATTTCTTTTTAATATCTATGCTGTGGCAGTTTTGTGACTGCCAGTAGTTACCTAAGTCAGTAATATGTCCAGGGTGTATTGGCTACTCCGCCGAAGTATCCTTGGATTCCAGATTCCTTGCATGAAGTATCTAAATAATGTCCTAAGAACTATATCTAAAAAACGTGTCAGTTTTCAAGAAAATAATGACAGCAGAATGTTTAAATCTGGTTTACGGAAAATTGTTTATTTATTTATTTTAAAATTTATTTACATTTGTACATATTTTACTTTTACGCATACAAAACGTATAAACATTATCCTTCGTAGTCTGACAATACCAGTGGCGGATCCAGAGATGGGGCCCTGGGGGCCATGGCCCCCCCCCCGAGAAACCCTTAAAAAACACTTTCTTAATGCTAAAATTCAAAAATTTTCTGGGGGAGAACCCCCAATCCCCCCTTTAATATTTTGACGTGTGACATCTGTTTCAGAGTTTTTTCCTTGAAAATTCTTCCGCTTAAAAGAAGCTGTTCTCTTTTGGGAAGTTTTAAAATAGATGAATGCTATAGTTTAAAAAGGCGCATTTGCAAAAATTTTCTGGGAGAGGACCCCCAGCCCTTTTCAAAATTTGGCATCTATTTATAATTTCATCCTTGAAAATTCTGGGGTTTACATGCTTTCAAAATGAGCTGAAACTTTATTTTTGGAGGCAAAGTTTCAAAATTTTTCTCGGGGGTTACCCCCCAGGCCCCCTATCAATTTCTGATGGTTACTTATTTACTGTTTTCTCCTTGAACTTATTTCTCTCCTCTCCTTTTAGGAGTACAAGAAAGTTGCCCTTTTTAGGTGTTATCCAATGGGTACCAAATGTACAAAAATTGAGTAAAAAAACTTCTATATGTAGCCAAAATTCAAAAATTTTCGGGGGGAGGGCCCCCAGACCCCCCTTTTGCTTTCGAGCTAGTATTACCCGATGAAATCTTTTTAACTTTAACAAAGTTTCGCATTTTATTTATGTTATACTCGGAAAATTGGGAGCCAAACACCTCGCTAAACGTAAGTATTGTTATGCCCCTACAAAAAGGTTTCATCCCCCCCCCACTTTCTAAAACAATGGCATGGGCCCTGGATATCCTCTAAGTTACTATAAACCCCTAAAAAGCTGCTTAAAAGCAAGCACTCTTCAAAAAAAATTCTGAGGCTCTGAAAATTTCGAATGTAATACCCTCCGACTCTGACATGGCCCCCCCGAAAATCTGGTCTGGATCCGCCCTTGGACAATACACAAACTTTCTTGTGGTAAACTGGTTCAAAATCACTTTATCGTCACTTGAAGATACTTGCCCCCATTTAGAATTAACTTTTTTCAGTTACCATGTCATGTAGTTGGTGATCAGTTTTTGCAACGACTTTTGTTTCACTAGACACTTGTATATGTATCTGTTGCCAGATATACAGTAATACGCAAGTACCTCTACTTTCATAAACAACTACAAATCTCATAATAAAAGAATTGCCAGATACCGAGAAATACATTCAGGTAGGGGGGCATACTTTCTGGTGGTTTTCTAACTTATTTCTTATCGTATAATTAAAATTCACAAAACTGACAGTATAGATATTGAAAAGAAATTTCTTCTACTAACTAGATGAGTACAAGTTAGTCAAGAGGGATTGCAATAGCAGATCCTTGAAAGAGCACAGGATGTGGACAAGGTGCTTACCTCAATTTCATTATCAGCCGCCGTTCCCAAAAACATCTGGTAGGCTGGTTTATTAAGCTACTAAACTGTAGACAAGAAGATTGACTCGAAGAATAATCAACCAAAAAATGTTTATAATTGGTGCCACAAGTGGTCATCAAAAATAAACACCATTTGGTATCGACAACAATTTATTAACACATTTTCAATAGATCCTGTGAGCTGGAACATGGATGGTGTGAAACAATTCTAATTCTCTAATATTATAAGTATAACTTATAACAGAATGGAAAACACCTGTTAAAAAAACTTTGTATTATTATAAGATATGTTGAGCCTATTGCAGTATTTTTTATACTGGAGTTAAACTTATTATTGCTCAAATGCTTCTATTTCAAGTAACATACACATTTTAGAAAAGCATGAAAATCAGTATTTTTTAATCAAAACAATTTTTAAGATACTTTACAATTAATAAATACAAGTGATAATAAATAATAGGTAATGCAAATTAAGAATTACATAAAATAAGCAAAGGTGTCTGTCTAACAGTTACAACTTTTCCGGATATTATTTACATGAGTTGAATGTATTTCATTGTTATGAATGTGAGCTCAATGTTTTTTTCTTTAAATCTTAAAAATATGGAGCACATAATCAATAAATTTCTTAAAGATCAACATTTAACATACCTCTAACTATGCAGAAAAGAAGTTTTAATTACTAACATTGATTAATATTTAAAAAATTGTTCACTAAAGTAATTTCGCATATAATAAATTTAAAAAAGCAGGTTATTACAATTGTAGAAAGAAACATTAAAATTTATAACCTCTAAGAATTTTAATTTAAAAATTTATAAAAGAATTAAAACTAAAAAATATATCAATACACCACAACAACAAATGCTTAATGCTACTACGAAGTACGAATGCAAGACAGAAAATCTAATGTTTAGTGTTGGGTAAATGAGGTGTGAGGTACCTCACTTGAGTACCTCACCTCCTCGTTTTGTCATGACACCTCAGAACCAAACATTGTACCACCTCACACACCTCAAGCCACTCACACACCTCAAACCACTCACACACCTCAAGATACTCACACACTTCTTTTGGAGTAGTGGGACAAACTGAGGTGAAGGCGCCCTGTGTGACAAAACGTCCCATGGGACTGCGCACTGTCCCATGCGCAGTGCAATGAATACAATACCCTCCATGCCACCATGGAGCTAGGAGTAAGTGGAGGGAACATGGGCTGAAATCACTGAAGCCAAAGAAAGCCTAAATTAACTGTGGTAATGACTGGAAGCCATCTTGAGTAATGCATTGAAGTTTTATTAAACTTTAAAACTTTTCTCTTAAACTATATCTGGTGACTAACTTCATGTTCCATGAAACTTTTGCATTTTTATTTCGCACTCTTCAAAAGACCTCTTACCACTGAATAAAACATGAATAAGTAAGATGGATTGTATGCCAATAATTTAAAAGGGATGCAAATATTTTATTTGAAAAATTAGTTGAGTAATTTTATATCTTATTCTAAAATAAAAAGGTTCAAGGAATATAGTAACACTCACCGGTAATAGTTTTTGAAAAGAAATTATAATTTTGGTTAGTTACACAATGCATTACTCAAGATGGCGGCAAAACTTCACGGTTGCTTCAGCTTGATTATTGAATTCCTATTGACGATGCTCCCTCCACTTACTCCTAGCTCCATGCATGCCACTCCATCGGCATCGGCCCGGAGTAGCAGGGAGGAGTGCGGAGTAGGCTAGGGTCATGTGATCTCCCTCCTCTCTCCCATCCTCTGGCCGACCAACAGGGGAGGCATTCGGAATTTATTTTACGTTTCAGCAATCTTAATTAATCGTCGAAATTTGTTATGTGAGTTGTAACTTTTTTAGGCATAATTGAAAATAAAGGCTGTAAGAACATAAGTACAGTATGATTTTTAAAGTGGATTAAGAATTTTAATCAAATAATCCAACAGCAAATACATTGCTTATAATAGTACTAGAGGACTGGCGTTTCGATCCTCAAAACAGTTGAAAAGATACTTTTTAAATCCAAATCAATCGCTTCATTAATTATGCAAAACACTGATTAACCAATAAAATATAAATCTTAACAACATAAATTTTGCTTTAGATCAAGTATTTCATATTATCAACCAATATGTAATAATATAAAGCCCCCTCAAATCACGTACTTTCGATCCTGACTACTCGTGAAACGAAATTCTCAATATTGGAATCTTTTTTAATCGTCGAAATATTAATTAGAATTTCTGAATAATTTAGGTTTACTTGAAGCTTAGGATCCTAAGAATATAAAATCCCCATAATTTTTTAAGTATGTACACTACATTTTATTAGTCATCCATCATAAAAGTAATAATATAATGCCCCCTCAAATTACGTACTTTCTATCCTGGCAGCTCGTTTAACGAAATTCTCATTATTGCAATCTTTTTTAATCGTCGAAATATTAATTTGAATTTCTGAATAATTTAGGTTAGCTTGAAGCTAAGGATCCTAAGAATACAAAATCCGAATAATTTTTTAAGTATGTGCACTCCATCATAAAAATGAGATATGAACAAAAGATCCCGTGGGGGACGCCCCAGTCCCATTGGATTGGTACGAAAACACACACCGTGACGTGCGTGACATGACATTGTAGTTTGTTTGTATGGGACAAATTGAGGTGGTGGGACGAAAACACACACCGTGACGTAGTTTGTTTGTATGGGACAAATTGAGGTGTTGGGACGTAGTTTGTTTGTATGGGACAAATTGAGGTGTTGGGACGTAGTTTGTTTGTATGGGACAAATTGAGGTGGTACAACGTCACACCTCACTATGACAAAATGAGTACCTCACTCACCTCACTTAAAATTTCTGAGTTACCCATCACTACTAATGTTGGTTAAATAAAAGTCGCCAAAGTCCGCGAAACGTCATAAATCTAGAGCCCATTCCCGATTACTTTTTACTTAATAAAATCGGTAAAATAAGAATTTAAAATTTTTTTTTGCATGGATATTGGACTACGGCTATTATTCTTATGAAATAAAGTATTAGCAAAGGATTAGAGTGAAAAATAATATTTTTAAGCAAGGCGTAAAAACGACGTTTTCGCCAAGCTGCCAAATGCATCTGCTATGTGAGGTTCTAAACCGGAAGTTTCCAGGACGCTGTTGATGTCACGTGACCTTGTTTACGTTTGTATTTTCAACCCATCCATACACGTATACGCATTTGGCATGCTGCTTACACCGGCGAGACGGTCGTGAAAAAACCCCCAAACGTTAAATTTAAAGTCGCTTAGAGAGAAATAAGAAGAGGAAACGTGGCGCTGACATCTATTAAACTTTTATCTATTCATCTTTTCAACTTCAACTACCAGAAATTCTGCTACAAAATAAAACCTCCCTAAAAAATAACAAATGATTTTTGTCCAAAATCACAAAAAAATTAAAAATGCACAAAAACATAAAAAAATCCTTAATATTTAATTAAATAAATTTTAAATAAATATAATTTTTACCGCAAAATATTTAAAAAAATTCTTGATGCCACTGATTAGCGAGTTTCTCTTAAATTCATAGCTTGGCAATTAGGTATATTTATCAGCATTCTATTGGTAGCACTTTGTAGTTTGAAAAAAATAAATCTAAAAAAAAAATTGTAAAGAATGTAATCTTGGCACGAAGTACTATATTGTTTAACATGAAAACCAATCAACAATCTAACAAAAAAAAAAAAACACCACTTGATTACATAGAAATACCCAAATACGTATCTATGCCTCTACGGCTATTTTTTTTCCTACGACTATTTTTATAAAGTGCAGTTAAATTTGTCTGCATTACAAAATATTTAAATCAGTTAAAATCTACAGTTCGTACATTACACTTAAACTCATGAAAATTGCAAAAACTACTTATTACAACTTTTAACATAAATGTGCTTTATATTTTGTTGCTATTACGACTCAAAAATTCTAATAATTTAACTTGTGGTCACTAATTTATTTTTATATATTTTCGACCACAATAATTCCCTTTTGAATTGATTTAATAACTTTACTTAACTGAAAAACTGGCGATAAAATAAGCTTTCGATTTTCCTTTAATGATTTTTTCCGGATAATCCTCAACAGTGCCATGATATTAATTTAACTGAAGTTAAAATTGATATAAAATAAAACAAATTAATAACTTGTGAAAGTTAAGGAACAAAAATATATTATTTTGCATTTACCTATACCCGTTTTAACACTTTTGTTTTGACCAAACCTTAAATCTGGAAGAAAAATATTTTAAAAGAAAAAAGATAGTACTTTAGCAAAAAAAATAAATAAAAATGAAAGGGCGTAAAGTCAAATTGATTTCCGTTGCCTTGACTCCAAATGCCCAACGACAGAAACTGTAAAGTAAATGATATTTCACTTTTTTATAATTAGATTTTACCAAGTAAATTGTTCGGTTTGCTCTCTGCCTTTCACACCAGCAGTCTGCGCACTGCTCCGTCGTGAGTTCGATTCTCACCTCGCCCCTGGGTGTATTTTCCTTCTTTGTGTCAGCAAAAATTCTGTTGTGTCTGTCTTACTTGACGAAGGTGTATAAGCGGATCCTTGAGATCAAGCACACATACCTAAACTCCACTACCATACCTAAAAAACCACTCTCCTAAAAATATATGTAACACCAACCAACCAACCAACAAACAAACCAACAAACCAAGTAAATGGTCGGAAACATTTTTACATTTAAACCTCTTGTTTAGAAAGCGTTGTTATCGGAAATTGGGATTTATTTTGGTGTTAAATCTCCGGAAGAAATAAATGCGATAAACTCTTCAGTTTTTTATGACAAAAAAATAACAATTTTTTTCCTGAGAGATTTATCATTTTGTAATACAATATATATTTTTAGGGAATAGAAAGATATGATTTTGAAGTACAGCGCATAATATTAAAAAAACATGAAGGGTAATATAAAACACTGAATTATGATAGTGTGAATTAAAATTAATGTATTCTATAATTATGTATTACAAAATAAATCTTTGAAGACGGTATTATATGAATATTTTATACTGCTTTTTAAGTTTCAAATGAACTTTAAGAGGTTACTTGTTTTCATAATTATTCTCTGATATAATTTTAGTAAGTGCATTTAATTAAACTGATGTAATGTAACTGAAGAAAAAACGCATGCTAAATTAAAAAAAACCAATGCGTCAATGAAATTACTAACTCTTATACTAATTTAATGCTTCAAATAAATACTAAATTATCAAAACACCATCCTCCTACATGCGGGAGTTTCTCTGAGGGTTGAAAATTCTTATATTATTGTACACAATTAAGATACTAATATTCAAATATTATCTTAAATCTTACGTCTACGTAATTTTTGTTGAAGCTATCCTTTTTCCATCAAATATTTGCTCAACAGCACTCCTGTCATTTTAAACCAAGCATTTTCTTAAAACTCCTTGTGCTCAAGCAAAACTTCAAAGCAGCCAAACCTTCTGGAGTCTCGCAGCATTTTAAATAACTTAATCACGGCGATTAATGTTTGAATAGCCGGTAGGCAGATTCTGCCGGAATTCATGCTGTGTGATTAATTCGATTAATTTAATTAAATGTAGCAACAAGTGTTTGGGCCTGCAATTCTTCTCATTAAAGGAGAAAATGCTCCAACGCTGGAACTTAACAGTAGGAAGAAATGTTGGTGGCCGAATTCTTTTGCGCTTAATTGCAACTGTTGGGCTCCAGTTTTGTTTGGTATTTGTTAAGAGTAGGCTGGCTGTGACAGTTGAGTTTGGGTCTGATTGGAGTTCGTATAGATGATGGAGGAGGATTCATTAAAAGGGGTATACTTTGGGAAGTAAACCACCAGTATCGTTCTTGATTGGAAAATAGTGTAAGACATTGTGTTAGTATACTAATATACTACAGTAGATAGGTACTACTTCTTGAGTATTCCTTTTGCATAAGACTCTGGACTTTTCAAAGCAGTGTTTTTTTGGAGGAGTAAAAATACTCCTTGCCTTTTTAGGAGGAGTAAAATTGAATTATGAGGAGTGAAATACGGAAATTGCATGAACTACATATACAGAGACACGAAAACCACAAACTCCCTAAGCATCAGAAAAAAAATACTATAGCAGTATGAAAACACAATTAAAAAGTATGATAATTAGGGTGCCGTGGCTTTTGGCAGTTGAATTTGGCCATAAGTCGGGCGAAAATGTCTCCGTTGAGATCAGTTGGTGTTTTGAGTAAAAAAATATTATTTGTTGATATCGGTGGTGCATTTTTAAGCTAAACCTTTGTGAAAAATTCAAAGAGTAAAAATACTCCTGGTTATTTTTTTTAAAGAGTATTTCCGATTTTCAAGGAGTGAAATACTCTCTCAGAGGAGTTAAAAATATCTCTGTTTCAAAGTATAATCACAGTTTATGTTTGTTATTGGTTTTTCTATCAAACTTTTGCAGCATTTGCTGGGAAATGATAAAATAACACAGGTCTTTTAGAAGGGTACGTTGGGAAGGATTTTTTTATCCCCCCAATTCGTTTACACTATATTTTCTTAGATTAAATTGGAATACCTATCCTAACATATTAATGAGTTTGGTGTAGTTTTATGAATAGATTTTTGTGCATTCATGCATGGGTAGAAAACTCATCACATATCACATTTCTAAGCCTTGATTTTTAAATAAAATTTCTGGAAAAAAAAATGTTGTACGTTCCACGACACATTAAACTTTGTAATTTTAGCCGAAAAATAACGATCATTTTAAGAGAAACATCTTAACGCTGATATGTTTTAGACTCTAAATTCAGTGTCTTCATTATTACAAGACTCAACGTGAAAATAAATTGCATAACCATAGTGATACTTTTATATTAATCTACCTGAATGTATTACGTATTATTTGGTTTTCAAAATTGGATTACTTTTGAACACTATGTTTGATGTTTCACAGAGAAATGCGTGTGTCTTATTGGAAATAAACGTCAAAAATTTCTTAAAGTCATATTGGTACGATGAAAATAATATTTTCCTCAAAAATAATCCTTTATTATTCATCTAGATTATGTTCATTCTATTACTTTTCTCTGACTATAATTCGATTTATACTAAAAGTTGCAGCGAAATAGTTTTTATTCAATCCTATATCAATACGTTTTGCCAGACAGATAATATGAATAAAAAGTAAATACGTTATTATGCAGCAAAAACCACCATTTATTATTCTAGAAAAGACGGGCAGCGAAAGAAGCAAAAGGGTCTGCCTCTTTTTGCCTCTTACAAGAAATACTATTGATTTCTTTAATGTATTGCATGTCTTTTTTCCATTATATTCATAAAAAACTTACATTAACTATTCAAGATTTTAAAAGAACATTTAACATCATGACATAAATTTACACAGTACAACATTGATATTGAAATTGCGTGTCTACAACAGTGCCCACTAAGGAACACACATGAGTTCTTGTCAATAAAACATGATTTATTTGTTTTTAAATAATGTAACATAAAACTTTTTTATAACTTATATTTTGAAATATAATAGAAATTCATTGTCCATCAATTATAAAAAATTGTTTGGTTATGTCAATTAATATTTTATTAACCTCATCTATTGAACAAATATGGAGAAGTTTTATTAAAAACAATACCTATTCTAGAAAAAAATTCCTATATTGTATTCTAAACATTAATATTCCTTAAAGTATCAACCGTCTGTAAGGAATAATACTGGTAATGATTCAGTTTTTCAAGTTAAAGTATTTGTAAATGAAAAACTTACCAAACCTTTTTAAGGTAAAACACCAAGGTCAAAAGCATTTATAACCAATAAATATTTTATTCCCAGTTTGAGATATAGAATGCATTTGTAAATTACATTATTCAATGCCATAATTTGAGCTGTAATAATATTTAATTAACTGTCTTCATATTAATGATAACAATTTAATTTTGTCATCATGAAATATTTAAATTTTCATAGCAATATTACACACTTTGTAACAGTTATTTCATCATACAAGATGGCTTAGCTAATAAAAGTAATTTGAAAGAAGGTAATTTAATTAATTCTTAAAGTAAATTTGCACTTAAAAAATTCTTATATTGTAAAGTATATTGTGATCAGTTAAAATTTCAAATTGTTTAAATTACGTTATATAAGAGTTGTAAACCATTTGCTTCAATTTGCTAAAACCTCCCTCGCTTGCTTTATGAATGTGCACTTGTTAAATATGCCTTTCAAAACCCCCGAAATCTGCATATATCCCTAAATTTCCCCTGTATCAATTTCCCTAAAACTGAAAACACTTGATCCAAAACGAATTCCCCGACCTTCTCACCCGGGCATCAATTTCCCCATGAAACGAACCCTCCCCCGAGATTAACGAAGAAAGATTCCTCAGCATCGCTCTCCTAATCCCAACTTTCAGCGCTATATTGATTGCGACAGAATTAGGAGATGAAAGTACTTTCGGTGTTGAGGACACGGTCATGATTAAAGGTGATACTTCGCCTTCGTCCGGATATAAAAAAAAAGACAAGCGGGCCTCTCAGAGATAATGCCGCAACACTGATGAATCGAGCGGGGCTTGGGGTCATAAATCTTTTGATGAAACAATGTGAGGGTATGATAGCGTTTAGTGTTTCGAGTTTCGGGCATCAATTATTTTGCATTATCATCTTTGGTGGGATGGGGATGTGATGGTTTGTTTTAAGGAGAATAGTTGCAATTGTATCTTTAGCTCTTATTTTGAGTTGAAACACCCCCATAGGTAAAAATAAAAGTGCCAAAATTTCAGAATTAAATAATTTTCTTAATGATTTTGTTCATAAATGAGGGACTTGCATGATTTTTAAAAATTTTATTAATAATTTTTAGTTTTTTTTCAATTGATACATATGATTAAGTATTGGGGTGGTCCTTATTTATATAATAATTTTTGGAGGAATTCAATTAGAGACGGCCCCTAATTTTGTGTCAGTATAAATAAAGTAATGGGTATGCAAAATTTCAGCTCATGGACAATAATAACACATGCCGTAAAAGCCCCAAATTAAAAAAAAAGTGCTGATTTTTTACAAACTACTAGAACACCAAAGATTAAACTCTCACAATTTGTTCATGATTTTTCATGTGGATTTAATATTGTTATAGATATTATGGTTGAAGATTTATTCTTCTATCACCCCACTCATGGTAGTAATAATTATTAATAATGTCCGAAGTGGGGGGCGGGCAAAGTGATAAATTTCATTGATAAATTCCGTTGAATTTATCACATTGCCCGGTCATTATTAATAATGGTAGGGGAAGGTCGGCTTCATATCGAAAATCGCAAAAGTTTTGCTCTTTTTTCGATCTTTTACTTATGTTTCAAGAACTATAAGTTTCTCGAAGATAATCTTAATTACAAAGATGAAGTAAGCAAAATTTCTTTACCAAGACTCAAATTTGATTTTCTGAAGAGAATTGCACAGATGACACAATAGTTTAGAAGCTATCCAACAAGCGTAAAAGCTATGATAATTTTTTCTGTTTATCTCTCACTTGTATTCTGCCAGAATTTTTTCCAAAATAATTTAACACAAAGTTTGATTGTGTAATAATTTGTTTCTTTAGAATTTCAGTAATACAATCAAATGACCACTGTGATAACTTGAATTTTAGAGCAGTTTATTATAAAGTAAGATTAAAGAGTACGACAGTTTTTGGCTGAAATATATTCCATGCTGCATGTTGACTGACCTTTGCAGATAATCGAAAGATCCGGACACTGCAGAAATAGTAAGACGGGATTTGCAGTAGATCCTTCACTCTAAGAATCCATTATAAAGAAGCGCCTAAAGAACTCCCAAAAGCTCGCAGGAACGCTCTATTTCCCCTAGTTGAAATTCAAACCATGATCAACCGAAGGTTTCTCTCTATTTCTACGTCCCTCACATACTTTCACGGCTTTTTGGTATTCATATTCTGAAACCGAATACTTTGTGCTCATCTCTTGTAAATGGAATTTTCCGATCTCGACTAAATCAGATTTTTTGCCAGCATGGTGAACCATGTTGTTTAGTTTTTTTTTTGCTTTAAGACTATAGTGTCTAGAAATGTTTCCTTTTCTGCGTATATTTATCTCTTAGTACTTTATCTACCACAAGATGCTCTCGCCTAATAGTTGTCTAGTTGTGGCGGTTGGTCAATTTTTATATTCTATTTTTTCTAATTATTTTGATTTAAAAGATATGATTAAAATTAGTTCATCAATGCTTAAAGTAAGATATTAATTTCACATTTAATGCATATTTAAAAAAAAAACATTTTTGATAAAATATTTAAAACTATACTTTCCAATAAATATACAGACAACTTTGACATTTTATGTTACTTCAAACGTTACGAATATCGTACCATAACCACATATCGAGGAAAATTACATGCTTATCCCTTCAACTAGCTTTCAATTACAAAACCCGTACCGATATAGATTGGGCAATCAGCAATTTTCTTCTATACGGAGTTACAAGGTAATAGATCCAAAGAAAACTTCTTGGAACCCCCCTCCGAGTTTCATTCAGTGAAACTGCTCCCCTGAGCTTTTGCCTCCGTAATTTAATGGCAAGGAATCATGTCTGATGAATTGCCCCTCAAACATTCCTTCTCTGGAGTTTGAGGCTTTTCTTTTCTGGGTCGAGATGAGTTCTGTGGTTATTAGCTCTAACCCAGAGAGATCAATGAGTAAAGATGAAGCGGACAGGAATTGTTCATAGTGAATGGTGAACTGGTTCTTGAAGGTACAATTTCCGATTAATATGGAGTAACTTCAGTGAGTTCAGTTTTGTACTAGCACTAGTTTGATAAACTAGTACCTAAGTACTAAATAGGGTGAATTGGGGTAAAATGTATATTAAAGGAATTGCGGTTTCATACATTATGAACTTATTTTCCCTAGAAGAAATTTTTAAATTCCAAATTTTTACGACTCGATATGTAGGTAAGATTTATTCATTCCAGTTCTAGCATGTGACATACCGTATAGTGTTTTTTCAAGTGACGTCACAACCAGTTATTTTCTTTTAACTGTGCACCCTTCTGTAGGGCTTTTAACTGTTGCTAAGGCCGTTGTTTATCTGTTGCTAAGGCGGTTTTTAGGTATGGGTTCACGTGATTGCAAGTGCTCCAATAGAAGAATTCCACGGCTAGTCATTTTCTGTAATTGTTAACCTCTGTAGGGCAAAAGACTGTAACCTTTCTATTGCTAAGGCCGTTGTTAGGTCTGAGTCATGTGATTGAAAATGCTCTATTACAGTGAATATCATTCTTTTAATTTTTAAATCAGGATTTTAAGTCCATTTTTGCCATCCGCAACTACGCATCATTTTTCATTAAAACCAAGAACATAGATATAATTATTTTTTATTTCAATGCACGTTTTAAAAATAAAGTTTTACTAAAAATAAAATTTAACTAATTTGTATCCACTCATAATGAAATCGTGTACTAACAGTTGTAAATCTATAGTAACTAGAAGTATCCAAAAATTATATTTGTGTTAAAATTAAAAACAATGCTTAAAACTGGCATTTTCAGTGTAACTAGAAAATCTCAAACATGCAAACGTTAACTTTGCTGGGGTTTGCTACATAAAAATTAGATTAAAACCTAAAAATTTAGAAAATTGATAAATCGTGTTTAATATATGAACTGCTCCAAAGCTATTAGGGTAAAACCGCCATTGGTAAAATTTTTATATTTGTTCCAACGAAATTTGTATATCAATCAAATATAAAATTAAATTCAGAGTGCTAAAGAAAAATTTGTTGAAAAGGGAGTCTAAATTTTATTTGAGAAAGGAGTTAAAGCTATTTTAGTATTTTTTTTTAACCAAAATATCAATAAATTGTGTGGTAAGTAAATTTGAATGATTTATAAAAGATTACGTATTATGTAACTAACATTTATTATTCGCAAAATAGAATGTTACCGTATTGGTATAATTTCATATAAGTTTTTACGAAGTTATACATCAATCACAAGTATAAAATGAAAATTCAGACCACTAACTCTATGGGTTGATGCCATCGCGCTTCTCGCATATACATTTGAATTTAAAAATGAAAAATATATAAAAAAAAGTCTGCTTTATATACTAACTTTAGTTTAAATTTATATCACATTTATGTATTTATATACGTATTAAACAGAGTCCTTCAAATAAAAGAGTTCGTCAGATAAAAAAAAATTAAAATTTTCATTTTCTCTTGGAAATTTCAGTCACAATTTATATATATTCCTGATAATGTGTTTTATTGTTATAAAAGGTCATTTATCAGTATAATTTCTGTCGATTAATTTTTAATTTTATGTGTTGCAAATTGAAACTGGAAAATTTTCTTTTTTTTTATTACAGCGTACAAATATTTGTTATTCATTACTATATACACTGATGTAGTGTGTAACCTATTATTTCAAACTTGCATATTTAAGTAGCAAATAATTAAATAAATGAACCTTACAAATGTCAAGATTCATAATTGTGAAAGATATAATATTTTAAGAAATGAAATCAGTGTAAATAAATAAATTAATTACAAGCACACCATTTATGTTAAATCAAAAGCTAAATAAACATTACTTCTCCTTGTAATTGACAAAATATATTAAATAATAAAAATTAAAAAATACAAACTCTAATGAGACAGACTTTGTTCTCTTTAATCTGTGACCCCTTTGAAAACATATGCAATCATTCTTACATCTTGTTTCAAACACCATCACCCTTTTTTACACTTCAAAAACCGAATAGGTTCTTTTCAACATTATTTACAATCTTTACCATCAAAGAAGTGTTTCGTCAAAAGAAGATAAACGGGATTCTATAATTGATGCCGATGTCAAAAAAAAGTCAGAGCTCCCGAAAATCCAATTAAAAGGAGCTTAATCTGCATTTACTTGATGGCAAGTCCTTAAAACAGGCAAACACGATTCACAACAAATCAAAAGAATTGTGAAAGCTTTTAGCGGATATCAGATTCAAGAAGTTTTGATATTGGATGCAATTACGAAAACTTACATAAGCCGATGGGGATTTTTTTCTTAAGAAAATGTCCATTTAATGCCGTGACAAAAGCTTTATAGCTTTTAATGAAATCGAGCGGAAGAGCCGTTTTACAGAGCATAAACAACGAGAAAAATTAAATTGATTAAATAAATAAAAATGACTTACACACGACTCTGTTTAATGTGATCACTTTTGTCGAAGAGTAAAATGATAACAATATCCGATTGATAATTATAAGCGATTTGATATTAGAAAGTTTCAGACCGTGAAACTCGAGCGATAGCTTTAAAATCACCTAATTGAAGTATTTAAAACGATTACCTTATATGTATTTTGAAACCTTTAGATTCTTAAAGAAAAATACGAGAGTAAAACTTACAGTACTAATAAAGTAATGACTCATTTTGTACGATTATGTATCAAAATTGGCCTTCAAACGGGAAATAAAGGAGCATTTTAGGGAGATTTCACCAGATTTCGATAACCTTAAGCGATATTTGATCACATAAAACAATACATTTTGCGTTAATTTAAATAGGAGTTATCCGGACCGGTCAATTTTGATAAATTTATCCGATTGATAACATTAACCATGATCACAATAAGAGGAGTCGACTGTATTTGACAGTTTTGTGTATTCATGAATTAACGTTGGTTTGGAAGCATTCCATGAACATCAGGGAAGTAATTAATGTGACAATTTTTAAAGATAAATTATATACTCTTTTTATACATAAAATGGAAGTTCCGGGTTATTATGCCGTGGTCTAGTGAAAGTAAAACTCCTTCCCGACGTTTCGCCGGCATCTTTGGCAGGCATTTTCAAAGGGTATTAACTACCGCTTATTTCTGGGTCGAAAATTATAAAGCGCTGCTGAGCCTCATGGTTCATCGTCATCAACCGGCAATAAAGGGAGAGGTGATTTGGTGACGTTTGATTGGTCTCCGTGTTGATGTTTTGCCGCTGCTTCATCAAGTTGTCATCAAACCAAACCTGTGTCATCAAACATCAACACGGAGACCAATCAAACGTCACCAAATCACCTCTCCCTTTATTGCCGGTTGATGACGATGAACCACGTGGCTCAGCAGCGCCTTATAACTTTCGACCCAGAAATAAGCGGTAGTTAATACCCTTTGAAAATGCCTGCCAAAGATGCCGGTGAAACATCGGGAAGGAGTTTTACTTTCACTAGACCACGGCATAATAACCCGGAACCTTCATTTTATGTACATAGATCCGGCCGTGAAAGCCTGTCTTCTTTTATATACTTTTTAGTTACCTATAAGGGAATAGCACAAAATACAATAAAAAATACTAGATACAAAACGTTAACTAGTTACTCGAAATAAACCAACGAGAAACAAATATTTGCTGTAGGTCCGTATTTAAGAATATGCTTGTCTAACATATGCCACAGCACAGGATGGTAGATTTTTTTGGGGGCAACACAATTACAGGAAGAGAAAGAGATACCCACTCAGTATTTTTAATAATAACTTATTTCACAATATTTATCTAAGAAGGTTTTCTTTGGCATCTTGTAACAAGGAATACTATTTTCTTTTAAAAATACATGAGGTACATATTTTTCTGCTCAATTCTGTTACCTGTTTCGTTAAAAATCCAAAATCTGTTTTGGGGTCCCCGATACCTCAATCTGTTTCGGGTGCTAAATATTTAAATACTAGCTGAACAGCAACCCGATGCGTTGCGGCGAGTTAAGTTTTAATTCTAGTTTTCACGATGCATACTTTAATATTATATTTTTAGAGAAGAAAACGATATGAGAAAGAGAAATTCAATAAAAATTCTGTACCCACTTTTGCCACCTTTTCCAGCCTTGCACTTGTGGAGTAAATAAAAAAAAAATTCAAAAAAGTTCTCAAAATACATTTCTAATTTTGTACACCAGCAATTACAATCCTCCCGGTATCCCAGGCGCCTTTTTCATATTCCGGTGCTCCCAGTAATTTTTCCTTTCTCGGTTTTTACGATAGTTTACCTATCCCTTTGTGTCCAATATCTTTCCTATTCCGGTGTTCCCGGTAATTTTTCCTACACAGGTTTTTAAGACATTATACCTATCCCGGTGTTCCCGGTAATCTTTCCTGTCTAAGTGTTCCTTGTATTTATGAAATTTTCACTATATAGTACAGTACATATGTTATGGGCAAAGTGATTAATAGGGCATTATTAATTAATGCCCGAAGTGGAGGCGGGCAAAGTGATAAATTTCATTCATAAATTCCACTGAATTTATCACACATTGCCCGGACATTATTAATAATGCCCGGATTTATCACATTGCCCGTAACATATATTTTGATTTTAAGGAAAAATCTTAAATAAAGGTAAATAATGTTAAAACAATTATTTTAATTTATTTTGGTGTTTTCATAACTGAAAATAGTTTTTAATAGACTTATTAATTAATGCCCGAAGTGGAGGCGGGCAAAGTGATAAATTTCATTCATAAATTCCACTGAATTTATCACACATTGCCCGGACATTATTAATAATGCCCGGATTTATCACATTGCCCGTAACATATATTTTGATTTTAAGGAAAAATCTTAAATAAAGGTAAATAATGTTAAAACAATTATTTTAATTTATTTTGGTGTTTTCATAACTGAAAATAGTTTTTAATAGACATTTATATGATTTTTCCCATTAAAATAATTAGTTTTGAGGTTTTCATCTCATTTATAACAGTGAGTGAAGCAGATCTACTCTAGTAGAGAAAAATTAAAAATAATATATAATAAAAAGCCCTAGTAAATTTTTAAGTCTAGTAAACCGTATCTTTCCAATTTCCATATCTCCAGTCAATTTATGGAAGTTATTCCATAAATATCTTTATTTTAAAGGAATAAATCTTAAAATAAAGGAAAATAACGCTTGAAAATAAATTAATTGAATTTATTTTGGTATTTGCATAACTGATGGAGTTTTTAAATCGACAATTATCGAGTTTTTCCTGATGAAAATATTTAATTTTGTGGTTTTCATCTCATTTTTACAATAGTGATTTAAGCAGATCTACTCTAGTAGAGAAATGGAGAAATAAGCGTAAAAGAGCAGAAAAACGCAAATATCTCGAAAAGTATTTCGAATTTCGGAATGAAAATGGGCGACTCGGCGTCCCTGGGTCATTTGCCATCTTTTGGTACCTCGGACGCCCTTCTACGTTCAGTGGTTTCGGAGGAGATAGAGGGACATACATACGGACAAGCAAACGGACATACGTTTGTTTACTCTCGGATTTTAATAGTATAGATCTCTAAATTTTATTGTTGTCACAAAAAAAACAGTATACATGTTACGGGCAAAGTGATAAACCGGGCATTATTAATAATGCCCGAAGTGAGGCAGGCAAGAGAAAAAATATCCATTGATAAACGTCTTTGAATTTATCACATTGCCCACCTCACTCCGGGTATTATCAATAATTCCCGGATTTAATACCTTTTCTGCCTAAAATAATCGGTCAATCAAAAACGTCAAGCTTATATTTTTACCCAGAAAAATATTTGTGAACGAATGAACGGTAGCCTTTACCCATCGTTCTCAGGTTAAAGAGTGTCCTTTCATAGCAATTTTAGTGCTCCTTTAAAAACAACTCACTGTTTCATATTTTCTTCATTAAAAGCTTAATAAAAAGGGTAATTAAATCGAACAAAAAACTATACTATCGGCTCATCCTACCTAACATTTTAGTGCTAAGCATTTTTAATTCCAACTATCCATTACAAATTGGCAGCCAATTAAGTAAGAATTTGAAAAAATCCCAATTTTTCGTAGAAGGACTCTAATCGGCCGACTGAGCTAAAACTTTAATATTTTATTCTCATAGTAATGGGATAACATAAAAACGCGCGAAAAATGCTCTAAAGTCTTTGTAACATGCATTTTTACAAAATCTGTAAATCTGAAGCACATTTTTTGCCAAAAATCTACATTATCTCAGCTTGTTTAAAAAATAAGTAAATAAACCGTAAGTTAAAGGACAGCACTATGTATAGTATACATTCTTGCGCTAAAACAAACGTTTTGTCCCCACACAATTCAACGACTCCAAACAAGCCCACAATTTACTAGTTTCAAAACCTCCATTTGTGGCTAAATGCCGGATGAAGCAGGGCTATTCACAACTCCAGATATTTTAATAACACCATATCAGTCCTCAGGGAAACAATTCCTTTGTTCCTTTCGCGGAAGGGGTGAGCAGCCGTCAGTTTCCTTTGTTTGGAAAGGATCCAGCGATCGATTTTTCCTGCTTGTCACTGAAGGGTCTCTTTTGCTCACTTAATTGCGGCTCATGAGGCTCCTTTTTTGTAATCTTTTGAACATGTTTGTCGAGGAGTTGAGTGCTTTGTATTTTAATTTTGTTTTACGTTGGTTGGTAAACGAGAATGGGACCTGACAGAAGCGCATGGATTAAGAATATTAGATTTTGACTGCGTAATATGTATTGATGCATTTCTATATTTAATATAAAGAAAAGTTTTATTTTTATTGTTCATTAGCGGCTCTAATGTTACAGGATCCTGTAAACTTCTTAGCATGTTTGTTGGAGATTGCGTTATTCCTTGGTTGAAAACGTAAATGGATTTACCCTTATAAGCATACATAATATTTCTATTCATTCATTTCTATCAATTACAATACTTTCAAACTTCTTGGGTGTTCTTAAATAGTTCTTGATAAAGGCTTATATAAATATTTTTACAAAAAACTCACTAGAAAACTTTTTCCTTTGAATCTTGAGAAATTTGAATACATTTAAAGTAAACGTTATCTTTACATTTTATTTCCCTTTTAAAAACTTGAAACATGAAGAAACTTTGAAGACTCTGGCTTTTTATCTTTTAAAGTTACGTTGTGTCGTTACGAACTTTAATAGAGTACATTTAAAACTATGGTTTTGATAGATTGAAGATATATACTAAATATAAATGACGCGTTCAGAGTTTTAGTAATAATTTCATCAAATTATACGAGGATTGAAAATAATCTAATAGGTACAAAAGTTTTATTTGTATGTTAAAACCTATTAAATCAGAAGAAAAATTTAGGAATTGAGGTAGTAAAATTTTAAAAAATATCTACAAGTAATGAAATTGGCATATGCCACATTTAAGGCATAGTTTAACACAGACAAAAATTGTAAAAACGGACATCGGAATACTTTTAAGTAATAATTAGTCTTAATAATTAGTAATCATAATTAGTCTTAAATAAGCTGCACTTTTTTAAAGTTTTCCATTATTATATTTTCTATTTAGATTTCATTGCTAAAACAATTTATGTTACTTATTTTCTGCCATTCGAATTATAAAGATATTTTATTTTCTAGTATGTGGCTAAAATTATTGGAGGCGATAATTTAAAAACGGGAACCCTTTGAAATTTATTTAATAATTATAGTTTAGACAAATCAGCCAGCTCGGTATGAGTGATTAAAAAATATAAAACTTCATGAAAATTACAACTTGTATTTATGACAAAAAATAACTAAAGTAAATAGTACTTTTAAGGAAATGAACTGAATTTATTGTTCAAAGCCTTCACAAATCGTGAGAAAATATGGCTGCAGTTAATCTCTATTAGGATGCGTTAACTAGCAGAACAAGAAGCAGGAACTATATTATTAAAATATTTTGTTTAAAATAGAGACAGTAAAATGCATGAATAGCTGCCACGACTGGCATCAGTTTCATTGTTAAGAAAGATTTATTCTCTACTGAGTGTATTATATTTCATGAAAAGTGAACATTTAAATGCGCTCTACAAACACATTCAGTAGAGAACTGCTTTTAACCCTTTCAATCATCAGCCGCCTGAGATTTCCATTGAATCCTATAGAAAATTTGGGGCGGCTAGGACTGAAAGGATTTAAAAAAATCAAAGGGTAAATGAGCTGTAAAGGATTTGATTAAGGAAACAATTGAAGTTGAAAGGAAATGAAAGGACAGGATCTTTTGGAAAATGACCAATAGGGATGGATTAGTAACGATGATGCAAAAAAGAAAGAAAAGAGAAAAAGTATTCATTAAAAGAAGATGGCTGAAGCAGTAGTGTAATGAAAAGAGCAAAGAATTTCAAAAGAAAGAATACAA